>OY744515.1:69576511-69604011 GCA_963556195.1 Sepiola atlantica
CATGACTGTGTGGGGAAAGCAGTACATCGGGAACTGTGCAAACAATTGAATTTCTAATACGCAGACAAATGGTACAAACATAAGCCAGAAACAGTACTGGAAAACGAAAAACACAAAATCATCTGGGATATGGATATACAAACAGACAAACTCATACAAGCAAGGAGACCGGATGTTATAATAATCAACAAGAAGGAAAAATCTTGCAAAATTGTAGACTTCGCCGAATAATATAAAATATATATATATATATATATATATGATAAAAAAAAAAATGGTACCAGTCTAGGCTGACACCACACAAAATATTTGCATAGGGTCAAGGAGGATGAGAAGACCGAGGAGGGACAGCACAAACCAGACCTCCACTGGAAGTGCAGAAACCGCTGGGACCTCGGGGAGGCTTACTGCCACCCTAACCCCAGAAAACACCGATGGTCCTTGCCGGCGAGAAATCAATGGTAAACGGCTGTTGTGATACTGCAAATTTATTTGCGGTGGCTATCGAAAAGAGGTGGAGAATACTGGAAATCTGGGGAGACTTGTTGTCACTCAGACTCCAGGGGATACCACCGGTTGTCGGTGAGCAATCACTGATGACCTGTGTGAGAACTCCTAGTGAGTAAATAATAATAATAATAATAATAATAATAATAATAATAATAATAATAATAATAATAATAATAATAATAATAATAATAATACTTTTGAAATAGTCGTGAATATGTCCTCACCCCTAAGAAAAGAACTAAGGTAGATTTTGTTTAATAATAGTAAAACTGTTTGAATAGTCATGAATATAGCCCCACCCTAGAAAAATAAGAAAGAGTCTGCAGAAGTAAAAGGTTTTGTTTTCGTTTCTGTTCTTTAGTAGCATTCGTCGGGAAGATAGGTTTAAGTGTAACAGAACTAATAGTAAAAGGCAAAGGTGGCGTTTGTTGTAAAAGATAATAAAAAGATGTTAAAAGAGAAAAAAGTAAGGACAAAGAAATGAAATATGTAGCCGCCATGTGCGATTTATATGTTTCTGTTCGTTTATCGTATTCTTGCATTCTAGAATAGGCCGTATAAAGAAAAAGTACATATTAAGATTATTTTACCGTGTAATGTGGTGGTAGTAGATTTTTGCGTGGGAGTTAAAGTTACTCCGACTTCCTGTATGTATGGGCAAACTAGAAATTACTGACAGCGAACGAAGCAGACGCATATTTTCCGAAAACACACACCAATACTTGGCATAAAGCGTTATCATAGCGGAATTCCATATATCGCTTATGTTTACAGACCTATAATGACTGATGATCGAAAGGAACATCGATTTTACTTCATTATATATATATATATATTATTCTTACTCTCTCAGTCACACTCTTTAGATCTCTCTCACTATTTATCTTTTTTCATTTTATATATCTTTATCAATCCTTATATATATATATATATATATAATAATGGTAATAATCCAGGTGAAAAATATCCACAGGGTGGTAATCCAGAGAATTTTAACCGGGTTTATAAAAAGTGCTCAATATCAAAATAGAGCTAATAATATGATAATTTTATTTACACAGACATGTACAAAATCTGCGACACTGGCATGTCGATGTTATCGATCAACAGTTACTATAAACTGAGATCTCATCAGGCAGAGTTAGAATCCGATCTTAACCTCAGATCATATTTGGAGAGATTCTCTCTTTACACTTAATCTATTCTGTCGATGTAGACTGATGCAATTTTCATTTCTGTCTAAATCCGTATTTATTGAGTTTGATTTTCCCCACATAAGAAACCGACCTTGTGTTTAACTCTGCCCTCGTGGGGAAAGAAAGTAAATATGGACAGTAAAAAAGGAAACGTTCCAAAAAGAAAACTGCACATCACAAATCTCATTTGATGTTTTACATTTTCTTGCCCTCCTTGTTCGTACACATTGTTAAGGAAGGATTATTTAAAAAAAGAATATGTCTTTACGAGGCTTTTCTCTTTTCAAAGGGGTAAAATTACGGGGAAAACATTGAAGCAGTAATATTTTATGATATGCTAAATCGATCATGGTTGTAAAAAGAAAAAAAACTTACAGGTGAATTACTGTTGAATTGGTAATGAATCGTTCGTTTATCGAAGTATTATTTTGGTGTAAATCGTTTAATGTACGGTTTCAGCATCGTAAATCTGAAAGGAAATTGTGTTTTGTCGATGGTCAAAGCGCGTAATATGTATTATGTTGTGAAGTGTGTATTGAATGTCATTAATAACACGATTTATTTATTGGAGAAAGTTTTTAAGGGATGTCTCACCTCGAGCAATTCTCGACGCAGTCGATATGAAATGTGTCTCATGCCTATGTAAGCTGTGAATTAATCGCAAAGCGGTGTCTGATGAGTGTAAGAGTTAATAACTCATAGGAAGAAATTAGCGTACCACCCTCTCTTTGGATCATGCAGGTAGGAGAGTTAGTCGTATGAGATAAATAATAGGAATTAATTGTATATGTTAAAAATATGTGTAAGTTGCTGGAAACACGGGCGACATAAGAGTGTATAGGTAGTGTTGATTTTCGATGTGTTTCATGCATTAGCTTTTTGTCTACTCTAACTGTTTTGGAAGGGGAAAACTCAACTCTGTTTTATATATAGAGATTGCATCTAATAAGTAAACAGAAGTATCTATATAATCTATATAATTTTATGTACGTATAAACATCATGAACAATGTATATATGCTTTATCTAATACTAAAACTCTGATAATATTGCTTGTTTGCACATTGAATGTATTAGATGATGGGAGAAAGTGATGGGTGGAGGTGAGTAGAGAATTGGGAGTAATGGGAGGATGGGAATATAGGAAGTAGTAGTAGCACCAACAAACAAATAAGGTGAATAAAAAAGAAGTAGCAATAGTAACAAGAGAAGTAGCACAAGAGACGTACAGTAAGAACATGACGTCAATAGATAAATGACGTAAATACGGCATAATCACGTTGACACACCGGTTCTCGTTAAATCACCGAAGTTAATCGACGACAAGCCGAAAAATAAATACTATTTATGTCATGAAGCGGACAATATAGTCAGCCGTCTTAACAGTGTTCAGCAGGTCACGCGGATAGAAACTTCGCATTTTAGCTTAGATTAGACAGCTTAAAGAGCCCATCCGAAAGGAGTCTATAAATAATTATTTAATAATAAATATTTAATTATTATTCACATACGTATACGTTTCATCCTAATGGAATCATCAGTGTGGAAGATAACTCTACAGCCGGTCGTACGATATATATATATATATATATATATATATATATATATATATATATATATATATATATATATATATATAAAAGGAGATTGTAGTTTGCTTGAAGCATTGCTGGTAAATGTAAGTGTAAATTAGTCGTCCAAGGCTATAGCAATGCGATGTGGTTGCCGTGAGATGGAAAAGTGAAAAGAAATAAACGCAGGGAGAAGGTGAAACTCAAAACGATTTATTAATAATTTCACGAAAACTGATTAAATACCAAATAGTATTTTTTTTTCGGTAAGTAACAGATCGGCAAAGGGTAATCTTAAATTTTCGAAAGAAAAACTTTCATTTTCAAAAGACAACAATAGAAGACCGAGAGGGTCGAAAAAGAACGGGAAAAAACCGGTGTCAGATCATCGTAATACAGGGGAAAACAATTGGCAGTAGGAACGCAGAAAATGTCAAAATTCCATTAAGCAATCATATAACTAAGGTTAAAACACTATAAACATTTGTTTAGTAATATACCAATTTTTATAATTTTATTATGTTTCATTTTACATGATTCATCAATTAATCTTTTTTTTTTTCATTTATTCTCTTCAAATCTAAATTTAAATTTACGTGTGGTCTGTTACTGTCAAAGGGAGATAACTTATTCTAAATAATATATTCAGACTTTAGAAATGAGATTAGAAACTTGAGAAGGAATTTGAGTTGTGAAGTGGATAAAAGCCAAGGACAGGACCTTTTTAGCAGGGGAAGGGGGGGAATAAGAAGAGATTATGGGAAGGGGGAGGACTATGGAAAAAAAAAGTACAATGCGCTAAGTGTCAAAAGTTCTACATCGGTAGTACCGTTAGGCCTCTACACCAACGCATTAAAGAGCATCTAAACACCCAAATTTCTTCCTTCCATAAACACTTAATATCATGTGGCAACACACATCGCTCCATTAGTGTCCGCATCCTCAACTCTGTCCGCAATATAGGTCAGCTTCGAATTTCGGAAGCTATCCTAATCTCTAAATTTCGTCCTACCTTGAATAACAGATTCGAGTTGTCATCTCTCTTCATCCTCTGATTCTTACATCCTCACACTCCCACCTCCTCACACTCCCACCCCCAACTTACTTGCTCCTTTTTTTTCCTTTTTTTTTCCATAGTCCTCCCCCTTCCCATAATCTTTTCTTATTCCCCCCCTTCCCCTGCTAAAAAGGTCCCATCCTTGGCTTTTATCCACTTCACAACTTAAATTCCTTCTCAAGTTTCTAATCTCATTTCTAAAGTCTGAATATATTATTTAGAATAAGTTATCTCCCTTTGACAGTAACAGACCACACGTAAATTTAAATTTAGATTTGAAGAGAATAAATGAAAAAAAAAAAGAAGATTAATTGATGAATCATGTAAAATGAAACATAATAAAATTATAAAAATTGGTATATTACTAAACAAATGTTTATAGTGTTTTAACCGTAGTTATATAGGGACTGACAGTTACGTAAGACGAGGTAAAAGATCGTTTTGTCAGTCTTTGAAATGAACACTCACCCTCTTTAATATTTATATGGGACTGAATGCACACCTATGGGCAATGAGTTACTGCGATAGGTCATTAATATGCATCTGATTATGTATTCGCCAAGTAATCAACTTGCTGTAAGGCGTAATATGTGTCAATGTAGAATTGACATGCAGAGTTCAATTCCCGTATGATCCGTTACGTTCTCATACTTATAACTTTTCTTTAGAATATAAAACAAATGAAATTTCAACGTCGGGCCTCAAACAACGGACGGGTCAAAAGATATATACGAGTGGGCAGTTTTGTTGTCATATTGTTCTGGTGACAGCCAATCAAATAGGTGTCTTTGAACTGTAATGAGTTCACAGGCATTGTCAGCAATCATTCTCATGTTTGAGTGAATTAAAAAAAGAGAACAGCTGCAGTATTTCCGATATCGTATTTCTTTCTTATTTTATGATTTATATGAGTTTCATAAATGTTGGGAAATTACAAATATCTCTTCATGTTTTCAGAGATCGCTTCAGAGATTGAGGTGGAAATAATGTTAGATCTTTTTCTCATTATTTTGTAATTGAGACATTTCCACTCTTTTTACATGGCTTGTTGCACTACTTTTTTGACAAATAAATCTAGTTTGATTTGATTTTATGATATTTCCTTTGGTATTCTCGCTTGGAATCGTCCAATCACTCTTCTACAGTTACGGTTTAACTGTAAAAACGTAACAGACGATTCCAAATTTATACGAGCCTTTCTTCCTCTTTCACTCTCTCTCCCCACTCTCTCTCCCCTTCTCTGTCTGTCTGTCTGTCTGTCTGTCTGTCTGTCTCTCTCTCTCTCTCTCTATATATATATATATATATAGAGAGAGAGAGAGAGAGAGAGAGAGAAAGAGAGAGAAAGAGAGTACGGCATGATAACATTAACACACCGGTTCCCGTTAGATCACCGAAGTTAAACACCAGTACGAGATGGGTGACCATTTGAAAATACTAGGCGCTGTATGCCATCTCCTCTAACCGGGATATACGTGCTGACTGGGGACAGCATGTGGATTTTATTCCAATAAACTTCTACTTTCAATGGAAGGCGAAATGTCCGACGCTGACCGAATACAACAAAATTGGTATTACCGGTTATTCGAATATATATATTGTATATAGCCTTGTATTTATTTGGAATATATATATATATATATATATATATATATATATATATATATATATATATATATATATATATATATAAGAAAGGGTTCCAAAAATTACCTATAGAATATCATAACAAAAACAGAAAATTGGTATTTGACTTGCTTTTAAATCGTTCAAAACACCTAGTACGAAATATAAGTTACACATGTATTTGTTTATTTATTATTATTATTATTTACTCACTAGGAGTTCTCACACAGGTCATCAGTGATTTCTCACCAACAACCGGTGGTATTCCCTGGAGTCTGAGTGACAACAAGTCTCTCCAGATTTCCAGTATTCTCCACCTCTTTTCGATAGCCACCGGAAATAAACTTGCAGTATCACAACAGCCGTTTATCATTGATTTCTCGCTGGTAAGGACCATTGGTCTTCTCTGTGATTTGGGTGGCAATCCCCCCCCCCCCCCCCAAGGTCCCAGCAGTCTCTGCATTTCCACTGGAGGTCTGGTTGGTGCTGTCCCTCCTCGGTCTTCTCATCCTCCTTGACCCTATGCAAATATTTTGTGTGGTGTCAGCCTAGACTGGTACCATTTTTTTTAATTTCTTATTTTTTTTTTGGGGGGGGGGCGGGGAGCTGATGGTGTTTCTATTTCTGTTCATTGGTTCATTTTTGTGTCGTGTCAGTTGAGGCCGGTGTAATTTATTGAGGAGGGGGGGGGGCTAATAAAGTGATGTTTCTTGCATTTTCTGCTTCTTTGTTTGTGATGTGGTCTTTCTGTGGTTTTGTTTTCTTCCTGTAGTAGATTCCGCGTGACCCTTCGTAGCTTATGCGGGTTGGTTTCCGCATTCAATGATTTTTCTTAAGATTGTAGCTGTTTTCATCATTTCCGTTCTTTGTATAGTTCCAATGATTCCTTGGATTCCAATTTCTCCCAGTCTTTTTTCCATTTTTTTTATTGTTCCTAGTGCTCCTATGATTATTGGTATTATACTGACTTCCTTCATGCTCCATATTCTTTTCAGTTCTCTGGCTACTTCCGTGTATTCGCTTCGTTTTTCCGTTTCTTTGATTTTCACTCTGTGGGCTGCTGGAACGGCGAAGTCTACGATTTTGCAAGATTTTTCCTTCTTGTTGATTATTTCAACATCCGGTCTCCTTGCTTGTATGAGTTTGTCTGTTTGTATATCCATATCCCAGATGATTTTGTGTTTTTCGTTTTCCAGTACTGTTTCTTGTTTATGTTTGTACCATTTGTTTGCGTATTCGAAATTCAATTGTTTGCACAGTTCCCGGTGTACTGCTTTCCCCACACAGTCATGTTTGTTCTTGGATTATTTTGGGCTAGTTTTCTACATTCACTTATTATATGCTTTACTGTTTCGTCTCTTTGTCCACCCAGTCTGCATTTACTGTTTTCCTGAGTTTTATCTATTTTAGCTTTAATGTAGTTTGTCCGATTTGCATTGTTCTGTTCAGCCATTAGTAAAGATTCCGTTTCTCTGTTCAAGTGTTCTTTTCATAGCCATGGCCAGATATTTTCGTTGGTTTCTTCTCTTGTCAGTCTTCTGAAGCATCCATGTAGTTGTTATTCTTCCCACTTTTCTTTTCTTGTCGTTTTGTTTCTGGTTTCGTTGCTTCCCGGGTTGTTCGTTGGAATGGTGTCTCTTGCCGCAGTGATAAGGATTTCCATGTGTTGAGTTATGTATTTCTCCAGCTTTTTAAAAAATCTTCCACAAAATCTTCTATGCGTACCAGTCCTCTCTTCCTTCGTTTCTTTTCATGTAGAGTCTGTCCGTCGTCGTCGTCGTCGTCGTCGTCGTCGTCGTCGTCGTCGTCGTCGTCGTCGTCGTCGTCGTCGTCGTCGTCGTCGTCGTCGTCGTCGTCGTCGTCGTCGTCGTCGTCGTCGTCGTCGTCGTCGTCGTCGTCGTCGTCGTCGTCGTCGTCGTTGTTGTTGTTGTTGTTGTTGTTGTTGTTGTTGTTGTTGTTGTTGTTGTTGTTGTTGTTGTTGTTACTACTACTACTACTACTACTACTACTACTACTACTACTACTAATACTAATACTATTATTATTATGATTATTATGATTATTATTATTATTATTATTATTATTATTATTATTATTATTATTATTATTATTATTATTTTTTTTTTTTTTTTTTTTTTTTCGTTTCAATGATTTCAAATAGTGAATAGAAATTATATTGTGAAGCGATAATGAGAGAGCGAAGCGTGCTAGTTTTGAATATCATGAGTTAAAAGTTGTAGTAAACCCCTATCAAGGTGATTCATTTTCTGGGGAAAAGTTTTATTTTGAATCGAATTTTGTGTTAAATTAAGTGAACGTTCTGAGCGGAAACCGACAAAAGAAAACAAAAACTTACAGCAGCCTTTGCTACCGGAGCAATACAATTCTCGGGTCAGCTGATGTGTGTTAAAATGACGCAGCAAGCTAAAAAAAAAACAAAAAACACGCGATATCATGTTCCCAGTCCATTTTGTAACATAAGTATGTCATCGATATATCGATCCTCCCAAAATAAACAATTAAAATACGTGATGTCCCTGAAAAATCCGCATTTTAATAAAAAAAAAAATTCCGATGACGGTAAAATATTAAATTAGAAAGATTTAATGTGGGTTAATTTTACCAAAATTGTCCCCAGCGAAGATATTCTTTCAAGCAACCTTGATCAGAGACATGTTGTCACGCGTCAGAATTTACATACCAAACGATTAAACATGATAAAAAACACATTTTCTAGATACATCAAGTGAGTGTCAATGATGCACTGCTCTCATCGTCGATTTCGGATACTTTCGCCTTATATCAGCTCAAACAGCTACCTGAAACCGGCAGATTCAGGACGCCCTTTGAAAGCAAAGTGCTACACCATAACATGAAAAACACTTTTGAAGTGCTAAAACTCAATCTCTTATATTGACATTCGCTCTAAAGCCTCAATCAATCAAAATATTCCACATATAACTATGAAAATAAAACAATATAAACTCGATGAAATGTTTACATGTTCGGAAGGGATGTAGAATATCTTCTTCTTCTTCTTCTTCTTCTTCTTCTTCTTCTTCTTCTTCTTCTTGTCGGAATAATTTTCAAGATTACGCATATCTTAAAAAAGGGAAGAACTTTGTATTCGTCAATACAGAGTTACATCCTCTGTTTTGGTCGATTTTATGCTTCTATCTTAAAAGCGAAGTAACTCTGTATTGACGAGTGAAGAATTACTTCTCTTTGTTTGGTTAACTTTTCAGTTTTTTAAGAGCACACGAAACATTTTTTACATTTCAGTCACGTATATGATAAACTGGCAGGCTTCGTCCGCTCATTATTGCTTCGCAATATAATTTATATTCATTACTTGAAATGACTGAAACGAAACTAATCGATATGAAAAACAAAATGTAACTCCTCCTTCTCTCTCTCTCTTTCTCTTTATCGATAAGAAAAGAAGGCAAAGTTAATCGATAGGAAGACAAAACTAACTGATAAGAAAAAGAAGTCAAATCATTCTCCCCCTTCGTTTTGTTTTAACAATAATAAGGGAATACTTTTGTGTAAAAGTGAAAGAAACACTTTCTATTCTTTTTTATTATTATCATATATTATTGAGATTACGCATCTCATCATTTGCTCATAAAATTTAAATTTGCATACGTGATTATTCTTTTATTTATTTATCTATTATTATTATTATTATTATTATTATTATTATTATTATTATTATTATTATTATTATTATTATTATTATTATTATTATTATTATTATTATTAGCAAATATATGCCCCCACCCGGTCGCATATTTTTGCTAGGCTGCCGCGTCAGAAATGAACGCTCACGCGTAAACCGATGGAGCCCCAGTCATATTTCTTGGGTGGTTAGACATTGAGTTTCTTTGTTTATGACGAAGAATATTATTAGTTGAAAATAAAGAAAACAATTTTTTTGACCCCACCCCGATTTTTGTTTTACCCTCTCCCATAAATAGAAATAATTTTAGTTTAAAAAAAGAAGAGAAAAACATTTTTGGACCCCCTCAAATTTTTTTATTTTACCCTCCCCTATAAATAGAAATATTTTTAGTTAAGAAAAGAAAAAAAAAATTTTTTTGACCGGCCCCCATTTTTTAAAATCCTCCCCATACATATAAATATTTTTAATTAAAAAGAAAAAAAAGAAAAACAGTAAAAAAATCAAATACAGCGAACACGATTAGTTTATTTAAATACTCTCGAGAAGAAGTTTACCCAAATTAAATTCATTAGAATGTGTGTGTTTTTTAAATAGTAATTTATATATCAATTATTATTTTAATCAAACAATTTGATTCAATGAAATTGTTAAAATCAACAATTTAAAAAACTAAATGCAGCGAACAGTATTTTTCAAATCGCAAAAAAGGTGTACCTAAAATAAAATAATAAAAAAATCGGTACTCTTTTACTGTAGGACCCGCGCTAACTTTGACCATGACCCTAACCCTAACTCTAAATCCTAACTCTATCCCCCACTTTGACCCTGACCCTAACCCTAACCCCAACGACGGGGTCAAAGTTAGCGCGGGTCCTACAGTGAAAAAGCACCCAAAAAGTCAAATACAGTGAACACGATTAGTTATGTAAATGCTCTCGGAAAGAAAGTTTACCTAAATTAAATTCATTAGAATGTGTGTGTGTGTGTGTGTGTGTGTTTGTTCAATGACCTTTTTTTAATTAAACAATTTGATCCTAAAATCAGTTATATAGTTTTCCAGTACAATGTGTTAGTTTTTTTGTTGACAGAAAATCACATCTTTTATTTTTAAAATAAAACATGGAATAATAAAAACAGTTTGTAAATAAAAGCTTAACAGCGTAAAAGGTAAAAACGAAATCATAAACACAGTTGAGGTCGTGAAAAAATGATAATATTGGATGTTTTTCAAATCGGAAGAAAAGGTGTACATATAATGAAAGTATTAAAAAAATCAAATACAGTAAACACGAATAGTTTTTTTTAATGCTCTCGGAAAGAAAAAGTTTACCTAAACTAAATTCATTATAATGTGTGTGTGTGTGTGTGTGTGTTTAAATAGTAATTTTTAAATCAATTATTATTTTAATTAAACAATTTGATTGAGTGAATTTGTGTTTTAAAACATAATGGCTAATAAGATTGAGAAAATAATCAAACTCAGAACGTTTTAATAAACAAAATCAGGGTAAAAGTAACACGGTAAATGTCAGCGTTTTGTTTACATTTTAAATAACGCGCCCGTCTTGCGTCCATACTGAATAATCAGAGGGAGGTAACCGATTCAATGGATTAACGCTTTCGCAATAGATAGATTAACTACGTAAATCATTTCATGTATGTATATATATAAATAATAAAAGAAATAATTATAATTTATAAGTAAGATTATTAGCGAGCAAAATAGTGTAAATACATGTAGAAATCTGAAGAAAACAATCATGAGCGTATATTTGCGAATACTAATTTATTATAAGAAGTTGAAAAGCAATTAATTATGTAAATTGAGAAATGCGCATAGTGTTTACGGCGGTTGTTGTAGTAGTATATAAAGAAGCTGGCGGACTAAGTAAATAGTAATACTACTCTGATGGAGTTTCGGCTTCAGACAGACAGACAGGCAGATACATAATCTCCATTATAAATAGATTATTATTATTAAGATTATGGCTCTCCTTTTTGCTCATAAGAATTAAATTTGTATACGTGATTATTGAAGCGATCCGGTCACACGTACTTTCACTTTTATTTTATTGATGAAAGTAAAAATAACCCCGGGCAACGCCGAGTAAGAACAGCTAGTACATTATGCAAATCATTAAAGAGACACATATTCTTATCGCGTCCAAAACTTTAAAATGAAAACCTAACCGATAATTGCTCAAGATGTAAAAGCAATTATTCGTGTAGCGATGAGCGTTTAATAGGTTTATCTCATAAATACGGTCCAACTTCTGAATTCCAAATTTGCCGCTGCGAATTGAAAATTTGTGAAATAATGATAAATTTTTCATATTAATGCAATACGTCGAAAGTAGAAATTGTATAATATTGTGGGAGATGACGATAGTGAATACTGTCAGATCCATAGCACTAGGGATGTTTGCAATAGAGATGTGCGCCCCATCCCTGTATGTACCTGATTCGAAAGAAGACCTGGGTAAACAAATATTAACAAAACAGAATCTAACTAGCCGAGAACTCGTTACTTGTTCATTCAAACGAATTGCGTTTGCATAATATTGTACTAAGCTTTATCCGGTACTAGCGTGACTACCCGGCGTTGCCCGGGGAGGGGCATGGACACGAAAATAGAATGAGTTAAAAAGTTTGTGTAACATCTCCCCCTCTTCCTTATTCACTCTCTAGTTTCGCCCCCTCCTCCTTATTCACTCTCTAGTTTCGCCCCCTCCTCCTTATTCACTCTCTAGTTTCGCCCCCTCCTCCTTATTCACTCTCTAGTTTCGCCCCCTCTCTCTATCACCATTCTCTGTATCTTCTCTTCCACCTCTTTCCCTATTACAAGTACCATTTTACACTAAAGGTCGATGGGAAAAATCGCTCTAAATGTCGCCTCCCCTCTGAGTAATTTTTTTACAGCTGACGCCCCCAAAAATGAATGTTACAAAAATTATGTCCATATTCTGTTCGAGGTAATGCTGAAAAACGGTATATCAGCTTTGTGGATGTGTCTTGTGTAGTAACTGACTTTTAGTTTGACGCACACACACAGAAACACAAACAGACAACTGTTCTTTATATAACAGATTATGCAAAAAAAGATAAAAGCAAAAAATAAGTAAAAAGTCACGATCGAGGCTTTCCGTAAGATTGCAGTTTAAATGTACTCCATTCTCAACCATACCTAATTTTCGATTAATAGGACCTTTGTTTTTAGCAGATTTCGTCCAAAATAGCTGGTTACATTGATATTAATGGAAATACAGGGTAGAAGTCGTGGTAGGAGGAGTCACACTATATAGGCGCCATCTTTAATATCGCAAATATTTAATAGTTTTATGAATGCATATTAAAATATTTGCATACACCCGCCGTCAAAAATGACGGAAAAATTATGCTTCGCCAGTGTTCGCACTAATATTCATATAAAATTATAGAATTACGTCAGTAATTTTATTTTACATATATGAATTATTATTATTATTATCATCATTTCTGATAATCCAAACAAAAAAGACCTACCGTGACTTTTTATTTATAGTTAATGATTTAGTTCTGAATTAAATTTCAGGCGACAGGTGTTGTCTCAGTTACTATTTGCATTCTCACTTTCTGTCACCACATGTAGCGGGACGGATTTATATTTATTTATATGCAAATGAATACACATTGATCTTTAGTTATAGTGGAGTATGATTCTATTTTTTAAAAACATTTCGAAACCGTTTTCTCATAATTCGTACACAAGCTTATATTTATTACATTAAACAATAAGATTATAAATTAATAATACGTATAATTATTAAAACTTGTTTCAAAAATAATTATGTAAATAAGACATTCGATTTTACTCCGTTTAGCGGAGTTTATTTCTGTCTCTGTCTTTGTCTGTCTGTCTGTCTGTCTGTCTGTCTGTCTCTAACCCTTATTTATATAATACTAGCATGGCTACCGACGTTGCTCGGGGACATTGACATTGCCCCCCCCCCCCCCGGTAACGCCGATAGTCATGGACAACAACACAGAACAGTTAAAAGTGTTTGTAACATCTTTCTTTTAAAACATCTCTTTCTCTCCCTCTCTATATCCCTTTCTCTATCGTTATCTCTTTCTCCTCCTTTCTCATCTCCCTTCCTCTCCCCCTTCTTCATCTCCCTCCTCTCCTCTCTGTTCCTACACCCGAACACACCTGTATCTCTCTCCCTCTCATTCTCCCACTCCATCCTCTTCCCTTTCCTTATTTCCCTCTTCCAAGAAGTATTTTCCCTCCTCCCGTCGTGGACAGAACAGATATTACATTTTAATCGTAATCCGAAAGCCAAGAAAAAGTATTTTAATTCGAGTTTAACACCAATGTCGATGGAAAAAACTCGTACGAAATGTGCCCCCACATTTTGTTGCCGATAACCCCCCAAAAATGAATGTTAAAAGAAAATGTGTCATATATTTTGTCTGATGCAATGCTGAAAAAGAAATATATCAGCTTTATAGTGTGTCTTGTGTAGTTTCTGCCTTTTAGCTGGGCACACACAATAACAGACAAATGCCCTTTATATAATGGATTGCATGCTAATATTACGTATTAATGACAGGCTGTTTTGAGCGAAATTGTTTGGTTGTATGATCTCTATTAAAAACCAAACATTCATACTGAAAAATTAAAACAAAAAACATCATGATATCCTGTTTTTTTTTCGAGGAATTTAACAGAAGTATTTTTTTGTGATGTCATACATTTTGAGAAATCGCAAATATTGATTTTTTGGCATTGTATGTACTCAGTTTAAGTATCATCATGACTTCAATGAGGATAGGTAATACTGAGAGAAAGAGAGAGAGAGAGAGAGAGAGAGGAGGGGAGGAAAGAGAGAGAGAGAGGGGAGGTGAAAGAGAGAGAGATAGAGGCGAGTAGAGAGGGGCAGAACAGTTTTGCGAAATTGAATATTGAGATTATGGGAAGGGGAGGGCAAAGAATGTTTCCGATGAAAATCAATACATAGACCCGTTTATTCTCACTCTATAATAAAGATCAATGTGTATTTATTTGTATATAAATAAATATACGTACTTCCATTCCGTCGTTAGCGAATAAATCACGTGCTCTTTTCTCACCTCAGACAGAGAGGAAACAAGAAAGCAGATAGCAAGTCAGACAACCACCCCAGAAATATTCCGCAGCCTGAAATGAACTCGTAAAGAAATACTCCACTCTATAATAATAAAAGTTTAAAAGTGTTTTTTCTTAAGATAATCATTAATGATAATCATTATTTTGACATGAAAAATTAAATTACTGACCTAATTCTATGATTTAATATAACTATTTTAGTAAAATGTATAGATAAATAGCGAGTACAAACACTGGCTATAAAGTTGGAAGCATATGAACGGTTTGATTTCTGTCACACTAACTTTCTTTGCTGACATGTTTGAAATAAAATAAAAAATAAATAAATAAATAAAATTTACTAACTTTTATTTGATTTTCTGCAGAAAATCAAATGATGGACTTCTTTATATGCGTGAAAAAAATTAATAAAAATTAATTATTAAATATATATGAAAAATAAAAGAATTAATGACACGTCTGATTAAGGGCGACTGAATGCAGTACTCTGCATATTCTTAACCGCTTATGTATCGGAGAAAATACGAACAAACACATCGGTGTTCTTCGCCAGTAAAAACAATGATAACAGCTGCGATAAAAAAACCAACTTTTGTCGGGCAGGGCGTCCTGGTCTGGTTGTAAAGCTCCAGGATAGCCATGCTGATGACGGCTCATAGCAAGAAACACGTGTTCATGGATTTCTGTTATGTACGTAAAACTGAATTTATATATATATATATATATATATATATATATATATATATATATATATATATATATATATATATAGTCGGATTTTCAAAGTCAGGCCTGGATAGTAATGCATCTTACAAACCTCTACTTTAGACTAGCCTGTCTTTTTTTCTTTCAATATGTTATTGACCCGAATATAATTTAGTTTAATTAAGTTTCTTTCTGATAATAAATATGCCGGCTAGGAAATTTCTTAGATTAGTGCTATCTTTCCTTTATGAATTAAACAAAACCAGCCGCTTGCGAAATTGATAAATATAATTTCCTACATTTCTCTATTTGTGTCCAAGTTCAAACTTATTGGTAATATGGAGGATATTTTGCATACTGACCTAAAAATAAAATTCAGCTTACACCATTAATAATAAAAAAAAAACTTTATTATTAGACATTTTATTATTAACTTTATTAATTTATAACAATACTTATCCAGCTTTTATTTTTCCAAGACCTCTTTACAGATAGGGGAATTAGCTCCGGATTAGTTCTAACAAATTTACTTCCCTTTGTTTTCATAAAAAGTGATTCTTTTGTCATGAATTTAGTTTATTTCTCATTTAAAAACAAACAGTTATAGAAAATAAGTATTAACATTTGAGTTTTGTAATACACAAAAACAGCCATTTACTTCGTTTAAAAAGAAAGCTCCCTCCCCCAAATAACACACACACAAACATAGCTTTTTCATGCCAGCAACTTGAAGACAAAAAGTGGATATGAAATAAACGAAGAGGGAGAAAAGGAATAGGTAGAGAGAGTAGAGTAGAGAGAGAGAGAGAGAGAGAGAGAGAGAGAGAGAGAGAGAGAGAGAGAGAGAGAGGGGGGGGTCAGACTGAGAATTAGAGGGGAATGGCAGAACACTGAAACAAAGAGAGAAATGGGAGAAGAGTAAAGAGTGCGAATAGAAGAATGATGTAAAATAGCATTTTCCTATATAAAAAAAATATTAAAATAACCTTTTCTTCTGATTTACGACCTATCTAGCTGGTTGGTGTCGAAACGAACACTTCCGCGACTTAAACATTAACTACACAAATACATTTTAAATAAGACGTAAACACTGCTTTTAAGGGTAACGGGGTCGTGTAATAAAAGTAAATTACTCTAATTGAATAACATTGTTAATGTGTGTTTCTCGTCTCTACGTGGCTTACACATTTTCTCATTTTATTAATCCATTATTTATGGTAATCTATAAAGAACATATTGTAATGTACTAATGGCATATAGACAGACAGACAGACAGATGTTTTTACTTTTACTTTTTCTTTCCGTTTCATAATATTTTGCTATACGTCGTGACTTTTAATATATTTCAAGTTTTTGTTCTCTAAGCCTTACTTCCGGCACTTCCGGGTAACGCTGAACAAAGAAAACTAGTATTTAAAAGTACTTTTGATACTGTTACATGGGGTAAACGGTGGTGCCAGGCGCACAACGAACAAGTTAAATAAAGATGGCTTCGAATAGATCCAGTTTCTGTCTTCGTGTTATTTGTATCCACACACATCACTGAATGAAGCATGCAACATGGTTGTAGCGGTGTAATAAAACAAAAAAAGGAAAGAGAACAAAAGAGTTGGTAAGCTTTGAGAGGTAGAGCGTAACATCGTGGTAGACTATGAGTCACGAAGACATAGAAGAAAAGACAGTAATAGAATGGGGTAAAAATAATACTGCGTATTGCACAACTTTTATTCTCGGACTGAAGATACAATTTTCAAAGAACAAATTTGGCGCCTAATTTTCATGTCACGTGATACCTCTGCAGCGCAGTAATTATCACGTAGTGCAGTGATCAGGTCGATTGCCTTATCATCACTTGGTTGAGTGGAACTATATTCAGTTGACAATTCAACATACCCCCTTCAACTGATATATACTCGTAATGTTTTTTGTTTTTGTTTTAACACTTTTCACATTCATAGGCCTTAAAACAATTTTTTTTTGTTCACAATATAAAAGTTTGTTTGTACATTTGTTGTGTCATAAATAGTTTTCAGAAGTTTTTTTTTGTAATACCCTTTCACATTTATAGGCCTTAAAACACATTTTTTTGTTTTAACTATTAAAGAAAGCTTGTTTTTTTTTTCAGAGTCCCATTAGTAAGTGTCTGAATTTTTCATTTCTAAATCTATTTGCTGGTTTGGTAAATATATCGGCTATGTTTTCTTCACTTGCAACGTGAATTAACTCAAGCGTTTTGTAATTCGTCTCTAATGAAATTAAATCTAATATCTATGTGTTTTGATCTTTGGTGATTTACGTTTTTTTTGGCTAAGGTTATCGCGCTCTGATTATCGCAATATACTGAGAATGTATCGATTTTCTCGTTTAATAAATCTGTCATTAGTGTTTTTAGGTATTTTCCTTCCTGTGTGGCTGCACTGATTGACATATATTCAGCCTCGCAAGTAGATAACGCGACTGTGATCTGTTTTCGTGTTTTCCACGAAATTAATGATCCGTCGTCTGAGATTTTAAATCCGTATCCAGTTATGCTTCGTCTATCCTGTGAGTTTGCCCAATCTGCATCGCAAAAACCTATGATGTTTAAAGTACTTTTAGTGGGTTTGAATATTAATTGTTGATTGATTGTGGCTTTTATATACCTTAGGGCGTGTTTAGCTAACAGCATGTGATTTTCGTATGGTTTATTCATGTATTGTGATAGTTTTGTTACTATACAACATAAGTCTAGCCTGGTGGCTGTCATTGCATATATTAAGCTTCCGACAATTTCTCTATATAGCTTTTCGTCTGCTAATTTCCTAGTTTCGTTACATAACTTGTTTATATTATTTTCGCTAGGTGTGTATTTAGGTTTACAATCTTTCATTCCAAATCTTTCTAATAATTTTTGAAGATATCGTTTTTGATGCATGTATATTGTTTTGTTTTCATATGTAAATTCTATGCCTAAAAAATATTTGATTTTGCCTTGATCTGTCATTCAAAATTTTTCTTTTAGAATAGTTTTCGTATTTATCATATTTTCGTTACATTTTGTCGTATGGCATCTACCCATACAATAATAATTGTATATTTGTCATTATGTTGTGTATAAACACAAGCGTCTGCCAATGATTGACTAAATCCGTTTTCTATTAGATGTGTGTGTAACAAATTATTCCAATTTCTACCACTTTGTCTTAAACCATATAGTGATTTATTTAATTTATACACTAATCTACCGGTTTTGTTTTTATTTTCTATTTCAAATCTTTTTACCTGTTCCATGTAAAGTTCCAAATTTATCGGTGCGTTTAGATAGGCTGATTTTTACGTCTAATTGATGTATTTTTAGATCGTATTGTGCCGCGATTTGCATCAACAAAAGTTAATTTTGCTGTTGGTGAGAATGTTTCTTCGTAATTTACGTTTGGCTTTTGGGCATAACCTTTTAAATTATACACCCATCGTGCTGGAATTAGGGTTTATTCTGAGGTAATTCAGTTAATTCAAATGTTTTCTTTTCTTTTAAAATGTCGATCTCCATTTTCATGGCCTTCTGTCAGTTTTCGGAACTATCTGAATTTATCGCTTCTTCGTATGTACTTGGTACATTTCTTATGTGGTAACAATAATATATCGTGTATTTTATTGCGTCATTATTTTCGCCTTCCACATAGTAGTCATTAAGATATTTTGGGCGGGTTTTCGTCTCCCAATATTTTCAGTTACTACTTCTGTTTCGGGTTCAACTGTTTGAATATTTTCAGTTGGAGCACTTTCGTCTGTTTCTTTTATATTATCTTTAAATTTATCTGTAAATTTACTATTCTGACATTTTTTATTTGACCGGTTTCGGGAAAATATATTAAGTAGGCCGGACTACCACTGTCATATCCTACAAAAATTCCTTCCTTACTTCGGTCTTCCAATTTTTTGGAGTTTTGTACGGATGCGTAACAAATGCTTCCAAATAAGTGCATATTTGATATATTTGAGTTATCGCCCGTAAAAGATTCGTATGACGTGCTGTTAACAGCGTTTTAGCATGCACCTACCTATTTCAAAAATTGTGCGCCATGCTCTTTCGATCGTACCATTTTTGTGGGGGGAGTAGGGCGTCGATTTTTGATGATGTATCTTATTCTTAATTAGTAGCGATTCGAAGATTTTAGAAGTAAATTCCGTGCCTTGATCGCTCCTTACTTTTTTTTATATTTCCATACGGGGCAACGTCAGCTATAAATCTTTCGAAGGCTTCCACTGCGTCACTTTTACTTTTCAACATGTAGGTGACTATGAGACCGGAATAATCATCTATACACCCTAATACGTACTTAAACTCATCCTTTGCTATGGGGTCTATCGGTCCTGCTAGATCAATGTGTACTAGTTCGAGTATTTTTGTTGCTCGTTTGTCAGGTATTTTATTTTTGAATTGGGGCATTTTTGCCTGTGGGCACACTTCACAATTAAATTGCTTTTTGTCACTAATTTGTATACCAGAAACTTTTTTTCTAATTTAATTATATCGTTGATGTTGCAATGCCCCATTATGCTATGCCACTTTTCTAGTGAATGTTTTATTTTCCTCGGAGAAGTTACATTATTTAAGCAATATAGTTTACCTTTCTTATATATATTAAATTTGGTTCCATTAGTATTTAATGTTGCAGAGTTAGGTTTAAATTCAACGTAAGCACCCTTTTCTGTCGCCGCTTGTACTGAAAAGATATTATTATTATTAAAAGAAGGTATATATAAAGCGTTTTTTAAGATGTTATTATGTATCCTTCCATTCGTATCAGGCATCCTCCCTTTTTAGCGCCAAATTATTGTATCGGCTTCCATCGGCTAGCTCAACAATATGACGGGAGGAATCAAATTCTTTATCGAAGTTAATGAATTTGGACTCGTCGTTTAAAATATGGGTTGTGTCCCCACACTCGACTAATAAATCAAGATATGAAGAGTCACTAGCGTTATTAACAGAAAAAATATAAGAAGTGTTCTTATCTGATACGTGTTTTATCGCATTCCCTTCGGTGTTTGAGTGTCTATCTTGCGTTTTTCTGAAAAAAGATTGTGTCATGTGTTCGTGTTTTGCAGTTTTTGCACCAGCGTGCGGGTTTTCTACAATTTTCGGATTTATGTCCATATCGCCCGCATAAGAAGCATGATCCATTGAATTCGTTTTTGTTATATTTATTTGGTCTGGAAATGGTTGCTGGTTGGCTGTTATATTTCTTTTCTCTCACACTCATTACTGCGTTCGCGCTTTCACCTTAGGTTTTTTCAGTTTCTTCGAAGTTTCTTAAAGCGGTTTTAAAGTTCTGGAATGTCATAGGTGTATCTCTCTGCGTTATTACCCTAGTGAATGTCTTATATCCACTCGGTAATCCCTTTATAATCATTGCGATCAGTAATCCATCGCTTATCGTTTATCCGGCATTTTTTTAGGAATGTGGCGGCATTTTCCGCTCTTATTACATAGTCTGTAATATTTTCATTTGACTTGTTTTGCAACGATGTTAATTCCGTGTACAACGAAATTATTCTTGGCTTTCCACGTGACAGATAATGTTCTCTTAAGGCTTTCCTGCCATTGTTATTCGCGTCTCGTATGATCAACGAAAGACTTCGGTCATCGAGGTATTGTACTAGTTCACCAAAAAGCTTCGGCGTTCTTGTTCTGACTTATTTCAGCTTCGCTCCCTGGTGTAATGGTGCTGTACAGTTTTTGAGTCCGCATGTAGCCAAAGAGCTTCACTTTCCATAATTCATACTTTCTTTCATCTCCCTGAAACATTAGTCTGTGGTTTGCATAGCTGGGCACATAACCTGTTAAGCTTTGAGGGGTAGAGCGTAACATCGTGGTAGACTATGAGTTACGAAGACATAGAAGAAAAGACAAGAATAGAATGGGGTAACAATAATACGCGCGTATTGCACAACTTTTATTCTCGGACTGAAGATACAATTTTCAAAGAACAAATTTGGCGCCTAATTTTCATGTCACGTGATATCTCTGCAGCGCAGTAATTATCACGTAGTGCGGTGATCAGGTCGATGGCCTCATCACCACTTGGTTGAGTGGAACTATATTCAGTTGATAATTCAACAAGAGTTGTTTGGAAAATACAAAAACAAATAAGTAAATAATTATTCTCGCTAGATTTGTACACGCGTGTTGGAAAAAAAGAAAAAAGATGGCGGACTCGGACATTGCTGACGTAAACAGACCAGTGGCTGGCATAAGACCACCGCAACCTCGGTGTATGGTTGGGGGTAATTTATCTGAGAATTTGAAGCTTTTTAAGCGGACATGGTAAAACTATGCCATTATTACGTGCTTGGCAAAGCAGTCGGTAGAATATCAAACGGGTTTGATGCTTCACACGTTAGGTGATGAGGCATTGAGAATCTATGATGGATTCCAGTTTACAACACCCGAAGAACAAAGAACTCCTGACGAACTAACCCAAGCGTTTGACCAATATGATATTAAAGAGACAAATGAAACATGAACGCTACATTTTTCATACAAGAAAGCAGGGAGAAGGAAAATCAGTGGAAGCGTTTATCACCGCGTTCTGAGCGTTTAGCAAAGCATGCAATTTTCGCGATAAGTGCGCAGCCTCAATTCTTCGAGATCAGATAGTCCTAAGAATTAATGACCCTCAAATGCAGGCAGAAGTGCTGAAAGGGAAACAGGTGGACTTACAACGGTGCGTAGACATCTGTAAATTGTCGGAAAATGCCGCACAACAGTCCAGATCTTTACGACCGGAGACGGTGAACAGAATTTCCAAGGGAAAAGGGTCAATACAGAGAAGACTGGGGGAGTGCAAGTTATGTACATTCCGACATGAGCCCGAACGAGGGTTCAGTCAGTGGAGACATGTCAATATGGCAGTAGCAGTAGTTCGGAACAGGAAGATGTGGGCAGTGTCACATTAAAAGAGAGGGTTAATGGGGTTATGCCGGAAATGATCAAGGCAGAAATGCTGGTAGGAGGAAAACCAATTGCTTTTCAGTTGGATAGTGGAGCTACAGTGAATATACTGAATGTGGAGCATTTGAAAAAGGAAACTCTCGAACATTCAAATAAAATTCTGGTGATGTGGAACGGGGCAGAGGTAAAACCATTGGGGAAGGGTCGAGTTAAAATGAGAAACCCCAAGAATGGGAAGAAATATGGTGTCAGGTGTGTAGTAGTACAGGAAGGCTTCCACCCTCTACGATCCAACAGATGAGACTCATTACTGTTAACGAGGATCAGTTCAGGATGGTTGCTAAAATATCGCAAGTAGATACATTGAACATTCAGAAACCCGATGAAATCATGGATCAATTCAAGAATGTATTTGAAGATGAGTTAGGTCGACTACCGGGAAGAGTACATTTAGAGGTTGATCCAAACATAACACCTCATGTGACAGCAGAAAGAAAGGTACATGTAGCTCTAAAACGAAACTGAAGACAGAACTAGACAGACTAGTGGACATAAGGTGATTGAGCCAATCCGTGAACCAACACCATGGGTGAGCACTAGTAGTCAAGAAAATGGAAAACTGCGAGTCTGTATAAACCCAAGACCATTAAATAAGGCGCTGAAACGGGAACATTTCCAGCTACTTGTGCTGGAGGATCTACTACCAGAACTGTCTGACAGTAAAGTGTACTCTACGTTGGATCTAAGTGATGGATTTTGGCACCTGGAATTGGACGAAGAAAGCAGCAATTTGACAACATATGCCACTCCTTTTGGCCAGTTTCGATGGAAGAGGCTACCATTTGGAATATCACCAGCTCCAGAGATGTTTCAAAAGAATTTGTACAACAATGTCTCTGACCTGGAATTGGTGGTCAACAAAGCAGATGACCTGCTCGTGTTAGGGAAAGGTAAAACCATGGCGGAAGCCATGGCAGATCATGATAAAAAAACTGAGGTCGCTTCTGCAGAGATGTCACGAACGTGGCATACAGTTGAATGCTGAAAAATTGGAGTTACGAGAAACTGCTTTGTCTTTCAAGGGACATATAGTATCAAGTGAGGGCCTTCGCCCTAATCCAGAGAAGGTAAAGGCCATAAGGGAGATGCCGTGTCTAACAGATGTAAAGGGGGTACAACGTTTAGGCGGCTTTGTTAATTATCTAGCAAAATTCCTGCCACGCATCTCAAACGTGATGGCTACCATCCGCAACTTAATCAAAACAGATGTACCCTGGACTTGGTCCCAGACCCAGGAAGATGCTTTTGTAAAGATCAAGAAGATGGTAGATGAGACACCGGTACTGGGGTACTATGATCACAGTAAACCTTTAGTTGTCCAGTGTGATGCAAGTGAAAAAGGTTTAGGAGCGGCACTGCTCCAGGAGGGGAAACGTCTGGCCTATATTAGTCGAGCCCTTACAGACACGGAAACCCGGTATGACCAAATTGAGAAAGAACTGCTTGCTGTAGTCTACGCATGTGAGAGGTTTCACCAATATACATTCGGCCAGCTCATCACAGTGTTAAGTGACCATAGACCCCTGGAACTAATAATGAAGAAAGACTTGGTAAAGTGTCCAAAGCAACTGCAGAATATGATGCTGCGATTGCAAAGGTATGATGCCACGATTCTGTATTATCTAGGCAAGAAGATGTACCTTGCGGATACATTGTCAAAGACATTTGCAACAGGGTGAGTTATGAACATGATGAAAAGGAGGACGTCAGAGAAGCCGAGTATGGTCCTGTTACAAAAACATCGGCTACAAAAGAAGGTAGGTGTATGCAGCAGTTACAGAAGGTCATATTAGAGGGATGGCCAGATGAAAAGATATATCTCGATCCAGAGGTGGGACCGCACTTCACCGTTCGAAGAGAAATGACAGTGCAATATGGGTTGATCTTTAGGGAAAACGATGAGGAGAATGTGTAACCTACTCCTCCCTCGTAACAACTGAATAATGTCGGCTTCACGCTCGTACACTTCCACTTGTGTTCCGGCGTTAGCTGATACGTCTTCACAGAGTGCCAGCGCTGATGAAGTTCCACTCCCTTGAAGGAAACTTGCGCGGTGGAAGCATCTTCCTTAACTGGGCCGTACACCCCCATGGTCCTGTTCACCAACTGAGGGATGAAAAGTACATGTGAATACAACAAACAAACAACAAACAAACAAACAAACAAACAAACAAGCGAAACAGGCAGTTCAAGATATTGACAACACAACAAATATTTTTAATTTAAGATAAATACAAGACTATGTATATTTCCTTGAAACTAGCATTACAGAACTCGAAGTCTTTCGTGGGTTAAGGGTTAATACCTCGAGAGGGAGCTTCGGGGTTCAAACTTTGACTCGCTAACTCGCTAAGGTAATAGACAGCCGACGTGAAAAGGGTTTTAGAAAGTAATTCACTTGAGGGGAGGGGGCCAGACAAACGGCAGTTCCCCCACTCGTAACCTCTCCAACTAAGCTTCAACTCTAACTACTACTCTATAATCTTCGCTTCATCGCACCTTATATATCAAAGCAAGGTCATTCGGCGTTATCTGGCCGAATTCTACTAAGCGATCTGATTAGTCGTCAACTCACAGAAACCGACCCTCGGGCTGGAGTATCTCTTTGTCAATCGCTCGCCCCTCTAACGATGTTGGGCCATGCGTTCTCATCGCGTCTCTTGGCTTAGATTAACTTTGCACGAATTTACCTCGATCTGACAGCCCCAACAGTCAGACTGATCCGTGACATTTTTCTGGTCACCACAACTGCAGATAGCGACGGTTCTAACTCAAAACAATGTCTCCACAGATCCCAAAATACAAATAATATTTATTTTCGTGTTAACATAAATTTTATTCTTCTTGTTTTTTCTTTCGGCGCGGGTTCCCAAATATATGCTAGTATATTGATGTCCCCAAACAAAGAGCGGAAGTCACTTATGGCTCAACTCGTCCTTCCTCGACATTACATTATCTAACAGTTAATAATAATATTTGTAAGTACGCCTTTGTTTGAATGTTTAATTCTCGTTTCAGAAATTTTATATAATTACTGAATAATTTTACACTAAAAACAAATTCTTTTTCAGAAAATTATTCTGTTACAGTTCTTCTCTTAACACAATAGTGTAAACATAAATTCTTAACTTTTAAATTTAAGTTTTCGTTTGTCAAGCTTTGTTTGATGAATTAAACATTTTTGTCGTTTCAAAAGATGATTAAAATAACTTCAGATTTATCTTATGAATTCTATACTAAAATCTTAACTCATGAAATCTATACTAAAATCTTAACTTATGAAATCTATATTAAAATCTTAACTTATGAAATCTATATTAAAATCTTAACGTATGAAATCTATACTAAAATCTTAACGTATTAAATCTATACTAAAATCTTAACGTATAAAATCTATTCTAAAATCTTAACTTATGAAATCTATATTAAAACCTTAACTTATGAAATATGTACTAAAATCTTGGTATTATTGGAACTCTGCACCCTATGATAATTCCTACCCAACAAAAACCGAGGTTCTACTCTTTTTAGGCGATTACAAGTAAATAGCCTGTAAAAGTTGTCGGTAAAAATAAATAAAACAAAACAAATATTTTAAACTTTAGAGCGCGAGGTCACTTTCGCATATAGATTTAACGTAGATTCCGGACCAGGTAGCGTTTTCACGGACATCTAACCAACTTTAAAAAATCATGACGATTTTCTTAATTTCTTGGACATTAATTTGGGGCGTATGATTTGGGGGAGGGGTAACTATTATTTTCTTGTTGAAAAAATAAATGAAAACATGTTTTAAAGAAAATAATTACTTACGTTTTGTGTTTTTCTTATGGACACATTATGAATGAATAGTGGCTATGCCTGTACCTCACCCTGACGCTCCTCGAGTATTACTGCTCATCCAGCTCCAAATCGCATGGATTGGCTCATCTATTCATTTGACGGCTCTCTAAAGTCTAAACTCTTTATCACCAAATATTTACAGGCTGTTTACATGTAATTGCCACGTCAAATTAATAAGCAGTCTTGAGTGATTTCTATTATATTCTTAGTTAGTATTGTCTGTAGTGATTAGGGGTTTAAAAAACTTAGTTCACCCCAAACAAGGCAAGTTGCCACTGTAGACATAAGGGTCTACCGAGAATTAGGGTGAAAGTTTTGAGGGTCATCCTAAATTGGAGCTGTGCAGCGAGATGCTTGTTCACATTAGTTTTAAATGTCTGCATGTCGGTACAGTCGGAGAAACAGGAAACAGGGAGGGAGTTCCAAAGGCCGGCAGCTCGAGGAAAGAAGCTATTAAAAAACAACCACCGTTTACTGTATTAGCTTTCTGGAGAACTAAAGAGACGGTGTTGTTTGTTATTTGAAAGCAGATTATTATACAGGTCGCCAAGCCTGCGTCCAAATCCAAGATGGCGCTTTGAAAGAGTCAGTTGGCTACTAGAAGGCTCTCCCGTATCTGGAGACCCCAACAGTGAATGTATGGGATCGAGCTGATTGTCGGGTTGGTCGAGTTTATTTATGTCGAGGGAGCACCAGAGTAGCAAGTTCATCGGAGCACATTCCATTAAAGTATTTGTAAAAAAGCATAAGGATGTAACATTGCGGTGATGGAACATGGGCTGTGGCTTGGTGGATAGTGAGGGACCGATTAAATTAGCGACTATTTTTTGGACCTTGTCTAAGCGGGAGAGACTAGTGGACGATACACCAGCCGAGATGTGACAACAATACTCCATGCATGGGTGAATGGTTGCTTTGTAGTGATTGTCTGTCAGGTGTGAGAAGATTTCTAGCTCGGTAGAGGGAGGCCACCTTCTTTGCAGCAGCCTTGGCAATGTACTTTGTTTCAATTCATGTTACCTGTGAATGTTAGGCCGATGAGTTTAAATGTTAGACTATCATGTAGGGTGTTATTTACCATGGCAATCGGTGGTTAAAGAGGTTTCTTGTAGTTGTTGAAGGAAATGAGCTTTGTCTTAGCAGCATTAAATGTTACCATCCATTTATGACCCCATTCCACTAC
>OY744515.1:69609011-69629011 GCA_963556195.1 Sepiola atlantica
GTGTACACATTTGTCATGCTCCGCCTCAAGACATTTGCGCTTGGATTTCACAACATGTACAGACACATTAGAACATTTATTGAAAGCATAAATATCTCTGAGTGTTTAATAACAGTAAATAAGAATTATTCTTTTCTCTGACCTTTTCTTTTTCATACATGTGCCTCTTGCCTTTGCAGCTTCGTCTCTCCGGAATCTAATGTCAAGCTACCATTGCAAAACTAACGGGACTATATTCTATCGGCCATTCTCTCTGCTCGTAAGAAATCATTTGGAAATGTATAGGCATTGGTTATATTGCATGGGTTAACTCTCAAAACGGCTGCCAAATTTTATCGACTAGTTTTGCTTGGTTTTCCAAGCAATGACAGGATAAATTAATCTACCGTATTTATTTGTGTCTGAATTCTGCGGATTTCTTTCATTTTTATTTTTATTTTGTAAATCGAATTCTAATCGAGATTTTGTATCTGTCTGTCTGAAGTCCAAACTATACTATTATTTCTATTAATACTCAATTCAGGGGAGGGAGTAGTGTAGTATTTGTTCTGTTCTCATGAAATCCTCCCCCATACATAATCCCCTCCTTTGGTATGGTAGTGTAGTATATCTTCATTTCTCATGAGACCACCCCCCAGGCATTACCCCCTTCTTGGGGGTAGTGTTGTATCTATTCTGTTGTCATTAGACCATTCTTACAGACATTACACCCTACTTTAGGGTGGAGAAGGGTAGCGCACGTCAACAACAAATTGTCACAATCGTCTGTTCATTAGCAAACTCAACATTTACATTATATATACTAGCAAAAATATACAACCGGTGGGAGCATAGTTTTGATAGTATTAATTAATTAACAGATAATAAAATAAAACAGTGTTGTCACTCGAACTTAGGGTTAGTGATGGGGTTAAGGGAGGGTATATTTTGTAAGAAACAAATAATGCAATCAAACAGTATTCATAAAAAATGAAATTGAAATATATTACAAACGGACGTTGTTCGGAATTGAGTGAGGATCACTATTACGTACTTTTTCACTTTGCTCAGATTACTTTCCTTGTTTTTTACTGCTTCCTCTTTCTGTTCCCCCCTCCCCTAATATAGTCTGAAGAAACCAAAATATAAGAAAACTATCTTACACATATCGTTTTAATTTCATTGAAATCGGATATACATATTTGAAGTTTTACGAGGGTTCTATCCTCAGTTTTAAGAGGGTTCTATCCTCAGTTTTAAGAGGGTTCTATCCACTTAGATATGAGTACACTTAGATAGTCGTCACATAGAGGGTAGCGTAGAGATTCGGGGCCACTTTCGTTATCTTTCCTGGAGAATTATATACACATGATATAAATTTAATAAAAATAGTATATATTTTAAGTTTTAAAGGGGTTAGGATGAACTTAGAGATTCGGGAACACTTTAATTTTTTCCTCGGTAAATTTTACATAAGAATACAGTTTTAGATTTTATGTAAATTCGCTAACCTTTTTTCCTATAAAGGACACACAACTATCAAACACACATACACACAAACATTGCGTTATATATATATATATATATATATATATATATATATATATATAAGGTCTACCCGGCGTTGCCCGGGGCCATAAAAACCAAATAGAATAGGTTAAAAAGTGTGTGTTACATCTTTATATTAAAACTCCTATCTGTCGACCTATCTCAACTCGTCTATCTATTTTTCCTATCCTTCTCTCTTTCCCCTTTCCCCATTTTTCTACATACCTCTACCTCACCCCACTTTCACTTCCGTTCAGCCCACATTCACCTGATCTTTCAGTTTAAAAGTTATTGTTCCCGGGCAACGCCGAGTTTCTTATCTCCCTCACCTTAATAATATAATGAAACCTATATTCATTTTAGTGTATTCCAGGGCAATGCTGGGTTTCTTGTCTTCTCCTTCTCCATCAAGCATATACCACAGTGAAAATGTACTACTGTATTATTGCTCACGCCTGCTCTATGTAGGATATTGAACACTGATTCCCGAACAACGCAGAGTATCGTTTCTGGTATACAATAGAATAAAAAACACACTTGCTTTATGTAGGATGGCTCTATTTAGAATGTTGATGACTCCTAAGCAATGCCGAGTAAACACACCTGCTCTATCTATGATATTGAGCACTTTGGATTAACTTATGCCACTTACCAAATATAATACTGTATTATTACTATTATGGTTTCCGGGCAACACCGAGTTAACAAAAGACACCGAGGTTCTTTCTCACGAGAAACGCTGCGTTTAGACATACCTGCTCTATTGAGGATGCTAAGAACTTTTGGATTACCATATAAAACTTACCAAATGTAAAACTGCCATCTTACATTTATTGCTCCAATTTAGAGCGCTACTGAAACCACCCAAATAAAATTAAGGATGCCTCCAGAGCACTACTAAAACCACCCTTTCCGAATTTCTTGCCCCTCCCCTCCCTAGTCCGAAGTAAAGCTTAAGAAACGTTAAATAATTTTGAAAGAAAATGCCGAAGAAATACATTGAAATTACAGGGGTTTCTTTCCAAATTATGACCGAAAAACTCGAAACCCCATGATAAAATCTGGCACTTCGAGATTTGGGAATACTTCCATTATCTTGCCCGGTTAACTTCACATAAGAATACACTTTTAGATTTTATAAAGAATCTCTAACCTTCTTTTCTATAGGGTAAACACACGCACACGACAGACATTGAGTTTTGTATATATAGATTAAACATCATAATAATAACGTATTCAATATAGAACATTGCCGAAGAAATTGTCTTTTATACGACGACGCTTGTTTTATTTTATTTGTTTCTTACAAATCCGCAAAAATCAGAAAAAAAATATTATTTGCAAAAAAAAAAAAAAAATGAAAATAAAAAAAGAAAAAGAAAAAATCATTCAACAACTTAATTTGCCTTGCCACTGCTTGGAAAATCAGACAAAACTAGTCGATAACATTTGGAAGCCATTGGGAGCTAACAGAGTCAATATAACTAATGCATTTAATAGGATCAAAGTGTAGTATGTTTTCTGTCCATAAGAACCGACCTCGTGTCTAATTCTTCCCTCGTGAGATGGAGTAAATAGGGACTCTAGAATCATTTAGTTAAAAGTTTACAGTGAGAGATCCAACTCCCCTCCCCCTCCAAAAAAAGGAGTCAACCCTGGGCAGGTATAAAAACAGCCATTTTCGAAACTGTCGGCATTCTCTGGTGAGGGTGCCTGATCCGACAGGCAATAATCGTATCCCTCTTCCCAGAAAGGAGGAGGCAAAGTCTGAAAAGATAGCCTCCTGTATAAGAACTGGACATTTTATTGATCCTCTGCGTCCCTATTTGCCTCCCTACAAGATCAAAGTTAGACACAATATCGTTTTTTTACGTTGAGAAAATCCAGCTCCCAAAACGGGGCACGTTGAATGTGACAATAATTTAAAAAATGACCCCAGTCAAGAAGTATTTCTCCCCCGAGCGAGGACAGAACAGATAATACATTCCGATATCAGCCTGAAGGCCAGGGAAGTTTTCCTAAATGATATAGTTATTCATTAAAATTACAAATTTTAATAAATTAGGCACAAAGCCATTTATCATAGGGAAATTGGGGAGGGTCGACAGTCGTGCTGGTCTATTTCAACTCTTAACTAGATACAGTCACCACAATACTACATTTGCTCTATGAGCTAGCCTACTTAAAATATCCCACTATTTTGATTTTTTTCTATTTACAAAAAGGTATTTACAATTTGATGAAAAATAATGGGGAGTGAGGCAATTATAAACACTCTTCCGCCGAAAGAAAAAGAACAAAAAAGAAACCAAATAAAATGCATTAAGGGCTTGTTTAGTAAAGCCTTCAACCCTTTCTAAGAATATACCTCACAATGTTTTCCGGTTGGTTTAGAACCGAAAACAAGCATGTCGAAACTACTCATTTGTTACCACTAAAACTTGAAATATTAATTTTCTTCAAAATAAGAAGTTTACATAACATAATCCTCAATTTATATGAGAGTCAGATACGGCCCAAGATGGAACACTGCTGCCATATCTGAAGAGGGTATTTCTTTGGTGACATATGGGAAGAATTTCATTGGAAGTTGAAGAGAGGGTAGCTCAACAGTAAGACTCTGGCAAAAAAAGCCTTCTTGTACCATCTAGATTACCCTTTTTGATGAGCTTGATATCACCAACATAAAAAAATCGACCTTGTGTCTAATTTTTCTCTCGTGGAGAAGCAAGTAAACATTGATTTAAAGTTAGTCGAAAGCTCGAGAAATAAAGAAAATGCCGCAGACAGCATTTGAAATCGATCTGCCATCGCTAGCTAGTGTATGGTTGGCGCAAATCACAGCAAACAGACCAGGATTGTCTGTTGTGTTCTCTGTTATTGAAGATTGGTAGCAGATCCTCAAATTGCAAGGCCACGAGGAGCGGGATTTTATACAGCACCTAATATACCAAAATAGTCACCTATCTAAGGACTGGCAAGGCCCCATGTCACTTAATTTAGTTAATCTTACGGGAACCGTACCACAGGCAACATGTTTTGTAAATTTTAAATTTATTTTACAGTGCATTTCAAAATTTAAGATAGAATAGTCAATATATCTATTACTACCTATCCCGATCCGACGTTGCCCGGTAGTGTACTTACTTGCAAGTTGTTTTCCTTTTCCTTTTTTAAACTATGCTTATTTTAGTTATCAAAAATATAATTTTTTGTCCCAATCAGAATGAATTAACTCTGTATGGATGAATACAGAGTAACGTACTCACTTTTTCTTTTTTAAATATGGCGGCCATTTGAAAATAATGACGTCCCGGTCCAAGTATTTTCTGGAAAGAATAAAATCGAATTACATTTTCTTCTTCTTAACAACATGCTGTAACGATTCACAAGAATAACAGATGAACCTAAATGAAATATTGATTTTGTAGGAAGAAAGCTATCGATGATAAAGCCATATACTAGATATTCAACGAAATATGTCTGGAAGACTGACTGATCCTTAACTGTACAAACTAATATTTGTAAACATTTCGTTAAAAATGACGTACAAAGACTGTGATTTACTTGGTTCCCCACGTTTTTTATGTGAGGAAAAAACGGGCACTCTGGATAGGATCAAAATACAAACTGCCTCAGTCAAGAAGAGGTACTACATTTTGAATTATTTATTTGCTGTACAAATTAGACACAAGACACATAAAAAGTATAGGGATTAGGAGGGGTCGGTGGTCATCCTCTGTCTGTCTATGTCTATCCTAATTTTAGCTAGACGCATTACAGTTACCACAATACCACATTTACTCTAGGGAGCAAAATAGGTAGCACAATACCACATTCACTCTAGGGAGCAAAATACTAAAAGAGAAAAACAGAGAGGAAAAAATAACTACTTAGTGAAAAAAAGTGCAAAATATAACAAAAATAACACTACGAAGAACAAAAATATAAACAATACTAATAATATAAACAAAACACTAATAATAACCACCCGAATAGAAACGAAAAAGTTAGCAATGAAGAGAAAAGATGTAACTGCATAAATCGTAATCTTTGTCCACTACAACATAAATGCCTAACTAAAAGTGTTGTATACCAAGCAACGATATTCGCAAACGAAAGACCAAATAACAGGAAATACTACGTGGGTATGACATCCCTAGATTTTAAACCCAGATATTATGACCACAAAAGCACATTTAAAAACAAAACACGTCGAACTAAAACAGCACTAGCAAACCACTATTGGGAGCTCAAAGAAAATGGACGCTCACCAATAATTGAATGGAAAATAGTAAGACAGGCCAGTACATGTAGAAACTTAGACGACCCGTGTAGATTATGCCTGAATGAAAAATTTGAAATCCTAAATTTGAAAGATCCCCGAAATCTATTAAATTCTAGAAGTGAAATAGCAAACAGCTGCTTACACAGGTATAAATTTACCTTAGGCTAACGATAAATAAATAAACAAATAAATAAAAAAGAAAGATAAATAGATAAATAAATAAATAAAAATTTAAAAACCCTACAATTTAAAAATTAAAACCTAAAATAGAAATACAAGGAACCACGTATTAAAATAAATTCACCCATTATATAGACACAACAAAGAAAACAGGATATAAACAAACCCATTGATAACAAAACAATAGGAGAGCGTATAGGGAGTGACACCAACAACGCCTTTGTTCGCGGAAAGCCCAACGATTGGCTGAGAGAACAACAAATAATCTGATTGGTTAACTAGCAAGCCGTGTATATAAAAACACCCGGCGAAAATAACTCCATGCATTTTAGCCTGAAGATTCCCCCCGGGGATGAAACGCGGGAGCCTCTGTGTAGCTTGATTGCCATAAATATATTTTCATAGCTTACTATCTAGCTCTACTTACGTATCGAGCACTGTTGAAGTAAATACTGAAAATTGATACATAAAAAATTATATCTCCTTATAAAATTTTATGTGGATACATGAAATACTAATATATATATATATATATATATATATATATATATATATATATATATATAGAGAGAGAGAGAGAGAGAGAGAGAGAGAGACGTCGATAGATAATCAGATTATCCTATATCCAATACAAAATATCATCAAATCAATAATAATTTGGTAAAAGTATTACAAAAAATAGTAAAAAAACAAGAGTATTTATGGGATTTAAATTTCAACATATAAAATATAACATATATTCTTTCATTGAATTATCTTTTAAAAATGTAGATATTTTCTTACAAGTAAAATAACGAGTAAAATAAAGAGAAAATATAAAATTGCGGCGAGGAGCAATAGACAAAACAGAAATGAAAGTAAAAATACTCCCGGGCAACGTCGGATAAGTACAGCTTGTAAAAAAATAAAATAGATTTTGTATTGTTTCATTTTTTTGACTCGGAAATCTTTATGTTGATCTGGTCCATGTGTCCACGGGTCCATGTAGCGCAACGGATAAAGTGCTAAGTGATAATCAGTTCTGAAGATTTAAGATTCAATTCTTTACGACAGGCCATGTTAGGAATATAATTAAGAACGAAAGCCATCTAACCCCGTGGATTAAATTAAGGATTCAGTTCGAAATTCTTTGCAGATTCTAGAGTTCAAATAACATTTCCCAAGTTAGACAAGACGCACCTGAAGAAGGTCTGAGGTTACATCGGCCGAAACGCTGTGAGAATAATATCAAAGATGAGTACAGTACGAACTACTATACTCATTAATAATCCAAATATTCCAAATTATCAATCCTCATGTAAAAAATGTCCGAGACAAAATAAATTAAAATATTCTTTATCACGTGTTGAAGATAAAATCGATTTTTAAGTAAAGCATGATTGTATTTCAAGGAATTTCGAAAATATACATAAGGATTATAAGAATGTAATTCTCTGAATGGAAATGAATAAGTTCGAACAATGCAAAGCGCTTTTTGCTCTTCTTTTTCAGGTATTTTTCTTCTACAGACAACGCACATGCGTACGTATTTATAAGTTAACTTCGGCCACTGGCCCAGAACGCTTGAAAAACGCAATAAGAGACTTTAACGAACTACTAAACACAGCGCCAGCATATACACACGGCTAAACAATCGCATTTACACTGTTCGTATATACACTCTCTCATCGGTAAAACAGACAAACTAATATACACACATCTACCATGCCTATTAATTTTACAAACACTGTCACACACAAGCTCACACGTGGACAGCCGAAATGAACATGTGTACTCAATTTCTCCTTACAGACAAAACTCCTTTAATCTCGAACGTTCTGGACTCTTTGAACTCTCAATCTTTACCGTACTTTATTTTCCGTTGCCACAAAAGTTGTCTATACTAAATTAATCTATTTTCGACTTCTTCAAATACAACATACAACATAACGGATAAATAAAGCAACAACAACAACAACAAAAACATATAAAAAACCATTCCTTTACACGCTTAATATTTTTTACATTGAAATGTGAAATTATGGTTGCTGAATTTGTTTAATTGGAGCAGATAAATGTATAATTCTTGACCTCGAAATTTCGGAGGAGTTACCAAATACCAGATAATAAAATCGCCTTCACCACAGCGCAAGGAAAGTCCGCGTGTTTCTGTTGAAATAAACGGATTCGGCGAGAAACTTTTGCCATTAACTTTAAAGCCTTTACATTGAAAATCTTTATAATTATCTTTCTGTAATTCTGTCTGCTGAAAATATATTGTTAGTACATATTCTTTTATTATATTATTTGTTTATTAAAACATTCTAAGTACTTATTTTTTAAGAGTGCATTTTTTGTTTTTTGTTCAAAACTATTTTGTTATAGGTAGCTGTTTTTGTATGCAGTTCATTTTGTTACTTGGCATTTTTTTTGTTCACTCCTTTTGTGAACATCCGCAAGGGAAATATTAACAGAAAAGTTAACCACTAAAGTCACAGGTGAAATCTCCCTTGACGATGATCGACTTTGCAACAATGTCCTGTTGCAGCCTTGAGAACCAAATTAAATGAATTAAACCTCGTCTCATAATATTAGGGAAGTTTTTTCTGCACTTCCAATGATCAGTGACGAATGCTATCCTTTATTTATTTTTCCTTCTTTCAACCAATCAAAACGAGAGATTAGGACAACAGCAACTACAATAATGATAAAACTAGCAATAATATGATCCCTCCTGTCGCATATTTTGGCTTGCATAAACGACTAACAGATATATACTACTGCCCCTCAAAAGGGGGGGGGTACTTCCTGAGAGGATAGTATCATGACAAACAAACATCTACTACGCTACCCGCTAAATGAGGAGGTAATGTATGTGAGGATGGTCTAATGACAACAAAACAGAAAATACACCACCCTTCAAAGGAGGAGGTAATTCTTGGGAAGAGGATATCATGACAACAGAATAGATACTATGTTACCCCACTGAATTGAGCGTTGAAAGAGAGCACACTAGTACATTAATAGAAGCAATAGTATAGTTGTGACTTCAAACAAACAGATACCAAATCTCCATTCGTAATAGAATATACAATAGTACTGTAATAGAAGTGTTAGGATCGAGGGTCGTGTTCCCCCGATTATAGACGTGTTCAGTAAATCAAGCAATGTTGCATGCAAAGACAGAGTAATAATTAATAAACAAAAATGAAGTAGTTCAAATAACGTTTATTGAACGTGTGTGTACGTGGAATGATGAAGTGTGTGGTGTATGCATGTGTGTCGATGGAAAAACAGTTCTTGAGAAATGTATAAGAAGAAATGAATCCGGCGTAGGAAAAGTCTTTGAAAGCCGTACACAAAGAAAACGAGTTGAGAACTCTTACCGTTGTTTGACCACGTGTGTTGGTAGTCTTTATTCCGATGCCATTTGAAGAGAAAAGCGTCAGACGAAGCGCTAGTGTATTAGCGTCGTTCTGCCGAGGCCAATCGACCAGACGAGAAAGGTGAAACGGAACGCTAGTGTCAGCGTCGTTCTGTCAAGGCTGGTCGGTGAAAAAAGAGATGGATTTTCCGTTTGCAACGGTTTTTATAGTCAGAAGGGCAGATAACACTGGTGTCGCTTTACGGTGCCACCTGTCGGTGAAAAAGCGACACCTACCGGCAAACCGGTGTAGTTATGTTTTGAAAGGAGGAGGTAACTGCTACAGAAGTAATAGTATAGTTTTGGCTTAAGACAAAGAGATAGCAAATCTCCATTCGTAATAGAATGTACAATAGTACTGTAATAGAAGTAATATAGTACAGTTTTGGCTTAAGACAAACAGATACCAAATCTACATTCGTAAGAGAATGTACAATAGTTGATTAATAGACGTAATAGTATAGTTTCGGCTTCAGACAAATTGATACCAAATCTCTATTTGTAATAAGATGTACAATAGAACAGTAATAAAAGTAATAGTATAGTTTCAGATTCAAACAAACAGATACCAAATCTCCATTGATAATAGAATGTACAATAGTACATTAATATAAGTAATAGTATAGTTTCGGTTTCAGACAGATAAATCTCCATTCGTAATAGATATCATTAATACACTCTTCAGGTCTTTTTTCTCGTCCAAGACTGCAGACAGTAATGCAAGCAATCATTTTTTTTCAACAGGGAACTTTTGTAAAATAAATTATTTTCTTTCTAATTTTACACAAGTCCACTTTTAATTTTAATCTTGTCTCGTTTTTGTTTTTATTTTTGAGCGTTGTTTCTTGAAAGTTCTGATCAGCCTGAAAACGGATAAAATTTCGACAATATCGACAAGCTTGTTTAGCTGAGACATGATCGCCATCACCGCCGTGGCCTTGATTGACGCATTTGATGGTTTCGACATCTAATTTTCATTCACGCGTGGATGATTGTGTCTTTAAGATGCCGATACGCACGACCGACTTTGTTCAATGGCGATTCTGACCAAGTGCGCCTTAACAATAAACTGGACGCTTGTTCACCAGTGCAGGCTGGAATTCTCACGAATGACATGCACACCGAAAGGTTGCAATTAATAATAAATCACACGTCCATTCTTTACGGATGATACAAACACATACAAGCTTACCTATTTATATCGTGTGAGGCTAATTGTGTATTATTTATGAGGAGTGATTGAGCACACAGTAACGATAGCCAAAATCAGTTCTCCATAGTTAATCGCTGTAACTAACGAAGTTAAACATGTTCAACCGACCTACTACAATACATACATTCATCTATGAAAATGAGTCTTTTATTTAGCTATGGAATGCCTTTATGTAACATATAAAGTTATTTTGTTGGCTTTTAGAAGTTAGATCAGGATATCATTTAAGATGACATATCGAACATTGATTCTGACTCGCCAATTTTCAGTTGTTATTGTTGTACCATGTTATTGGCACTAAAATAACGTACTTCGCTACAGTTTATTTTAAAAGTATGTATTCCTGCCCGGACAACTGGTAATATGAAAACATTTTTAATTATAAGAAAACATAAAAATCAAGTTATTTTATGAGATTTTGAAAGTTGGACCTAAATAGCATTGAAGCTGGCATATTTAAACTATGATTCTGACTAATAAAATTCCATTTGTTATTGTTGTACCATGCTATTGGCACTAAAATAACTTACGTTGTTGCAGTTTATTTTTTAAATTATGTAGTCACGCCCGAAAAACTGGTAATATGGAAACATTTTTCAATTATGACCGAAAAATTAAAATCATCAACGGGAATAACTAAAAATTTTAATTGAAGAATATAAAAAGAGTTGTTGGTACTTCCACAGAATAGGACTCAGATTGACGCGAATGTTTCCGATTGTTTGCGATTGTGATTTATGGAACAGGTCGGAAATAGCCGCGCTTTAGCCAAATAGTCAGTTAGTACCGACATTAAAATTTTTTCTTTTTTCATTTTTCTCTGACTTAAGGTTTGGGTCAATTATCGTCCCCGCTTCAAATCAGTAAGTGAATCAACTTTATTGCTTTTTTTTAGAAAGGTTATTTATCTCTATATATTTTTGTGAGGGACTATTTTTTTTAACCCTAACCTAATCGTAACCTGACTTTAACCTAACTGTCAGCGCAATTAAATTCATTTTGGTTTGGCATTCGCATGCTTAATGCGTCTGTACGTAAGATAGGTAAAAAGACAATAGGGGAAAATGATTCACCAACTCACACAAAGACGATCGGAAATAAGATGAGTAGGAGTGGCGCAGAAGTAGTCAGTTTTATTGACTAAGACAAAAGACCGGACTTAAGATTGTCAGTCAGAACTAAATATATTGGGTAGTTTACGACAGTTGACGAGTTTACGTTAGTTCATGGTAGTTGACGACTTGGAGAAGAGACGATCAGATCGGAGGAGATCGCAGCAAGATAATGACGAGACAGCTATCAACCGACAACATTTGTAGGATCTCCTTTCGCGCTGACAATATCACACACACATTCAGAGCTCAACTGAGTTATACCAACAATTTGTCTTATGTTGTTTTTATCGTCGGGAGACCACGAAGGCGATCATTGGATTACAGTCTCCCTTACAGCTATGATTTTATTTCTTTTTCTGTATATGTAAAAAATTGTACAAACCAAAAAAACATTAAAGACTAAAATGATTTCACTCTATCCCGGGTAGCGCCTGGTCGATGTAGCTGGTAATCTATGATCTTGTACATTTCCCCAACTCTCCTAACAGACATTTTAATGTACACATTCGCTCAATGTCCTATCATACTCTTTATCATTCGTTCCTTTGAACACTTTTTTCTCTTCGTTCCTTTTTTCTGTTGGTTTGCGCTGAATATAACCAATCCAGAACGTCGTCTTTAAGTTTTGCTTTGCGTTAAAGAAAGCATTGCATCATAGCTATCTATAAAATGTGAAATTGTTTGTCTGTGTATCCGCCTTTAACCAGTTTTCCATCCAAATGCAGACTTACTCACTAAGTCCTGGGCCTGACATATAAATGGCGCCACTAACAGGAAAATTCATACGATGTTTATAAAGTACTAACTTTCAAATTACACGTGTTATAATTTGAGGCCAATCGGATTATTAGTTTACAAATTGCAGTTATTTAAGAGAAGTTACTGTTGCAAATTTTCAAAACAATGGAAACAACTCAATTTTGTTTGTTGTTGCTTTCTGATGGGAAAAATACTGTTGAAGCAAAACAATGGCTTGATGAGTGTTATTCGAACTCTACGCTGTCGGAGACAACGGTTAAGAGGTTTTATACTGACTTTAAACGCGGTCGTACAGACACAAATGTTGCTGAAAGCTCACAAACTTGTTTTTGTTGATGAAAAATTTAAGTTGCGTAGGATAGCAGAGGAGTTGAAGACATCAGAGAGCAGTGTATTCACCATTTTGCATGTCAATAAGAAAACTGTGTTTAAAGTGAATGCCACTTTTTCCCACAGTCCATCAAAAACAATAACGCGTCGATGATTCAGCGCGTTGTTTGCAACTGTTTCAACGCAATAAAAATGAGGTTTTGCATGAATATACGACAATTGATGTAACATGAATTCACCACTTGACTCCGGGGTCAAATCGACAGTTAGCTGAGTGAACAGCAAAAGGTGAAAGCCGTCCAAAGCGAGCAAAGATGCAAACATCAGCAGGCAAGGTTGGCTTCCGTATTTTGGGATGCACATGATATTTTGTTTATCGATTACCTTCAGAAACGAAGAATCCTCAATAGTAAATATTATATAATATTATTAGTGCGTTTGAAGGAAGAAATCGCAAAAAATGTCCACAAATGAAGAAAAACGCACCGTGTCACGAGTCGATCGAAACGATGGCAACACTACATTAATTGTACTTCAAATTGCTTCCACACCTTTTTCTCAAGATCTAACCTTAAGCGACTACTGGCTGTTTATAGACCTTGAAAGCACGCCCCAGGGAAAGAAATTTAGCAACAATCAAGAAGTGATATCGAAGACTAAGGCGATTTTTGAGGCCAAAGACAAATCGCTCTACAAAAAGGCATTAAATTGTCAGAGAAGTGTTGGAATCAGTGGATCACCCTAAAAGGAGACTAGGTTGATGAATAAAGTCGACTTTTGACTAAAAGTTGTTTTATTAGTCACTTATTGAGAGATGTATTATTTAAGCTTCGGAAGATAGGGAGAATGTTAAATGAACATTCGGATATCGATGTACCCCATAAAGAGATGAAGTGTTAGCCCCAGGAAAGGGGCCCTTTGATTTCTGAATAACTTACTGATGTAAACTGAAAAAGAAAGTAGAAACAAATGTCCCCAAACCTATCATAGTAGACCCAGTTGACGGTAATAAATTGGTGGAATAAGTTGCCGGAAAATGTCAAGTAAGCAACCAGTGTAAACATCACATCGATCTATTTCGTGATTATGCTATCAATAATGGATTGCATACACAATATTGAAACCTTTTAGGTGAAATATTTAAAAGAAGCTGATATAACCGAAAGTTATAGCGATGTGATGACGGAATTAAGAAAAAGTTTTTCTGATAGTCTTTTTATCGAGATGACGACAGATGGAGCGACCCATCGACCAGAGTATAAGTGTCGCAATCAATTAAATCTGTATGTAAAAATCCAGCAGGGAGCCCGGTTCAGCAGGATACATGCAGTGAACAAATTTTTTTTAGCGATATGGTGACAGATGTCCCAACTCATCGGCCAGACTATAAGTATCGCAATCAAATAAACCTAGATGGGAAAATCCGGCACGGATCGCGGCTCAGCAGCATAAATGCATTGAAAAAAAGTTTGAACCGATATGACGACAGATGGAGCAACTCATCGGTTAGAGTATGAGTATGAGCAGGATTAACACAGAAGAAAAGTGTGTAGCGTGGATGCTGGTTCGGATGCTGGTATGGGAAAAATGATTATTGTGAATGAAAGGGTCACCATTTAGCAAGTTCTATATTCACCAAAACGGTTTTGTGAATAAAAGAGATAAAAACAAAACATTTATATATTTGCAAATTTACAGTGGCGCGAAAGATATTTTGAGTGATTAAATTGTCCGTTGAAAAAGTTAATGTTTGTAGAATGTTCGAAGTGTATAAGAAAACACGAGTGTTAAAAGTGTTTATGTCTATATTAACATATAGAATATGACTATATTAATTCAAGAGATATTGTTCGTGTGCAACTTTTGTCAGTGTGCCAATACGTGTGCGCGAGTTCAGGAGACATTGTCAGTATTTGAATATGTCTGAACTTCTGTGTGTGTCAGTCGAGTATTTATTTACTTCTCCTGGCATTAAATCGCAAGGGGCTAGAGTAATGTATTGCCGCGTGCCATCTTGTTTCTTGTGTTTGGCTTTCTTCTGGGGGTTTGATTGTCGCGTTGTTGTTTTTATTAAAGATTAGTATTGTATACAGGTTCGCGAAGTTTATCATTTCGCGCTAGCGAGAATTATTTTCAATAGTTGAAAATTGTGGAGTTAAAACCTTTATGTGGAATAATGTTTTCTTTATGTAGGGTGCGAACGCACAATGAAGCTATTGATTTGAATGCATCCCATTTCCACTCGATACAGAAACGAAGAAATGAAAAGAAAATAGTAAGCTAAATGAACGGAGAAATAAAGAGATTAGCTTATACAAGGTAGTAACTTTTTACGTTCGTTCGTATCGCCCCTTTGCTTTCCCACAATTGTTTTTACCGAGACGTTAATGTAGGCATGGACACTTGAATAAGCCTTGGGTTAATTTTATAATGTATATTTTAAATCCTCCATTTTCCTCGTTTGCTGTGTGTTTATATGTGCATGTCCATTGTTTAGCCTAGTTTTAAATTTCAACTCGGCTGACGAAACCGAGTCATAAAACAATACTGCGTTCTATTTTGCTGACTCATCTTCTTTGGACAAACGTGACATAAAACGATCTATTTTTAAAATGTCATTAATCTTTTTTGCGTTCAATGACAATTTTCCAAGAATAACCGTGCGCTTAACATTGTTAGCGCAATGTGATATTTAATTTCACAGCATGATTGTTGTTTTAAAAAAGAACAACAATCTCGCTAAAAGATTAATGATGAAAGCTGCCGGCTCAGATCGAAATTTAGCATCTGTGTCGATATTTGGCCCCGTGTCTTCTGGTACCACCCCAAATAGGAGGGGAATGCTGAAGAAGCAGGTGGTTTTTATAATGACCTTGGCTGTCGAAAAGAGTTTCCCCACCAAACACATTAAACCGACCTGGCGTCAAATGCTACTTAAATGAGATTCAGATGGTTGCGTGTTCGAATCATGTCGGGTTCACCAAATTTTGTAGAGACTAGGCAATATCAGAAAGAATGACAAAGTTGATCCATACAAAAGTAAATCAAATTTTATTGACGACAGACAAGGGATCTCGAGAAATAGCCGAATATCCAGTCGTTGGTAAGAAACAAATCTCGTGATGACTCTGAAAAGAAAAAGCGTCTTGGTATGAGGAGCGGCTCGTTAGGACAGACAGTCAACCCGAGATACCCCATTGCGCAAATTCCTTCACCTCGTTGTCGGCAACAAATTCAGACTGTTCAGTTACTGCTAATCTCGATCTCTGCCTAACGAGCCGCCCCTCTTACAAAAGGCCTTTCTCTCAGGATCAGCACAATACTTTTTCTTATTAGTGACTGTATATTCAGCTATTTCTCCAAATTCATCGTCTGTCGTTAATAAAATGTTATTTATTTTTGTATGGATCAACTTTGTCCTTCTTTTCTGATATTGCCGTTCCGTCTACAAAATACATGCTAACAAGATAGCTGAAGTATTTATCAGCGACATCTTAAAAATATTAATAGCGACTTTAAGAACATTTTAAAACACTAAAACACGATTTATAATTGAACAGTATTTTTTCAAGATGCACATAGATGCATAAATAAGTAAATCATTATCTTATGCTGTTTTAAAAGACAATCAAATGATCCTAAACGAACTTTCATTTCTCGGTATTATTCAGTCTCAAAGGACGGTGGAATTGCGCTCAAGGCGCAAAGTATGAGCAAGTAAGTACGGAGAGCAAGCTTTTACCCATGTAACATACCCTTTCGCTTCGTCATTGGAATTGTCCAGTACTGTCGCAGAAGTTTCTAGAACTTTGGTGTATGCAGACTCAGACTGTCTTGTGTATTTCGGCTCCAGATTTTTATCTCAGGGTTAACTCCCAAAGTCTCTCATGGAAGCAGAGCTTAGAGTTTTCTTCTTCTTATAATGATAAAGGCTGTTGACTTAGATCAATGTGTAGCATATGTGCAGATATTTGGCCCCGTCTTTTATGGTGCCTACCAAAATGGGACGAAGATGCTAAAAAAGCAGAGGATTTTTTGGTAATGACTTTAGCCGTCGAAAGGAGCTGCCGCCACCCTACACATTTCACTGACCATGTGTCAAATTCTACTTTGATGAGATAAATACTAACAATGATGAATTGAATAAGATAGATCAAGCATTTATCAGCGACATCTTAACAGGATTTAGAGCGATTATATTGACGACTTTAAAGACCCTTTTTAATGCTGAAATGAGATTTATGCTTGACCAGTGTTTGACCAAGCAATGTCGTGCAAAGAGGGTAGGAGCGACGGGCGGTGTCTTTGGGCATCCAAATAAGGGGAAGTGGGCATCCGCTTAGAGAGGGGAATAAGATAGAGATTTTGAAATTGTCCAGTGCGAACTTGGCACTGCAATAAATGGTCACCAATGGCCGACTCGGTTGCTTGTCAACGCCCGGATGTCGGCCACTGTCAGTGCCTACGTATTGAAGAGGGGATATGTTGGGAAATTCTTACCTCTAAACACTGGATGGTACACCCAACGTAATTAGCCTCGCACTGACCAATACAATGATAAATTACCATGTTATATTGAGTGGAAGGATACCATCCTCCCCCAAAAGAGGGGAAAGCACTTTTAGTTCTGAAAACCAATATATATATATATATATATATATATATATATATATATATATATATATATATATATATATATATATATATATAATGACAGATCAGAGTTATATTACACCAGGATTTAATGTTAATTTCGGAGCAATAAAAACTTACTTGCGTTTCTAAAAGAAGAATTGTCAGTGATGATAAGGTTAGAGTTTTTATTTAAATTTTGCTATAAGTAATGAGTTTTTTTAATATTGGTCGATGGGGAGTACATTTCTATTTATTATAGTTTTAAAATATGTACATTTCTTTTAGAATTATTATGTTGCTTATTTCCGTAAAATAATGTTATGTACTTATTGAGTGGTGATTAGTTTTGTTAGTATTTTGGTAGCAATTTTTATTAAAATGTCTAAACATTTTAAAATACATGTTCTTTACTTAATATCTCTCTGAAGATGGCTTCTGAATGAACCGAAAATACTAGGGTACCTAACGAGTACGGCAAATTCATCTGCCAGTTCCAGCCTGAAGCTCGAAAATTAATCAGGCATCTAAAAAGGATCAAAGAAAATATGCCGACACAAGTCATCTGTAATATTTAAGAAAATATGTCTTCAAGAAAAAATGCTCATTATATATATATATATATATATATATATATATATGTATATATATATATATATATATATATATATATATATATATATATATGTATATATATATGTATATATATATATATATATATATATATATATATATATATATATGTATATATATATATATATATATATATATATATGTATATATATATATATATGTATATATATATATGTATATATATATATGTATATATATATATATATACATATATATATATATATATATATATATATATATATATATATATATATATATATATATATATATATATATATATATATATATATATATATACGAGAATTGTCCGCAAGGACCCGTGGCGCAGTGGATATAGTACTAAGTTAAATTCAGTTCTCAGTGACAGTCATCTGAAGGTTGAAGGTTCATTCCTCAGATACAAAGAATTGCGAATTACTGAAAACTTCTTCCCAGTCATGACTGATGGAACGAGAGCATGCAACCCCCGTGGATTTAATAAAAGTGTTCTGTTCAAAATTCCGTCCAGATTCCCGAGTTCGACAGAAAGATTCCTGAGTTCGACAAGGTACACCTGAAGAAGTTCGAAGGATACATCGGCCGAAATGTTGTGATGAAAACACCCAAGATGAGAACAGTAGTCCGAATATACCAAATTCTACAAATTATCAACTCTCATCTAAAAAAATCCGAAACTGTTTATGGTTGTTCCGCGCGAACGCCGACCCCACGATATTGTTTTAAAAAATAGAAAAATACTACCACTATTAGATTCCTGTTAAATTTTACTTTTTAAAAGTTGTGTTTGATCTTGGTATAGGGTTTGTTTTCAATTGTATCCAAGGACAGAGCGACGGACATACAAACGCACAGTGTTTGTATTATAGATAGATTGATTAATCCTTCCGCTTGCATAACAATAGCCAAGAGAACATGAGAAGAAAGGGCAATTCTGACACAAATCCCAATCAAAAGAACAATTTAGCTCGCACTAAATCAAGCTCTCTGTAATGCTTCAGGTTATATTTCAAGGTAAGTGTGGTCAGCAAATAAATAAAATGTGTTGTTTCCATCTCAGCTGAATAGCTAAGCAAGTATTCGTAGGCAGAAAACTAATACATATAAACTATATATATATATATATATATATATATATATATATATATATACAACCGCCACAACCGCCACTCCTGCACTGATGAGAGTAAAACAAACGAAACGATATCGTCTGTAAGTGAAAAAAACCCCAAAAACACTTTAATATTAAAACAAATATTTATAGTTAAAGGCCCCTTTAAAGATGTTATAGTTTTATATGTAGAGCACCGTGAAAGTGAGAAAGTTTGTTGTCATCTGCGATAAGCGAGTTCCGCACGATCGTTGCACATTGTAGGCAGCAATGAGTACATGTATCTCAATTTGAATCACTGTCTGTGTCGATTGCCGACGGTCGTGTCGTCCTGAGCAATAGCCTCGTGATCATAGCTTGAATTTACGTACTGCGTCTGATTCCATGCGGCCGCCTACAACCGCACTGATGAGGTATTAAAACCCGAAACGATATCGTCTGTAGGTGAAAAAAAACACAGTTTAATATTAAAAAATATAGTTGTAGTATATATATATATATATATATATATATATATATAATAAAACATTAGAAAACCTATAGTTAAGAAGCGTAACCGATACTATCTATTTTATTAATACCTACTATCTTTGTAAGCTAACAACAAAAAAAAAAATTGTCACACACGATTCGTTTAAAAAAAAAAAAACGGCCGACAGAAGGCGGAGGAGAAAAGAGGAGGCAATTCACACGAGCTGATATACCGGAAAGTGTGAGGAATATAGTGTTATATCGAGAGAAAAAGAAGCTTCTTGAGCGAACTACAATCTCTGATTTCTCCTTGTATGACATTCACAGCATGAACACGTCGT
>OY744515.1:69634011-69639011 GCA_963556195.1 Sepiola atlantica
GTGCTACTGCCCAGGTGTTTATTCCTATTACTAGATTCCTGCTATATAATTTCGTTTCCAGGAGTTTTCTTGTTCTTCGTAAATATTTTTGTCCAATCTTCGTTTTCATTTCTCTAGATTTGATTGTGTCTGCTTCCAGAACTCTAAGATATTTGCAGCTATCCTGTTCGCCTAGCGCCCTCATTTACTCTAGGTTTATTATTATTATTATTATTATTATTATTATTATTATTATTATTATTATTATTATTATTATTATTATTATTATTATTATTATTATTAAGTCTATAAATAATTAATATGGCGGCATTTTAGTACTTTTAAATTAAATTATTACTGTTATTATCATTCATTATCATTATCATTATTATTATCATTTTATATCATTTCAATTATTATTGGTGTTTTATTATTATTATTATTATTATTATTATTATTATTATTATTATTATTATTATTATTACTAATAATTCTGTTAGACTGAACTAATTTACTCATATATTTGTTTGATTTATTAATTTATTAATGATAAGTTGGTAAACTCCAGACAAAAAATGAAAACAGTATATATTTAGAATTAGCGACACATTTGATTAACAACCCCTTATCCCCCCATTACTCGCCCATACCGCCAATTACGGCTGATCTGGGGGCACGTACGCGCGCATACACACTTATACACAAAATTACAGTTGTCTTGAAAATACGCTTGTTCGCTCGAGTTTAAAATTACTGTCGATTTTTTTGACACCTCAACTTGCATGTTTACCTTCCCTCTCCCACCTATTCCCTCTCGGTCTGAATTAACAGACGTTTTCATTTCTCTATCTGTCTACCTATCTATCTTTCTATCTGTATATCTATCTATCTCCACCCTACTCTCTTCATTATATGTCTCTCTTTCCACTTTGTTTTATTTTATTTATTTATTTGTTTTGTTTTGTTTGTTAAATTTTAGATTTTAGATTTTAATTATTTGATTTTTAACGGTCCTAAACCATGTGACTCCCTAAATTTTGAAATGCTAAATTTCTTTTCTTCTTCTTCTTTTCTCACCACTTCATTCTCTCCAAATATGATCTGAGGCTAAGATCGGATTCTAACTCTGCCTGATGAGATCTCAGTTTATAATAACTGTTGATCGATAACATCGACATGCCAGTGTCGCAGATTTTGTACATGTCTGTGTAAATAAAAATGATCATATATATATATATATATATATATATATATATATATATATATATATATATATATATATATATATATATATATAAAATAGTAACGCTGACTGTGTGCGTGTGTGTGTGTCCGCCTAATATTTGTGTCTTATGTTCACCCAAACCATGGGCAGAATTGTTTGAAAATTGGTATGTGCACTACTGACCTCTCAGTGAAGGTCGTGGGAGGTGAAGGTTGTTAAGTGGGTATCGACACGTTCCAAGTTCGAATCAAGTCGGTTCCACAGTTTCACTGGCAGTTAGGGATGTTGGCAATCTTCTCGTGGTTATTCCCGTAAGTACCCGATGTCTTTCCAGAAATATTTCTAACTAGAAAAAAATCGGGGAAACTAATGCCAACACCAGAATCATCTGATTCACACGAAAGAAGAAAGAAGAAGTGAAGGTCGTAGGCTATATAAGAAATATATCACTTCGATTCTAAGGGTCCCCGGGGAACCTCCACTAGAAACCGTTTTTCCTTAAATTAAAAGAAAATTAAACCATAGGTACATGACCAAAAATGATGTCTATTCCAATCATTTCAGCAAATTTTGATAATATTAAGAGGGCCTCTGCAGCTCTGTTGAGAATTAACTTCCTGCACTGAAGATTGCGTTAGCATGAAACATCAATGTCTGTAGGTAATAAATAATTAATATTTATTTATAAATATTATATATATATATATATATATATATAAATATATTTATATATATGAATATTAATATGTATATATATATATATATATATATATATATATATATATATATATATATATATATATATATTAAGTAAGGAAATTGACAACAACTTTGAAGCACAGATTAGAATGTATTAAAGTGAAATATTTTGAAAATCAACAATCGTGCAATCGTGCAATTTAAATTCATTATTTTTTGTCTTATAGTTTTTTTCTTCTTTTCTTCCTCATAAATATATATATATCAATATCAAAATTAATTAAGACGTTAGGATAAGTGTAGTGATGTTGATGTTATGCGCAGATTGGCGCTATTTGAATTAGAAAATTGACAACATCTTGGAGGCACGACACCCAAAAAAATTTTTGTTTCACCCACGCCAACCACCCAAAAAATATTTATCCCCCCCAATATATTTTTTATTCTCCCTCACTAAAAGAAATATTTTTAGTTAGAAAACAAAATTACCCCCCCCCCCCCCTTAATTTTACTCTTCAGCCCCTAAATTTTTCTATATGCTCTCCTCTACCAAAAGAAATATTTTTAGTTGAGAGTAAAAAATTTTTTGGGGGTGGTGTTGGAATTTTTGTACTCTCCCCCACCTAAAAAATGTTTTTAGTTTAAAACAAAAAAAAACATTCCCCCCCACAATTTATTTTTTACTCTCCACCCCCGCCCCCACCCAAATAAATATTTTTAGTTAAAAATAAAAGTTGGAAGCAGAACAGAAACCACACTACCTCCGCCCCTCTAAAAAGGGAGGAGGTAATGCCTGGGAGGATGGCATCATGACAACAGAACAGATACTACTCTACGTCCACATCTCTCAAAAATGGAGGTAATGCCTGGGAGGAGTGTATCATGACAACAGAACAGATACTACACTAACTCCACACCTCTAAAAAGAAGAGGGAGTAATGCCAGGGAGAATGATATCATGACAACAGAATAGATACGGCACTACACTTCTCAAAAAAGGAGGAGGTAATGCCTGGGAGGATGGTATAATGACAACAGAACATAACGGTTGAATCTAAGAGAATGACTTGCAGTTTTTTCGGCTATAACTTTTTTTTTTAAAAGACTACATGATATAATTGTTTTCTATTTAAATTAATACATAATTAAATTGAAATTAAGCTGAAAATAGCTGAAATAATCGACCCCCCAGACGAAATCTGCCCATAGCTCTTTAGGGGTGAATTTAGAGATTCAGGAATACTACCATTAATTTTCTCGGTGAATTTTACATTAAAATACACTTCTAGATTTTATCTAGACTCGCTAACTTTTTTTCTATGGGGCACACACACACATACAGACATTGAGTTATATATATATATATATATATATATATATATAATTAAATATATATATATAAATATTTATATATATATAAATATATATAAATATTAATATACAGTTCTTCTTAATCTCAAATAAATTATATTTTAATTTTTGTGAAAATTTCACTACATATGTAAATTATGTAGTTGGACTTTTACCGAGATTTTCAGATGAATTAAAATAATATTATTAAAGTTATCCACCGTTTTACATATTTCATGTGTCAAAAATTAAGCAACATTAAAGAAAAATAATTGTTTAAAGTTTAAAACAATAGGGTTATTTTTGTATAAAAGGATGAAAATAAATATTCTACACTTTAATTATCATCACTGCTGCAAATCACGCAATATCAATCATGTCAAAAAGAAATAAAAATAAAAGTTTGGATCCTAGCTGCATAAAAAAACTGTTAAATTTGGTGGAGGTAGCGTGATGGTTTTCGGCATGATATCATGGCAGGGTACATCACCACCTGTACGCTTAAATATTAGAGTAAATGCCACTGTATACAAGAATGTTTTAGACAGTATGTTTTGCCAGTGTGGCGCCATTCTGCTATCGAAAAGCCTGTTTTTATGCATGATAATGCTCCCTGCCATAAGGCAAAGCTGGTCATGAATTATCTGGCTGATCAAGAAGTAGAGGTAATGGACTGGCCTTCTCAGTATCCTGACATGAACCCTATAGAAAATTTATGGAAGACTCTAGGACAGAATGTTATGGCAAAGAATCCGGAAAACACCGAAGACTTGTGGCTGAAACTGAAAGATGAATGGGCCAAGATAACTGTGGCCAAATATCAAGATTTAGTTAAATCCTGCAGTCGTAGATGCGCAGCAGTTATTGGAAACAAAGGTGGAAGAACCAAATATTAAATCTTTTTTGCCTTCTTAATGTGATTTAGTTAAAAATTATATTTTGTTTCTTAATTTTGGACACTTGAAATCTGTAAAATATTGGATAACTTTAAAAATATTATTTTAATTCATCTGAAAATCTCGGTAAAAGTTCGACTACATAATGTTTATATTCAGTGAAATTTTCACAAAAATTAATATATAATTTTGTTTAGATCCAGAAGATTTAATTTTGAGTCCTTAATTTTGGACGATTCTCTCTCTCTCTCTCTCTCTCTCTCTCTCTCTCTCTCTCTCTCTCTCTATATATATATATATATATATATATATATATATATATATATATATATATATATAAAATTAAATGTTCAATATTATAGCCTTACGTTAATAAACCAACGTTTCAGTGTGTATTATCGTATCTTGTCAAAGGCAGAGCTAAAATAAATTCAAAATCAAAATGAGAAATTCGTAATCTCGCTTTAAAAGGTAAAGGTCGCATAGCCTGGACGCGCACGAGTGTCGTTGTCGACATCGCACACTGCCCATGACCGTAGCGGCGGTGATTTGTTAAGAATCACCGTGTCTAGGGCACAGCATATGGAGGGCGGAGCCCATCCTTCTCCTTCCGCCGCCTTGAACCTTCTCTGAGTTTTAGTCAGGTACCCATTTACTGCTGGGTGGACAGAGGGAGTTTTCAGACCCGAAAATTCGCATGCCGTGAGTGGGATCGAACCCGGGTCGTCCAGCCCAAAGACAAGTGCTATAACTACTCGTCCACAGGCCCTCCCTCGCTTTAAAAGATCTCAAACTGAGGCCAGATTTTAAGAGAGAAAAGGGGAAACAAATAAGCTTGTTAGGGTTGATAA
>OY744515.1:69644011-69771511 GCA_963556195.1 Sepiola atlantica
TTTGTAAAATGGCCCGATTTCTCATAATTAATTCCGATTTAGTACGCTCCACCTACGATTTGAACATCTCACTATTGGAGTTACTTCATTTTTGAACGCTTTTCCATACTTCCTTCACGAAAACCCTTCTTCATCCAAATCTCCTTTCATTGGAAACCAACTGGACTAACCCCATATCTTTTTTACACGAACTTGGTTTCACTCTCCATCACTTAATATTTTTCAAATGTTGAATTTTGGCTTTTCCACTGCCAACTTATCTATCTGTGTAATTCATCTGATGATAAGATTTCGTCTTTGAAAAGCCTTGGCTTAAGGAATGAATAATAAACATAATTTTATTACCGAATATACTTTGCATTGAACAATCGAATGTATATATATATATATATATATATATATATATATATATATATATATATATATATATATATATATATATACACAAACAAATATTACATTTTTTATGCATACATACGCCGGCGTTATTTATATATATAAAGGCACGTATTGAAATAACACGGAGCGTTTTTTGTTTTACGAGGCTATTTTCTTTTCTTTATTTTCTGAATAATCCATTTTTGTTACTCTAATTAAATTTCGCTATATTTAATAGTGATCAAACTGGTATATAAACGTTCCGTATTTTTCTTGTTCCATAGTTTTATTCCTCAACTCATCAGTGTTATTTCATCTATTTTCCTTGAGTATTTCACAGCTTGATTAGATTCAGTAAATCATCATCAGGCTTATAGTTAGTATTATTGTATTTTCATTAGGTACGTGCAAAAATGTCCGTCGTTTGTACTGACTATAGTTATTAAAAGTGTATTTTTTAAATTTCTTAAAATAGTGTTCGTTTAACTTTTCATTGTATTTTAAATATAAAAGCATTAATTTAATATCTGAAAGGAAACAAATGTATATTTACGTGTGAAAAAAATGTAGAATTAAAAATGTTATCAAAACGGCTAAAAACAATAAATCAGTTAAAACTGCAGATTCAATAAAATCTTGTACAAATCGGGTTTCTGGAACTGTATCAAAGATCATTATTAAATTAAGTCTTAAGAGAGTGAATTACAAAAGAATCTACGTCATTTGTTTAATAAAATTACTTAATTATCCAAAAAAGTGACAGTTAGGTTCCGGACATCTTTTCGCAGTGCTGTAATTGTAAACAGAAAATATGGCTACAAAATCTCAAAGTATGGAAGACTCGATCTGCCGTAATATTTATTTATTTTTATTTTTATTTTTACATATTGCGTCAATTTTATTAATCATTTTAACATGATGATTGATTAAAATCTTGAACAATTACATTACTCGATTTATTTTTTAAGAATAAATGTAATTTTAAATTATATTAATTCTCAAAGAATAAATTACTAATTTATTGTTACGACACAGGTAAGAATTTCTTACATGTGTGGTTACGATAAATTACATTAAAAGTGTGAAAAAGTAAATTAAAGTCAATTACTACACTGACAATATTCATTGAGAAAAAAATTTAAAACATTAAAAATAATTGATTAATAAATAAATAGAATCCAATTTTGAAAGAAAGTGTCATATTTGAATTCTATTAATTTATTAATAAATAATTGTTTTAAAACTTTTTAAATAACATTTATTAATGAAAAAAATTACAAAACAAATACAAACTTACGTTTTATCTTTCTGACGATGGATTGTGAAATTAACGAAATTGTTAAATTTCTAAAAATAAAATGTTGAGGACGGTGTGGGGGTTGTAATTTGTGGTTGGTGAGCTAATCCTGCCTGTTTATTACAGAACAGGGCCACCATACCTCTCCAAGTCAATCGTTAGTAGAAATTATCCATTTTTTAAAATTTCGTTATGATCCTGATTGTTAAAATATTCAATTTTTTGTTTATTATCAAAATTATTAAAAAATATTCGTACGCTGATGATGACACGTTCATGTGCTAAAGGGAAATATAATTTCATCGCATTTTTTATTTTCCCAGAAACTCTAATCATTAAAATCACGTGAAATATTTTTACAATTATATTATTTTGATTAAACAATGCTTTATTCAATGATAACATTGCCAATTCAAGAACTTAATTTTTCTTCGAATTATAGTGATTTTATTAACACGGAATTTCGGGGCCGTTTTTGTGATGTATACGAAATAATTAAAAAATTGTTTGTTTTTAATTTTGCACATCTGCAGTGCTTTATTTTAATTTAAAAAAATGAATGCATTTTTTATTAATACATAAAAAGATAACTTTAGTAAAAGTGTATTTTGTTTCTGAAAAATAACATATTTTCACTAATATTTAAAAAAAATAGTTTTATTACATTACGTTATCGTTGATTAATAAATACTGAAAATTTCATTAAAATTGGTTGATTTCCTGAATTTTGGTGAATTTTTAAGTAAAGGGAGGGTCAAAATCTTTTTACATTTTGGGGATCGGCCATTGATTTTGCACGTACCTAAATTTTATGTATTTTCTTTTAGTGCGTAATAGCTAGGTTAATCATGGAATGTTTTCAATAATTTGTTTTTAGTTTTTAACAGCTTGTATTTCCCAACTGTAAAACGACCATCTGTGATGATAAGATATTGCATATGAAAGTGATAACGTGAAATGTGCTTACAGAATTTAAAGAAATAATGTCTAACGGCTAATAATTTGTTTGTGTTAATTACTAAGCTCGGTACTATAAAATACTGTGATTAGTTTTGTAATTAATGTTATAATTGTGGGGTGTCTAGTTTTAATGTAGATGGCTTCTAGAATTTTTTAATCTTTTTATGGTGGTATCAAAGTGTAATGTTTTTGTGTTATTGATTAAAATTAGTCTATATTCATTAGGGCCAGTCATATTTTTTATGTATTGGCAAATTGAGATATTGATAGAGTGATGCATGGTAAGTCTACCGGAAATTGTTGCTGTAGTATGACCAATATAACTATGGAACAGGGAAAAATGCGAAACGTTTATATATCAATTTGATCAGAATACCAAATGGATTATTCAGAAAATCGAAAAAATAAAACAAGCCTCATAATACAAAAAACAAAAAACAAATCCGTGTTGAAGTTTAATGACGTATCCGCATGTAAAATAAATTCCAATGAATGTTCAGAATAGTTAACCGTCGAGAAATCGTAAAACAAATGAGAGCAAACGCAATAGAATTAAATTATCTACCGACTTGTACACTTTTAACATGTGCAACCTAAGATTTTTTACTTCAGAATTTGATGTCGATGAACGATGTCTTATCGACAAACGAAAAAGCAAAAAAAAGCATGACCGCCCACATTTTAGAGGTGATCGCTTAACTTTGGCTAATTTCATGCTGAAAAGATAGTAAACAAAAATTACTTACCCTACAATTAACCCCAAGTTCGAGTGGCAAACCCTTCCCTCAAAGAAAACCCCTCGTAAAACCAGATTAGCCAAGGTAAGCTATATCTCGGTGGTCATTGTTGTTTTTCCTGTGTGAATAAGACAGACTTTCTTCAAAATAAAATTTTGAAATAAAAATATCTTATAAACAATTTCCACACCGTAAAAGTATACAGGTCGGTAGAGAATTTAATTCTATTGCGTTTGCTATAAATTATCTTTTGATTTTAATTGTTTGTTTACGAGTTTCCGAATGTTAATTATTTCTGTACTTTACCAGAAAACGCTGTCCGGTGAAATCAGGTTTGATTTCTAAAGCGTCTGTTTCTTTTGGTGACGTAATTTGAATAAACCAACCAATTTCACGCGTGCGAATGACGTCATAGAAACGAGTCGACCTTAACTACTTGTTGAAAGAAAGTTGCACAACGAAAATGGTTTCTCGGCCTTGTATCACGACCAGTACACGTGGGGAGGCAGGTAAATATTAATGATTGATGGCGAATTATTAGCGCCATTATTTCCAACAACATTCATCTCTCGTATTTTTTTTACATTTTGCTTGAAATATTATTTGATCTTGTGGCAAAGAATCGTTGTGTTAAGACAGAAGTGACTCTAATCGGTATCATATCTTCACGTAAAAGATGATTTTTCTGTCTTTTAACATTGTTATTATGATGATTGTGGATGTGGTAAACGGCCATGTGTTACGTGCGTGGGCGTCAATATTTATTGACACAGTATGTACATCCTTCGGCACGACGAGGCTCATTTACAGGTGAGTGATGAGCAAATACGGGGCGCCATGTTGATTTTTTGTTTGAATATTACGAAAAGTACGGTAAACATCTAATATTTGTTAAGAATTGTTTTTTACGACATAATCACGTTGACACATCTGTTCTTGTTAGATCACCGAAGTTAAGCGACGTTGAACCGGTCAGTACCAGATGGGTGACCATTTGGGAATACCAGAGGCAGTATACGAGAGGACAGTGAAACTCCCTACAAAAACAAATAATTTTTTTAAAATACAGCTCTGAAGATACATTTAGCAAATACTTCAGTATAGTCTGCTAATCAACACATGCATTGACACAACGGAAATTCTGTTCTCAATCATGTTGTGAATCTCTCTGGAGAGAGTATGCAATTATTTTTGTTTGTTTTTGTTGTTTTTGTTGATTACCTCCTCATGAGTGAGACATTTAAGTACAGGTACGCACCCAAGTCTAAATGTGGTGCATTCTATCTATCATGTCGTTTGGTACGCCCCCCCATAACACATAATATAATGCTTTCTTGAACAACGGTCAGATTTCAAAGATGTTATTCTTCACTCTCGCGAAGACACAGAGCAAAAAGACACTCACACTCAAAGGATCACTCATTTCAGGACAATTGGTGGGTCCATCCTTTCGCCAGAATGCACGCTTTTAGCGACTTTCTTACAGAATTCCCCGTTCCCCATCAGATTACGTACACATTTGGTCCAAATAGTATGTGAATTGTTTCTCAACCCTCGGCATTCCTATAAGCTGACGATGGTAACATCTCGCGACATGTTTGTTGGTCGCATTTGCTAACTAAAAAATAATCCTTTTTGCAATAGGTATGCAAATTGTCCAATTTACGGCCAATCAATCGAGTCTCTACAAGAACAACTACTTTCAAGGGCAGAGTAACACGTATTTTGACGTGTTTGCTGGATATTATAGTTATTCACGTTGTTCGGTGTTAGTTGTATCTTATGTTCGTTGCGTTGTCTGTTATTCGTTGCTTAATATATACGTCACTCCGTTCTTTCCACTTTTTGTTATTCTGCCCAGTAAAAATCAACTACCATTGGTATTTAGATTACGTTCCAATTCAATGACTACCATTTTTTAGAAGGTACAAGTTTACGTGTGCATAAATGCGTACCATGCAGACTAGACCAGATTTATTTTACACCTTTTTATTCTTCAAATCAACTTTGGACAAGTCAAGATAGTTGGGACATAATGAGACAAGGTGCTAATGCAGAATAGGCACTAAAAGAATTTCAGTACTTACGGAGATTCCTAATTGGTGACGTAGTACTACACGAACACTCGGTGACCAGAACAACCTTTTCCTTTTTTTTTTGAAAAAAAAATTATTGCGTATTTTTCTTGATTGCTGAGAAGAGGGCAATGTTTCTAATTGTATTTTATTTAATTATTTTTCCAGTTTATTTGTGCAAGGGAAGGAAATACATGTGGAAGTCGATTTTTTTAGGGGATTGTTGCCACCTGGACTCAAGGTTAGAGTTAGTTGTAGGATTCCAGTGCCAGAAGGCAGAAAATGGAGGACGGAGGTCGATAATTTGGAATTCTCAGATGTCTATTCTGCATTTCTACCTGTAATAAAAATCGAGAGTAAATACTAGATTACTAAGTTTTACCATCATTTGAGGTTGGCACATCCTCAGTAGATTTTGTTTATACCTCTTGTGCGCTGGCTGGTCAATCACCACAAACTTCCGACCTCGTGTCACATCTTCCTGCGTTGGGAGGGACGTAAAAGCCTACTTAAGAAAGCATTGATTGCTTTTTTTGTTTCATTTTGGTGAGATAATTGAGCTATTTTCATAATAAACTTAAAAAAGTGTTTGATTTTCTTAAATGCAAAGCACGATTCATTACTCTACTCGTGTAATGATTGCTGACAAGTAATTCAAAATAGATGTAGTAAACACATAAGTAAACACATAAGTAAACACATAAGTTATACCCCTTTAAATAAATGGTAACCCTAAACTGCTCCGGATGATCCCATAAAGAACTAGGAGCAAAGTTTACATCCCTTTGCCCCCTTTGTCTGCGACATGACCAAAACTACTGCGATAAACTCTCTTCATCTGTTTTGCTTGACTCTTGTGCGTGGAAGAACACTAATATACTTTCGTATAGCTTTCATTATCTTTATTTGTAGCAGGCACTAGATACCAATAGTTATATTTTATTATTTACTTTACTAACTTTATCAAAACACACACACACACACACACACGCACACACACACATTCGTCAAAATATTTAGGTACTTTTATAGAATCACCCCCGTCTCCAAACTAGGGTTAATGTTTTCAATGCCAAAATAGTGATCGGGCATTCGAAAAACCCATAAAACCACAAAAACACTCGATTGGAGACGGGAGTGTTTCATAAAATTACCAATATGTCTATTAACTTTTATAAAATTACCAATATGTCTATTAACTTTGATATATACAAATACTTAACCTGCTACAGCTTGAGTGGGTGGGTTCTTATCAGTCGTGGATACGTCCTCGACAGTCAGTCCGACACTGACTTTGTTGCTGTCGGGTTGAGGTATGGTTCTGTTCAGTCTCGAGAGATCCATCCTCCCAGGTTTTACCTTCTCTTTGAGAAGGAGTTAGTTTATTGCTAATCGCCTTAGGCACCCCTACCGGAGAATGCCGACGGGCCCGCTTAGGCATTTTTGTGGGCTGAAGCGCACTAATCCTAGTGCGCTGGCCTTTAAAAAACACACCTGACCTTGTGTCTAACCTCCTGAAGAGGGGGTAAATAAATATACATTACTTATATTGTGTTATTTCTTGTATTTATGCATGTCCTTGAAGTTGGGTTACGGTAAGGGTTAGGGTTTAACGTCACGTGATATAATCCATAACACCCGACCCTACACTCATAGCGCATGTTGTACGGTTATATTGTAATTAATTAGTTGTTATTCTTATGGCCAGTGTTTGTCAAATTTGTGTAGGTAACTATCATAGAATGGCTCGGAAAAAGGTAATACATGCAATCCATTGGGTTGATTCTGGCCGATTTCATTCCATTGTCAATATCATACCTAGTAACTAAATTTCAAATATATCCTCTCATCTAAATGTTATATAAAGGCTGGAGCCATTTGGCGCTTCATAAATTCGCATATTACCTGCGCTAAGGAGGTAATGGATTTGGTCGAATATACCATTATGTTTGTTATGTACAGCCTGGCATCCACATCACATGATCAATCGTCACCAAACTTGGTCAGACTTAGAACCGATTTAATTTTGGGATATCTAGGTCAAAGGTCAACGTCACGGCTGATAACTTCGGTTCTGTTCACCATAGCGACTTGCTTGCTACATAGGCCATATTGTAGCCAATGAAACCTCGCATCTTATATGACCTTGACCGCTGATTTTAACTTTGAAAAGTTTACGTTGTCAGGCTATCGGAGGTATGCAGTCTCACGACTGACTTATGTTCTCGTTTTCTTAAGACGGGGAGTAGAAATTTGTCGGCAAAATTTGCCGAACTTCTACGCTATTTTTGCCAAACGATAATAAAAGAACGCTGAAACAGTTAGAAATCACCTATTTTGATTTCTTTGGGTTTTAGCGTTTTTTTCTTAGTAGTGTTAAGAGTAAGAGTTAGTGAAAAGGGGGTGGGGGCTCAGCGGTAGTTTCGGGAGAAAGGTTTATTTTATATTCACCACAAACAATCATATTGCTATTGAAGCGCCGAATGAGAGCAGTCTGCCCCATTGGATTAAAATAGTTTAGTCTGAAATTCTCCGATTAAGACAAAATACCCCCGCAGAAAGCTGGAGAGACAACGACCGAAACGTTGTGAGCATAACAACAAACAAGATGAGGATAACAGTTTGATTTTTTAAAATAATCTAAATGACGTAGACATCTCTTTTTAGAAATATCACGAAGTAATTAATATAGGGTTAGTCAGTAAGTAGACGGGTCGAGTACGTAATCCCCCAGCCGATCTTAAAATCATAATATTTAACACCTTTGCCCTGACGTTTTTTTTACTTTTCGTCACCCCAAACAAGGCATATTGCAAGTAAAGCGTAAGGTGCTACTGTGATAGGGGCCAGATTTACAGGGGGCAATCTGGCCAGCAGGATGTTTGTTCACATTAAATTGAGATTTTTGCATGTTGGTACGGTCGAAAACTAAAGAGCAGGAAGGGAATTCCAAAGGGAAGCACTCCGAGAAAAGAAGCCGTAAGAGTAGAAAATCTTCCGACATCTAGGGACCTCGACAGTGAAGGGGTGGGATTTTGTTGCGAGTCGGGGATGGTCGGGGGTACAAGTTTAGTAAGACACATTCCGTTGAAGTACTTGTAAAATAAGTACAGGAGGTGTGCAACACTGCGGTGATGCGACAGATGTTTGAGCTTGGCAGACGATGTGGGGCCTATTGGGTTAGAAATTCTTTTTTGTACCCTGCCCGAGAAAGCGAGAGAGAGAGAGAGAGAGAGAGAGAGAGAGAGAGAGAGAGAGAGAGAGAGGGATTAGTGACCCGCTCGGCCATTGTACATCATTGCATACATTTAAGCCCTGAACCGATTTTGAAGGTAAATAGATGGTTTAAAAAGTACATATAGAGCGTTAGAATATAAAGTTCCTATCTGCTTTCAATTTAACGGAAATTAGCGAAATTTCAGGAATAAGCGTCTGAGAAGGATTTTCTATTTACCGCTACTCCAAACGAGCGGGATGTTAACGAGGTCGGTTTAATGTATGCACTTAAAGAGTCACTCTGAATGGAGCAAAAATAAAAATTGCTAAAGTCGAGGAGGATTTCTGCTCCTCTGACTGAAGACAGAACAGATAGTACACGTCGATGCTGACCCTAGAGCCAGGTAGTACCGGATCAGTTACGACAAAAAATAAACACATTGTTTAACCGACCCAAACGCTGCTGCTGCTTCGGAATAGAATTACATTTATGCCATCTAATTTATTATTAACATGATCAACCAATCAAAACCCTTGTTGCTATGGTCGCTGACAAGACAAACAACAAGTTACGCGTTGACCCATAATTTATGTCATTCGTATTTCTTCCTACGATCTAATACATTCAATGTTCAAACAAGAAAATAAGTAAAGAATTTTTGTTGGTATTATACTAGTCCACCCATAACCCGTTGGGTCAGTATTTGTTATATGTATTATTAAAAATATAATATCTTGACTTTGACATTGGTCGATAATGATGTCTTTACAAATTCAAATAATTTCACAAAGTCTTAATACATTGTGATGCCATAATTGGCACTTTCATTTCCCTTATTTCTCTATCTTCCGTTCCTTCTTTTCCCCATTCTCCCTCTATTTTAATTATTTACATAATTCCATTTCTCTCATCGCTTCTCTTTAGCATTCGCACTTTATTTACATTATTCATCCTTCCTTCCGTCATCTAAAACATGCATGTACAGATGGAGTGTGCACGGTGACAAGAAAGCAAGCAAGATAACAGAAATCGTCTCAGTAGTATACTAGAGCACCCGTGACTCGTTTGTTATAAATATTATTAAATAGATAATTTCTTAACTTTGGCATACCCATTACATATTGCGGCTCCTGCTGCTTTCAAACAAACACACATGTCTACAAATGTTGTTAACTGCTATTAATCCTTTCTGACGTCACAATAATTTTGACAAATATCGTTCATCATTTAGGACGGCCCGCTGCTTTTGGCAATTGCCATTCATCCTTTATGGCGTCATCGATTTTCAAGTATCAATTATATAAAGGGCATTTGTCTGTGTGTGTTCACTTAAAAGTCAGAAACCACACAAGATACACTTACAAAGCTGATATATTCTTTTTCAGCCTTGCCTCGGACAGAACATAAACACATATTTTTGTAATGTTCATTCTATTTTAAGGAGGTGGGGGTAAACAAGAACTTTCCTTTTTCCTATCTTTCCTCTCATTCTCTTCTCTACCTCTTACCCTCTCTCTTTCCTTTCTCCGTTTTAATTATTTACGTCATTCGTCTTCTCCAACTACTTCTTTTATCATTCACCGTGTATTTACATCATGCGCCTAAACAAACAAACAAGTCATCAAACAAGTCACCAAGAAAGTAACCAAGCAAACAAGATCCACAGAGTTTTAGTAGTAAACGAGACCATTGGGGGTCACTGGTTGCCTAGATAATAAAACGTCATAAAGAATTCACCCTTTCGATTTTATGGATGATATCATCATTTTATGACCTCATCCACTGGGCACAGTTATCCCAACCTCAGTTTTAATGGATGATGACACAAAACGATAACGTCATCCAGTGTGCACGGGAAAAAACAAACAAAAACAAAAAACACTGATCGTCTAGATAAATACGGCATAAAAGATCATCTTTTCCCACCCTCTTTCTGGTTTGATGGATGACGTCATCATTTTGTGATGTTATCCACACGTGCACGGTTATCCCCCATCTATTTTTTAATGAATGGCGTCATCCTTCAGTGACGTCTTCATTTATGACGCTATCCTTTTGTGTCGTCATCCAGTGGGCACATAAACATACAAACAAGCAAGCAAGATCCACATAGTTTTAGTAGTATATAAGGATAGATTGGTCTTTACTAAACTTAGGGGGTCACCTGACCTAAAGGTTGGTGTTGTTTATTATACCAAGTCGAGGATACGTCATCGACAATCAGTTCGACAGAGTCTAGGCCATTTGAGTTAGGTGGCCTTTTTTCTGTCAAACTGAGCTACGGTTCTGCGCAGTTCTAGGAATCCACCTTCCCAGGCTTTACTTTCTCTCTTTGAGAAGGGATTAGTTTATGAGGAGCCCCTACCGGGAAATGCAGACGGGGCTGCTCAGACATATTTTGTCGGCTAGAGTGCTCTGCCTCTTTGGCACTGGCTTTTCAATCGCCACCTTTCGACCTTGTGTCATATATTTCCGCGTTGGGATGGAGGTAAATACTAACTTTTGCCTCTGCATAGATTCCACAAGTTAAGTGTTGACCATATTGCTACGTTTCGCGTTTACTATTTCAGCCTTTCTTTGTTTATTCTTTTTGTGGCAGAAAGTTGAAAAGAAACTCGTAAACGATAATTTTCTGCTCCCTGTTTCCCTGCTGATTACAACATGGTTGTCTTCAAATCCAATGTAAACAAATACTTGTCAACTGCCCCATAAGTAATCAAACCTTGTTCATACCATTGATTGTTACTCATATTTTGGCTGACCATCATTCCATCCCATTAACCCTTATCCTCGAGTGGCTTTTGGCCTCGATAAGTGGTGGCCCTACATTAAAAAACAAAACTTTTTTCTTTTCTATTTGAACACAAGCTGCATTTCTTCTAATCCACTTGCGTTTTTATATGCGTTTTTCACGGCCTTCTAAAACTTTTTTTTCAAAGACGTAAGTCTTTGAAAAGAAGTTGTTTTAATAATCTGAATAGTTGGTTTTCAATCGAAATAGTAATTCGAAAAATGTTATCTCAAAAGTTAAATACACATTTTTGAGAGTCATGAAAGAGTCGTCATGCAATATCAATGAACACGTCACGTAACGGATAACAGTGCTTAGTGATAATCAGTTCTAACTGAGTCTTCTGAGAATATAATATAAATTACTTAATAGTTCTACCTGGTAATGGCGGACGGAACGAGAACCATCTATCCCTGTGGATTAAATAAAGGGTTTAGTTCGAAATTACGTGACGGTTTCCAAGTTCGACATAAACATTCCCGAGTTCGAAAGGGTGCACATGAAGAAGGTCGGAGGTTACATCGGCTAGAACGTGGTGAGAATAACACCCAAGATGAGAACAGTAACCCGAATAATCCAAATGACCAATCCTCATCTAAAAACTCCGAAAAATACACGAAGGTTGCATTTTACATTAAACCTACATAGTAAACTTGTAGAGGGAAAGACAATATCAAATAAAATAATGACAAAGTTTATCCATACAAAATAATCCATTCTCAACTGAAGACAAAACAAGATAAAGAGTTCGTAGAATACGAAAATTGAGAGTCCCAACACCGTTTTGGTGAAAGAGGAGTTATTGTGTGTAAGGAGAAATTGAGTAGACGTGTTCATTTCGGCTGGCACCGTTTGTGTTTACGTGTGTGTAAATGGAATAAGCATGATTGTGTGTATGTTTATATTAGCGTGTCTGTTTTGTTAGTGAGAGCATATGTATGAACTGTGCATGTGAGTTGGGTTGTGTTTGCTTCGATGGGCGTTGTTTAGAAGTCCGTGAAAGTCTTATGTGCGTGCTGCTTGCCGGGAAAATTTTCGTCCCAAGAAGGCTAGACAGGATTATGTCGCACGCACGTCTGTTGTCTCTGGAAGAAAGCTGGGTTTTATTTGGAAATGAATATCTGTTGCGTTTTGATTAGTTGAAAGAAACTTCTGATTTGAGGTCGATGCGTAAGGACAACATTCACTGCCGCTGCTACTTCGAATAAACTGACGCCCCGCGAGCACATCAACTTTAAACGTGTAGATTTAAAAATTCTAAATTTTACTGTAATCCAAAAATTTAAAAAATTAAAAAAAAAAACATTTATAGAGTGAGTGAAATTAAAGTCGTAGACATCAGCAGCTTCAGTTATTTTTTATTTTTTTGTCGGGTTGAAATGTTTATTTTATGACTTATATACTTATATACTTATGAATGAAGTTTTTGTTGCGTGAATCTTCCCGTGGGTAAACATTTTGTGATTGTCTTCTTGTTACCCCCAGCAGAGAGGTCAGACTGTAATGGTGGTTTCTGCAGGGGTAACTGACACTGACCTGAATCAATGTAAGTTAAATTACTTACACTCAATTAAAATGATTTATTCAATTTTGAATGTCGAGCAGGAGTGTTACTTGTGTGATTATTAGGTGTGTCCATGTGGGAGGATAATCTTGATCTGGTACGTGAACCGACGCGTCCGCTAAGATAGCATAACAACCCGTCGTTCTAAATACGCAATACTGTACAGTGCACATCTACCTTTGTATCTGTGATACGCGGACGCTGCGTTATGAGTTCTTCCACGTTTTTATGACGCCAACAAAAATATAGTTAAAACATATAATGAAATTATGTAAAGGGGTATCCGTCTTCATTATAATTAAAACCTTGGTTATGATAGAATGTCCATCCGACTCATAGATGAAATAAGTAGACGAAGACAGACGGCATTGAAGATTAACAGAAAATACCTTTATTTCGGCAGTGCTGAAAAGGAATTAAAATCAGTCTAAGTCAATATTTACAAAAAGGGGCACCATGTATATTTGTCGATTTTATCCCGGACTACTGTTCCCATATTGGATGTTATTTCCACAACGTTTCGACCGATGTAAGCTTTTTCGGTGCGTCTTGTCGAACTCGGGAACCTTTATGTCGAACTTCGGAATTTGTACGGAATTTCGAACTGAACCCTTTATTTAATCGAAGGGGGTAGATTGTTCTCATTCTCTCCGCCATGACCGGGTAGAAATCTTTATATAATTTTTATCATATTCTTGTTGCCTGTACTGATTCCCGACTTCTACAAAACGCACCCTATGCTGTCTTAGGGCTGCTTGTAACCGTCGGACAAAGAAGACTCCGAGGCATAGTGTAGTTTAAACCCAGGTTTTATTACACGTCGAAAAAGGTAAAAACTGAAAAAAACACAAAAAAAACATTGTCTCAGCAAAATGCGAATACAAAAATGATGAGGAGGCAGAAGACGAGGAGTTTACTAAATCTAAAGGGCCGTCGTGAGTTAATCGATTTCAGAATAGAAAATATTAGATGTTACGAGCGGTTAAAATGGAGATTCACACGTGGTGAAAAAGAGTGAATAAAATCCGCTAAGATAAAAGAAATGTACAAAGGAAATTATACTCGTGCTATTAAATTCTATTTTGAGGGAAAAAAGGTAGCGTTTCTTACCGGAGATGCCTAAAATATTGGGATATTTAAGTGGATAGAAATTCTTCTATGTAGGACCGAGACTAAGCAGCTAGGAGATAGGGGACAGAACCCCGGAAAGCCGCTCGCCCGGTGTCGAGGCTAAAAAATCCCTTACAAGAAGGAGGGCCGACAAATCGAGATAAATCTAAGGGACTTATTTTCTTCGTCTGGCGTCTTCGACGTTGTGACATTGCACTAGTCCTTGACACAAAGAACGAGTCTGAGGAGTCGCTGCATGAAAGGAGATGGAAGCTGCTGGAAGGAGCATGACCAGCTGAAAGGTACAGGAAGGATTCAAGAACAGGAGTCACTGAAAGGAATAGGAACAGGAGCTGCTGGAGTGAGCAGCGGAGGCAGGCTGGAGCAGATGCTGCGTGGAGTGAGCTGGTGAGGCAGGCTGGACCAGGTGTTGTGGTGCCATCCTTTCACTTTGCTGTTGTTGAAGATACTGTGTGACGGCTGACCGAATTATGTTCTTTACTGAATTCGGAGGCGAATGGTTTCTTGACAGCTATAGCCGTGATGGCTGGTGATGCATTCCCTCTAAGGAGTGATTGTCTTTGTTCTTGTTTATCCTGATGGTTATTGGCAGGATTAACCTCTAGTTTTGGTGGTCGTTCGGGTGGTGGCCTGTCTACACCAGCGAATTTAGAATACTGTTCAGTCCTCTCAAGAATACTCTGGGTCCTGTCGTCTTTAGCTGTGCTTGGAGTTGTGGTTGTCCTTGATAAGGCTAACCTGGCTGGTAGGTTGTTTTTTAAAGTGGTGATTTTTTTTGACCGAACAAAACACGTCGCTTGAGGTAAAGATGTATCAGATGTAATCTTAGAGACACTTAATTTAGCAGATGAGGCGGAAGATGATGGTAAGCCTTCATCCACAATTTTTGACTTAGTAGATACCATTGATGAGGGTTGAGTTTTTTGTTGTGTCACAAGTATCTTGGGTGTAGGAGTAATAACAGATTTTACTCTTGCCACACATTTTGGAATCTTATTTTTAGATTGTTGCTCAAGTTTTGTGTGCATAGATTTGGTTTGTAGTGGTGTACTTGAGGCGGAACAATTTAATGGTTGGTTGAAAGGACAACTATTTGCAGCAGGTGATGCAGATGATGTTGTTTATGTCCTTCTCAGCTCCCAGTTCCATGATGCTCGGGAAAGCGATATCCTCGATGGGAGGCGCTGCTTTGTCATCGTCCTCCTCGGTGTGTTGGAGCACGTTTTTTAAGGGGTTGCCGTCACAGACCTGTGTACGCTGCGAAACCACTTCAGTTGCTGTGAGGAGGTCACCCTCCCCGCAGTGCTCGGGGGAGGATCTCACGTGTACAGTTCGAGCTAGTGGCGGTCCAGTCGTCTCTCGTTGGGGTTGACTTGCCGAGTTTTGTTGAGTGACTATGGCTGGACCGTTTGTTGTACTTGTTGGCGGCTTCCTTCAAAACTTTTGCTTCGGCGACGGCAGCGCCCCCCCCCCCTTCGAGCTGTAATCTCTCCAACTTCCATTTCATTTCCAATTCGCTGTCAACAAAAGCTAGATCTTGCTCGGGCGATAACAGCAGCGCTCGTAGACGAAGAAGGTCGTAGGTTACATCGGCCGAAACGTTTTGAGAGTAACATTCGAGATGGAAACATTCGTCTGAATAATACCAAAAAATACAAATATTGTTGTGTTTGGAAATGTTGCATTTCAAACTTGTGCCATACATGAAAGCTTGTTCTTGCGCACATCTTTTCTGTTGTCCTTCCAGACTGCGAAAACGCCGCCCGCAAATAAGTTATTTCATACTTCGAAAAAGGATTAAGTCAAGACAAAACTATTGAAGACACGTTTATTGGCCTTGATCTTCGTAAAAAAAAAATCACTGATCAGTGGGATGGTGAGGGGACAGAGATCCAGCGTTAATCACTGTTTAATCACATCTTATCAGCGCATTTTGAAAACCATTTGTTCACACATTTGCATTGAATGGTTTCTAACTGTTGTATTTTTAAATAATTCAAACTTCTATATATCAACAATGCTTTATAAACAAGAATAATCCTCAATTTCTACAATAAAACAGTTAATAGCAGAAGCAATATTTTCAGGTTCAAAGAAGCTACGGATTTTAATAACCTAAAAAAAGGGTAGATTATGTCTTAGAACAAACAAAACAAAATGAAATTCTATTCAAATGTATTTAATAACTGCTGTCAAAATTGTCTATCATCGAAGTACATGTTCGAAAGCTAACGAAGCGGCGTTGTAGACCCGTGAACAATACGACTGCTTAACAATATAAATGATTTCCCTTGTCCTCTTCAGCGAGTCGATGTGTGAATCGTTAAAGGTCAAGTACACGCTGTTTAATAAAAACTGTTGACAGCCTTTCGAAAAAGAATCGGGTCACTAAACGGATTTATGGCGCCGAGCAATCTAACCTCGAAGTTTAGTTTTTCTTTCGAGGGAAAAATATTCGACAACAACAAAAAATGGATATTCGTAAGATGCGCCCATTCAATCTGCGCGTTTAGCGATAAAAGTGTTAATTCAAACTTAAGTGTGACAGACCAATGGAAATGTTATTTCAAACTTAAGTGTGACAGACCAATGGAAATGTTATTTCAAACTTAAGTGTGACAGACTGTCGAAAATGTTATTTCAAACTTAAGTGTGACAGAGACCAATGGAAATGTTATTTCAAACTTAAGTGTGACAGACCAATGGAAATGTTATTTCAAACTTAAGTGTGACAGACCAATGGAAATGTTATTTCAAACTTAAGTGTGACAGACCAATGGAAATGTTATTTCAAACTTAAGTGTGACAGACCAATGGAAATGTTATTTCAAACTTAAGTGTGACAGACTGTCGAAAATGTTATTTCAAACTTAAGTGTGACAGACTGTCGAAAATGTTATTTCAAACTTAAGTGTGACAGACCAATGGAAATGTTATTTCAAACTTAAGTGTGACAGACCAATGGAAATGTTATTTCAAACTTAAGTGTGACAGACCAATGGAAATGTTATTTCAAACTTAAGTGTGACAGACCAATGGAAATGTTATTTCAAACTTAAGTGTGACAGACCAATGGAAATGTTATTTCAAACTTAAGTGTGACAGACCAATGGAAATGTTATTTCAAACTTAAGTGTGACAGACCAATGGAAATGTTATTTCAAATTTAAATGTGATCGACCGATTAAATACTATTTGAAATTTAAGCGTGACAGACCGAACAGTGGATCGATTCTCTAAAAATGAATGTATCTTAAGATGCGTCCATTCAATTTTTACCCCCCCCCCTCCGACAAAACAATGAGATGGCGCACTTTTTTGTAACTATCTAGTATTTAATCAATGTCAATTGGATGGTCTGTGTGAAGGGGTCTGGTGTTGCAAGACTAGAAAACACTTGTTTACAATCCTACATCACCAAATAGGTACGTTCGATAGTACCTGTACTATTTAACAGTGGTAGGTTTCCAAAAACGCGACCGTCGACTATATCTGATCCGAACCAAGATACACGCCACTAAAATGATACCGTAATAAAAATACAAGCATATAATGAATGACCAAAAATAGTTTTAAAAATAACAAAAAGAGCAGACGTGTTTTCTTTTAGATGGCCTCATAAGGGAATTACGTTGGTCACGGTTAAGTTAGTTTGAAATGTCATTTTCAGCGTTAAACGCGTTGATTGAATTGACGCATCTTAAGAATATCTTTTTTTTTGTCATTTTAGGTGTAGATCGTGACCCCTCTCCTTTCTCTCTCTCGCGCGTTTTCTATAATATCCAGTGCTTCTTTACATAACATTCTAATTTTAAGAAATACATACTGTCGGATTTTTTTATCCGATATAATGGGTGGAGTGGGAGGAAGGACGGATTTGACAACACGAGGCAAAAAAAAAAGCCCGAATCGTGACGTTCGAAAAGTAAAATAAGGTCGGTTCACTCGAAAATGACGTCATACTAGTAAGTAGTAAGCGAGATCTGTCAGACTGTCGATAATGAGCTTTTTAAAAGAGTTAAACTGTTAAATTGCATTAAAAAAAGAAAAAGCAACACGACCCGATGTTTACTGCAACTGAACTTTATTCAATATAAACTGAAACTGAACTTTATTCAATATAAATTAAAAAAACTTTATTCAATATAAATTTAAAAAAAACTTTATTCAATATAAATTAAAAAACGAATTCAAAATGAATAGTTAATTGTTTAAAGTTACAATAATATTTACCGGGTATTTTAAACTGAAGTAAACAGAACAAAAAAAGGGGTAAAAAGCAAAAAAACAAAACAAAAATGAAACATAAATGTTACCAAAGGCAAGATAAGTTAATCGTCTACCTACATGTGAAAAAAAAAATGAAAACGATATTACTAAGAACAAATTAAGCAGAAAACGAAAAATTTCAAACATCCAGATTTTTCTATAAGCTTGATTAAAAAATTCTGCACCAATAACTTTGTATTTAAATTATTTGTTTGAATTTAGTTTGTTATATATACTTTTTTAATTTATCGTTTGTTTCATTTTAAAACTAACTTATTCTTTGGAGCATTTTTTTTTTATTGAAGTCGACAAAAAAGTAAAAGTAAAAAAAAAACTTTACTAAAAGGTAAGATGGCACCGGTTATGTCTGGAAGAGTACCCCTGATAATCGGTAGAAAAAAGAAAATTAAAATACTGGCAGAAACACATCCAATAAATGTCACAATCGTGCGAAATGTAAGCGATTTGAGCGATTATCAGGAGTCCTCGTGCAGCCTTATCGGCGCCATCTTTAAAAAAAAATTCTAACTGAACAGTCGACGAAGTTTGTTTAACAAACAAACAACAACAAAACAACAACTTTAAAATAAGTTAAAACACAAATAACCGTATCCAGGTAGGTAGTAGAGTAACTTAATTGTTTACATTTGGTAACATTTATTTGTTGCATTTGTTTGTTTGTTTTTTACCTTTTTTGACTTCAGTAAAAAATACCCATATCTTCACTTTGTTGTGTTTCGCGAGAGTAAATGTCTTTTTTAATAACACGTTTGTAGCGTGTAAACAGTGAAGTCGTTCAACTGTGAAAAGTAACCACTGTTACGTCAGCAGAAAAACAAGACACAACGAAAAGGCATTCTCTCTTTACGAAGGCCATGCCCGAACCCGATGTGAATGAAAAAACAAAAACCCCAAAGACGATAACATTCGTGGCAAGTCGTTCACGCCTACAGTTCAGTTGCAACGAATTGCCTGGCTGCATACAAGCGAATAATCCTTCGTTGTAATCGTAACAAAGGGTTTCAATAAAAACCGGTAACATACAGAGTGAACAGAGTGAAAAAAGTCGGTGTAATCCGACTTTTCTCACTCTGTTCCAGTCCATTTTAAGGGCTCTTTTTTGTAGCTTTCGTATCAAGTCAAATTAAGAGGACACGATACAAATAGTTACAGATTTCATTTCTGTTACTATTTCACTGACGTAACACAGAATTCCATACTTTCCCCTCCACATCTAGCTCGGGCAAATAACATTAATTGAGTAGGTGTATTCTTACCAGTCGGGGATACGAGCCCGAAAGGTCCACCCTAACAGGCTTTACAGGATAGTTTATTTCTAATCGCTTGAAGCGCCCATACCGGGGAATACCGATGAGGCTGTTCAGGCATTTTTTGTAGGGCAGAGCACACTAATGCTAGTGCACTGGTTTGTCAAAACCACACCTGACCTTGTGTCTAACCTCCTGGAGAGGAGATAAATAAAATACTTGTTATGTTGATTAAAAACCGGTAACCAAATTTTACAGAAAACGACTCAGTAGTTTTTTGTTTTTTTTAATTTATCGAATTTCTGTCGCCACATACATTCCACTGAATAGGAATTCACCATTTGCACCAAAAGTGTTAACTCCTAGCAACAGAAACGAGTATATTTGCGATAACTGTCCTTGATCACCCGTGATAAATAACAAGATGACGGCTCTCAAGTCATCTACTGAATCAATAAAAAAAATACGAATATCTTAAGAAATAATAAAAACTACTGGATTGTTTTTCCGTAAATTTTGTTACCGGTGTTAATCACCATAACAGGTACGTATTTCCTACAATTAGAATTTTATTTAGCGTATTTACCGGGGATTGTTATGTCAAGAAGCACCTAATATTGTTGAGGTGTCGCGCCGAGTGCAGCGACGTGTGGCGTTAAAAAACGCTAGTTGAAATTTGTATGAAGGACAAACGAAACGCTAATGCTTATCTGGTGTTATCCTGGCAGATGTCACCGATAATTACAGGTACGCACTTAACCGTGACCAATTCCGTTTTATTCCCGAATTATATTTGCTGCAGAACGTGCGTAAAAAAGCAGAATTTTTCTTCGTGCTTTATGCATATTTTAATTATTTTTTTTTATTCATTCGTAAACACCCCTGAAATAAATGCAGATTTCTAACATCTATAAGTGAAGTTGTGCTAAGGAACCGACTGGATTCGAACTTAAAACACTCAAGTAGCTCGTCCATGTCTTACACTACTACCACGTGCATTCACTATATAAAGATAGTTGTAGACATAAGATTAATTCATTTTTTGTGTTTAGAATAAGTTTATTATTATCATCGTTATTTTTAATATCAAATTTTATTATATTAGTTTGATAAAAGCATAAGAATATTTGTAAAAAACAAACCTTATTCAATTCTTTTCTATTAGAACACTTATATTTGTAGCACGCCACGGACTGGTAGGCTGGTATCAATTGGCGCACTGACGTACTGACGTACTGGCGTACTGGCTTAAAAAAAGAATTGTTGCTTCGTTTAAATTAAGCATACGTGTTTAGTAGGTTCAAATTAAAAACAAAACTACCTTCGTGATATATTAGAAATCACTACGCAGAAATAAAACATCTTTATTGAAAAGAAAAACACCTACACCTTACAAAGATTAAAATCAAGACATAATGATACTAAACCTATGTCTAGAATCCTTATTCCACTTTTGATCAAAATCCATTACATGAATTTGATTGTAGAAAATGTCTAAAATTTAAAAAGGAATCTTGATTAATTGGTGTGTAGTGACTGAGGGATTTTTCAACAATAATCTGTAGGTATGTTTTCCTGATGTCCAGAATGGATACATTCATTTCCTGCTGTCTCCATTCTAGCATTTACCCTGCACAGACATCTGCATTACCAGTGAATTCATCAATATTGTTGTTTAACTCACGACAGTCCATTACAGGACACACATTATTTTTATTGGTCTGCAGTACGACCATCATATGTATCAGTCCCGTGGGCAGGTCAAACTTCTCATTATATAGAAGCAGTCAACGTTGTTTATCCAGGTGTGCAACTCGCGTTGATAATCCCTCCTCAATTCATTAGATATCGGATATTCAGAAATCAAGGTTTCAAGCTTCTCGTGTGCATGACCTACTTACCATTTCTATGCTGAAACTTTCACTCCCTTCCGCACGTCGAATTTTGCAACAAAATCAGCTTTGTTGATACGAAACGCTGCACAAATGGGTTGTGTCTTCCGAAACTGCAAACTTTCAGACTGCATGATGCAAACGCCGTCAAGTGTCTGAATGGTATCGATACCAAGGAACATAAAGATCAAGGGAAACCCCTTGCATAACCAGCACGTTGATTGTGGCAACGTTATTAGTCTCTGTACGAATCCTAACAGTGTCATTTCGACAGCAGGCTTGCGTAGCGCCGGTCAATGTGGTTACCACCATCTTCTGCTTCGACCAAGACTGACATAGCTTTGTGCTCAGAATGGAACGTGAGCACCCAGTGTCGAGAAGAGCAAAGCATGGTGCATCATCAACATAGACCGTAATGATAGGCAGCGCCCAGTTCACATTCTGACTGGGGAATAGACTAGCGCTGATGTCTCATCCCCAACTTTGTTTCCTGGACAATATCTGACCAGATGATCGGTCTTCTTGCACCGATAACAGCGTTGAAGGGTGGTCTGCCTCCTCTGTACGCAGACTCTCGCGAAATCATTACAACCATTCCATTTATAGCACTTATAATCAGATCGGCCCATGTCCACAGGGGAAGCCCTAGTCGAAGCCACGACTGGTTCCCCCACTTCAACATTGTCTTTCATCAACGCTCGAGTTCGAGCCAACTGCTCTTTCAAGGTCAGATCATCTACCCTATGGAGGACCGTAGCAGCCTTTTCACAAGGTCAGGAAGCCCTCGCACAAACACGCATGCCATCACATGATCTGTGATCTGGTATTCCTCAAAATAGGGCCACCTTCCGAAAATAGGCCAAATACACATCTACTGGCTCACTCGGGCGTAACACATGTGCCCCGAGCTTTTTATACGCCGTAAACTTGTCATTGGCAAGGCAGTAAATAGTGCTTTAGTTCGCGCTGCATCGGATTTCTCTTCTTTAGTTAGTTGTTGGTAAACTGCGAACGCCTCCCTCCTTCCTCCCAGTTTGCTGAAGTGGAATAATATGATCAAGCCGCTCAACTCCAGATAAGCCACACACTAATTCCAATTTAAAAACCCATTCAACGACTGCGCCAGGAATAATCTTTAAGTCTAAACGGCTGTCCATTTAAGGCCAGACTAGCTTTTAACTGACTGTTTAAAGTTTAGATTGCCGTTGTAACTTTTTTTAGTTACAACGGCAATCTAAACTTTAAACAGAATTCCTATTCTTCAAACGCTGAAATGACACTTCATTTCCAACACCAACACTTTCTCTTTGCTCTTTAAAATTGCACTCGCTGCTTCCAATCCGTCCTTTTATTTAAGTTAGTTTGTCTACACACATGCAAATTATTTATTCACATATGCAAATCAGTCACAACTATAAAAATCTACAATTATGAATAGAAGTCCTTTTTTCCTCTGGTAGATGGGCATGTACGACATAAAAAAATCTCATTCGCTTTTCAGCTTCTAAGTTTTTATTTTCGTCTCTATTGTCACAATACTGTTATCATGTTTGTCATAACGGCATGAAATATGACGTCACTAAAGAGTGACGTCCTAAATCATGACGTAATTGGAAGATGGCGTCATCACTTAAAACAGAGACGGGGATATTCTTTCATTCATAATAGCAGTAGAAAAGAAAAAACGACATTTTGAAATAAATTCGTTAAGCGTTTTTCTTTACGACACAAGAATAAACGTAAAAAAATCGACTTCTTCCTACGAGTAATTCTTTCGTAATACCGGTATAAAAAGAAATATATTTTTAAATTTAAAAGGTTTAATAAATAAATTAACAACTAATTAATCAATGATGTATTCTCCCTTGTTGTTTTACAATTTCTTCCAAACGTTCAACAATATTTTTTATAACTCGTTGGTGAAAATCAAAAAGCAAAAGAAAAAATAGCAAAAAAGTCATTTTTCTTAACTTGACATTATATTTTCATGATCTGAAATAAACAGAAAATAACTTAAATTAATAAAAAAAAAACAAGATTCTAAAATGATTCCAAAATAGAATTGCCGAGAAAATAAATTGAATGAGGATCACTTCTATCTGCTATTTCATTTTGCTCATAACACCAAATTACTTTCTTTGGTTTAATGCTCCCTCCGCCCGTTTCGCACACTAAAGTGTTGAAAAACCCGACTGAATCAGTGTCGTTATGCACATGTCGTTATGCACATGTCGTTATGCATATGTCGTTGTGCACATGTCGTTATGCACATGTCGTTATGCATATGTCGTTATACAATGTCGTTATGCACATGTCGTTATGCACATGTCGTTATGCATATGTCGTTGTGCACATGTCGTTATGCACATGTCGTTATGCATATGTCGTTATGCACATGTCGTTATGCACATGTCGTTATGCATATGTCGTTATGCACATGTCGTTATGCACATGTCGTTATGCATATGTCGTTATGCATATGGTTTACATTTCATTCAACTCTGATATACATATTTGAAGTTTCAATGGGGTTATGTCACTGTGGGTCACTTGGAGGTTGGGGTACGTAGATATTCGACACATAAAGGGTAACGTAGAGATTCGAAAACACTTTCATTGTCTTCCCCTGTAAATCTTACATAAGAATGCACTTTTATGTAGATTCTCTAACCTTTCTTTCTCTAGGGAACACACAACAATCGCACAAAAACATAGATACATTGAGTTATTTCTATATGTTAGTAAATTATGAAAATATATTCATGGCAATTAAGCTACAAAGAGGCTTCCGTGTTTCATTCCCGTATGGAATCGTCAGGCTAAAATTTTAACCTGACGATTTTAAGATTAAATTATCATCAGATTTTAAGAGAGAGAGAGAGAGAGAGAGAGAGAGAGAGAGAGAGAGAGAGAGAGAAACGAAACGAAAGTGGCAGTAGTGGCAAAAAACAAAACAAAAACAACAACAACAACTAAATCGACACAACATTTCCGGACAGGAAATATCATCATCAGCGTTATAGTTATTGTCTTTCATCTGTTGTTTTTATGTAGCCTGGTAAAAAAAAGAGCAAAAGTAACCTAAATAATCGTATTAAATTTGGAGAGAGAAAGAGAGAGTGAGGATGGAGAGAAAGAGAGAGGGGGGAGAGTGAGAGAGAAAGAGAGAAAGAGAGAGAGAGAGAGAGGGAGTGGGTGGAAAAAAGAGAAAGGTGGAGTGGGAGAGAGAGAAAGGTAAAAGTAAATAGAGAAATAATAGAGAGGCGAAAACCTAGCAGCAGTAGCGGCGACATTTACGGACAAGCAAAATGCGCCATCGGTGTTATAGATGACAACTAAGTTTTGAAGTGTGACGAATATTTTGTAATCTATGTTTAGGAAAAATAATTATAATGGGATTTTTAAAGAATATTTAGAGAATAGTAAAAGACACACGAAAATAATTTGTTTGCATCCACGCCATGTTTGTTTATGTACGCAAGTTTATTTCAGCGATTGCGTCATTGGGCATTCAAGCCAATGGACACGCTTGAGAAAATGATTGGTAACCAGTGTGATTCGTAAAAGTGTCTTATAAAATAAGTACGCGATGAATCTGGTGGCAGTACGATGATTTCGGAGAGACAGGAAATATCTCCTCCTACTCTCTCTATGACATCACCAAACAAAGCAAAATCTAGTCGATCCGACTCAAAATGAAAAGTTAAAAAATCGATTGGAAAAGAAAATTTGTTTTTGTCAGAATGCGGACCAATATTTTTCCTATCTTAATGACTGAACAGATTTCCCTATCTCGCTTTTGGTCCGAAATAAGTTTATAATTTGATATTTTTATTTAAACATCAGTTACAGATTTTACTATTTATATCACTAGAATTTTCTAATTATAAGATTACATTTTTTTAAATAGTTCACTCCAAACAGGGCATGCTGCCACTGTAGACGTAAGAGACTACTGAGAATTAGGGTGAAAGTGTTAAGGGTTCATCCTAAATTGGGAACTGTGCAGCGAGATGCTTGTTTACGTTAGTTTTAAATTTCTGCATGTCGGTACAGTCGGGGTAACAGGGAACACGGAGGGTGTTCCAAAGGCCGGCAGCACGAGGAAAGAAGCTACTGGAGTAGAAGGCTCTTTGGCATCTGGGGACCTCCACAATGATTTTCGGGTTGGTTGAGTGTATTTACGTCGAGGAGGCACCAAAGCAGCAAGTTCATCGGAGCACAATCCATTGAAGTACTTGTAAAACAGGCACAAGGATGCAATATTGCGGGGATGGGAAAGGGGCTGGAGCCTGGTGGATATTCAGAGACCTATTAAATTAGAGACACCTTTTTGAACCTTGTTTAAGAGGGAGAGACTAGTGGATGGTGCACCACCCCAGATGTGGCAACAATACTCTATGCATGGGCGAATGATGGCTTTGTAGAGATATAGGATAATGTCAGGTGTGAGAAGTTTACTTACACGGTAGAGAGAGTCTACCTTATTTGCATCAGCCTTGGCAATGTCTTTGTTCCAATTCATGTTAATCGTGAATATTAGGGCGAGGAGTTTGAAGGTTAGACTCTCAGGTAGGGTGTTATTTGCCATGCCAATCGGTGGTTTCTTGTAGTTATTGAACGAAAGGAGCTTTGCCTTTGCAGCATTAAATGTTACCATCCATTTATGACCTCATTCAACTACAGACTGGAAGTCACTTTCTAAAGATTCAGCCATTGCCCCGGATATGTGCGCGTCCATTTTGCTCACATGACGAGAGTAGACCGTGGTGTCATCAGGAAGGTCGTTTATAAAACTCAGGGACAATAAAGGCCCAAGGATCTATACCTGGGGTACACCTGCATTTATGTCATGTTGTTTGGATGAACGGCCATCGAGGACAACCTGAATCTTGCTTTTGGTTAGGAAGGTTCTAATTATATTAAATATTCGTCCAATAATATCATGAATGGATTTTTATGAGAAGAACTTTATGCCAGACCTTGTCAAAGGCTTTGGATATATCAAGCGTTATCGACCTAGCTTCACTTGCCCTGTCCAGTGTATGATATATGCGTTCAGAGATAACCGTTAGGGTGTCCGCAGTAGATCGTGCTTGCCTAAATCCACACTGACGGTCAGAAAAATGTTTAGCATTAACGAGGTGCTAGACTATCGCTAGATTGATTAATGATTCAAAGATCGGGAGTAGACTGATGGGGCGATAATTCTGAGGGTCAGTTCTATCTATAGAATTCTTGAAGACTGGTACCTCAGAGGCAGTTTTCCAGCTATCAGGGAAGCAGGATTCGGCAAGGCATTTGTTGTAGGGTTTGGACAGGGCACAGTTCAGCAGATCATTTCTTTATTACTATTACTCGTATAAGATCAGGACCACACGCTTTGGAGGTGTCAAGGTTTTTAATGATGTCCTTGGCATGAGATGGAGTGATGACCAGGTCATCAAGTGTGGCTTCAGTCCGCAATGGGAAATTTTAGAGGAGTGGTTTGAGGAGTCTAAAGTGGAGTTCATGGCGAAACGCTGAGCAAGTAGTTCAGCCTTATCAGTTGCCGTATAAACGACATCATTTTGGTTTAATAGCGGTTCAATTGTTGATTGCCCATTGTTCACCACATTATTGAAGATTTTCCAAAAATCGCGAGTACCTAGTTTCTGAAACTGAATGCGTTTTCTGGTTATCTATGTATACCTTCTCTTTGCTTCACCTATCACAGCCGTACAATTATTTCTTGACGCTATAAAATTCTGTCTATTTAAAGTTGACTTATGGCGGCCGAATTGTTTGAATTCTTGCTTCCTCTGTGCAATAGCAGCTGCACATTTCGATGTGAACCATTGTGGAGGGTTGGGCTTGCTTTAGAATTTTCGCATGGTAACATATGCTTCAATGTCTGCTTTGACCCATTTAGTTGCCTCATTTGCGCACTGATTACCAGGGAGAGAAAAAGTTTCACTCCATGGGGCGTCACTGATGTGATTACTGACGGTAAGTTATGAAAATATATTTATGGCAATTAAGCTACACAGAGGCTTCCGCGTTTCATCCCCGTAGGGAATCGTCAGGTTAAAATTTTAGCTTGATGATAAAAGTTTAATGTCGAGAATTTAACTGATTTTTCTTTATATATTACTAGCTGAACCGCGACCCGGCGTTGCTCGGGAAAGTAGATTAACTCAAAAAATTCCATACAAAACCTTGGACGATTCAGCGAGAAACACAGACCCCCACAATGTTTAAAGCATATACCAAGAATATTCCGTTATTTTGGGTTGATGTTACCTATTATTAGTAATAGTATTTTCACAAATACCATGGTTGTTAAGCACCCGAAACCAGTATCCTTGTAGATATCCATCTGGTTCATGTGACTCCGCTTTGGTGTACATAATCATGGTGGTTACTTGAACAGGAGAAAATTCACAGGCTTAATCAGATCTACTTACATTATATCTATGACGCCCCACCCCTTATTTAAAAATTCAATTTTTTTAACCGTTTAAAAAAACAACCAAAGTTGCTACTCCATTCATAGGGTAGGGTAGAGCATAATGAGTCGGTAAGTAAACCCACAGATTTCTTTTATTTTATCCCAACTCTAAAGTTCTTTTTATGCTATTCTTCCTGGAGTTATCAGCTTTGAAAAGTGCTACCGGTTGGTTTGCTAAATTTTTCATGATAAAGTTGTCACATCTCCTACTTGTGAAGAAAAGAACTTTGGCTTGGAACTTTGACTTTTAAAAAAATGAACAAAAATTAAGATTTCGACATTACTAACATAGTTACCAAAAATCAATTACTTTTGAAAGTGGGGCCTTATGGTTCACCTAATATTGTTATTGGTTGGGGGCCTGTGTTGATAAGAATAGTCAGTATTCAGAGGATATGGAATGATAGGAAGGATTGTCTGTGTGAAAGTACATGTTGCTTGAGAGAACTTGTGTTTCTGACATATCTGTGATATTCTATACTCCGCCTAGTTATTAATGTAGTGGGATGTTCTGTATTTTTATTGTTATAGTAGTGGTAGCTATCAATATAAAGCTCTCCAATTATCTAATTGTTGTTATGTTACATGTTGAAACTGCTTATCACTTTTTGTTTTAACAAAATGTTTTTTTTATTGAAGATACACAATAGTGACACATTATGCCCCACCACCTAAAGAATACCCTATTTATTTACATGGTTTAAACTATTGTTAAAAAAGAAAAAATAAGCTAATTTCGATAAGTGAAAAACTACCCCCTCAACACAAATAGTTTCTACAGTATTGTTATTATTGTACGGTAGAATGCTAACAGTCGTAAAAAGTTGGTAATCAGTTTTGTTTTTGTTTTATAAAAAAACATTCGTTAAAAGTTAGTAAACGATTTTCTGGTGGTTTTTAGTAAAAAAAAGTCCTTAAAAGTTAGTGATCATCTGTTTTGTTTTAGTAACAAAACAGTCGAAGATTTCGTAACCGATTGTCTTTTTTGTTATGGAAAAAAGACAGCCCGTAAGAATTATTAAAAGTTATTTAACGTTTTTCTGTTTGTTTTTAGTTTTAAAAAGTCCCTAGAAGTTAGTAAGTGATTATTTGTTGTTTTTAGTAAAAAAAAAATCGAAGTCGAAGACTTTGTAAGCAGTTGTCTATTTTGTCTTTAGTTTTGTTTTGGTTTTATTAAAAAAACATTCGTTTCAAAAGTCTTTAAAAGTCATTAATCGATTTTGTGTTAGCAATCAGTTTTGTCTTTGGTTTTAGTAAAAAAACATTCGTAAAAAAATATTCATTTTAGTAAAAAAACATTCATTTTAGTAAAAAAACATTCATTTTAGTAAAAAAACATTCGTAAAAAAACATTCGTAAAAAACATTCGTAAAAAAACATTCATTTTAGTAAAAAAACATTCATTTTAGTAAAAAAACATTCGTAAAAAAACATTCATTTTAGTAAAAAAACATTCGTAAAAAGTAAAAAAACATTCGTAAAAAGGTAGTAAACGTTTTTCTGTTTCATTTTAGTTTGATAAAACGCCCTGAAAAGTTAGTAAGAGATTATCTGTTAGAAAATTATTTTCTATTTCGTGCTAGTAAAAAGGAAGCAGTCGATTATTTTGTTTTAGTTAAAAAAGAAACAGTAGTTAAATGATAATAGATTTTCTTTTTTGCTTTAATTTAAACAAAACCAATCTTTTCATCTTAGTAAACAATTTTCTATTTTATTTTTGTAAAAAGAAAACAGTCGATGAAACTTAATTATCGGTTTTAACTTTTTGTTTATAAAAAAATCTGAATTCCTGATTTTTAAAAGTAAGTTACTTACGATGATCCTAGTCGTCAGACTAAGATGCCATTGTGAATACAATGTAAGTTGTTCGGTAATGCATTCCAGCATTCTGAAGAATGATTAAATGTACTATGAATAGCCAGACAGCACTGCTGAAATGAAACCATTCCAATATTCTGTTATTCCTCGATTACATTCAGGACGCTAGGTATAATGTAATTGAAAATCAGGGAGTGTTTGTTATTTATTTAAAAAAAATCTAGTGTAGTATGTAGGAAATAGTCTGATCTAAAAATCAAATAATAAACGCTAGCTTAATAGTAATTATACATATAAAGGAAATAACCCAGTATATGTGAGTGACGTGGGAGGACTTAATTGTAGGAAAGTAACATTGTTTGCTATCTTCTTTGTCGGAGTACATATTTGATTAAACAGTTTAGTCGGAATAAATCTAATAATTCGTAGAAGGTGGACGAAATGTCCGCATATTTTCTAGAAACACGCATCAAAATTGCTGTAAGTGTTTACTTGAAGATTTTATCATAGGAAGTGGTAGATATTTTCTAATCGTCATTGTTTTATTATATAGAACATTAAAAGACAAGAAGAACATATATATACACACACACACACACACACACACACACACACACACATATATATATATATATATATATATATATATATATATATATATATATATATGTCATCCATATACAGCTTTTTTCATATCATGCCTCTTCAGTGAGGCTAGCCAAGCGAGTGCTTCAAACTGGGATTAGAGACACAACCGCTTTGTTAGTAGTTGTTTTTTTTTACCCCTTTGCTATTAGTCTCGCTATGAAGTGAAATAAATTATAATACTTATATATGGATTGAATAGTAGGGTAGACTAGACTCTCAATCAGGCCTTGGTTGTGCAACTAGTCTAAGAGAAGGAAAACTTTGAAATAAAACCAATCTTTCTCGGCTTATATCGGAAATGTTTACAGTATTTTTCACTGGACTCAAGGACTACCGGTTGAAGAGAGGTGCGGCTAGTGATTGCGCGAACCTTGCTTCACTATATACTCTACGCGCAAGCATCCATACAGGGGTTATCCAGTGTCTCTCAAGACTGAAAGAAGGTCTCTATATATGTTTAAATTCGCATTATTTACTGCACATAGAGCTCAATTCTTTTGCCAAGAGCTAATCCTTATGCTCTTATTAGAGAGCTCAACCCGCGACTGGAACTTTATTCTGCCACGTTTATTTTAATATATAATGTATTGTGTCATCAATCAGTGTATCTGAGTTGACTTCAAATAGATTATTATCCCTTCTAAAACCGACAACGATTTATTTTTATTTTGTAAAAAAAGGTGTTTCTCATCTGAATGCATTCTCTAACTGTGGAAAGGTGTGAGTGTCGTTACCTGGCCGTTTGCTTTAAAGGCCAAAGTAGATTCGTCCGTGTAGGATTTATCGATTTTTGAAAAGCATTCTATCTTCCTGTCAAAAACTAATTATTTAACAGTCATTAAAAACGAAACTGCGTATCTCTTCATCGGAGAAACGCTATGAATATAAAACAACTCTTATCACAAATAGTATTTCTGCGTCTGGTTTCTTGGCTTTAACTTTTTTGTTTTCATATTGTATTGTGTCTACAATCTTTTGTAGCCTGAGCCGTGGTATTGATAAGATAAGCAAGGACCATTTATATATGGTGTACTATGACTCACCTGAATAAGTAAAAATAAAGTGTGTGAAAAGAAAAATGGTAAATCAAAATTAACAAAATGCAACATATATATATATATATATATATATATATATATATATATATATATATATATATATTCAAAACTACAAAGTATGAAAATAGTTTGTATGAATGAATTGTTCATTTGTGTTTTTAAACGTTTATTAGTTTTCCTTTGTTTATTGAGTGGAGAAAAAGGATTAATTAATGCAATAAATGTGTGTATATATGTTTACTTTATCTTGTCAGTGTGTGAGTATGTGTGACATCTATGTAAGGGAGTTGATAGCAGTTTCGTTCTTTCCTTCATCCAGCTAGTAGCTGGGGGAGTCTCGATCGAAAGCGTGTTGCGTCCTCTTTTTTGACCGGCTTCTGTCCTTTGACTACTAGTATCAAATACTTTTTTTTTAAATAGAAAACTAGCTGTTCCTACACGGCGTTGCCCGTGAATCTTTTGGTTGATCAAAAATTATTTACTATAGATTTCAAGTGTAGAATAAGCCTGTTTGAATATCTCGCCCAAATTAATTGAAAAAAGCATGGCCGCCAGCGATTAAAACATTGAATTTAAGTTATTTTATCTGATCAAATAAAAATGAATATTTCAACGTGTGATTGGTTTTTGGAAGGTGATACGTTAAATAATATTTGGTAAGCGGTGACTCATTAATAAAAAACAAAACAGGTCTGAAAAATTAAAATAAAACATTTTGTGCACAACCAAGCCGACATCTAAGATCGAAATCCCGACCACTTGTTTAATAGCGCAGTCTAATAATGACTGAGCGATGTCGAAAATAGTGTAATATCCTTACGGTTACTTATGCGCATGAGCAGGTCATATGGATGTCGGCTTATCTTTTTCTACTCAGACTAAAACGATAAATGTGTGTAGGTATGACGTGTCTTTGTTTTAACACATACTATGAATTAACAACAATGTTACATTAGGTTAAATAGTATAATATTAATATATGACGTAATATAAGCGCATACATTAATTACACTTAGTAATTTGTAGATAGAAATAAACGAACGCACCCCAAAAGTTAGTACTATTAGTTCTGTTGTTTGTATGGAAAACGAAAATTGTTATTAACATTATTCTTTAAATTTTGTCCGTTCGATGACATATCGATTTAACATTAATTGCTGACAAATCGATTTAAAATTACTAGTTGTTTTAGTCTGTTTATATATTATTGTTATCGACTATAAGTATTGTATTGAAGATATTTTAGCTATATATAAGATATTATGGCAGTTATGATATTCCGTAATTTGCGAAACATCGTAAGATTTTAGTACCATTAGTTCTTTTCTTTGTATGGAAGACCCTAAAGTGCTATGGGCACAATTCTCTAAATGTTGTCCGTTCGATAAGATATCGATTTAAGATTAAGAATTATTCAAGCCAGAATTGATGTATTTATATCTTATTTCTATCACCTATTATTATTGCATTGGTGTTTTTAGCTATAGCTCAAATATTGTGTCACCTAAGATATTCCGTAATTTGCAAAAATGTATAGGAAAACAAAGACGAACTGGTGCATACGAAGTCATGTTAAATTTGGCACCCGGTGAATATGAGTGAAGAGGGAGAACTTTTATTGAAAGGGTAAGCCCCCTTCCTATAAATTTGACTAAGGAAAAACAAAATATGGAACGAGATTAAATATAAAACGTTTGAAATCGATTGAAAATTAATATTTTTAGAACACGGACCAATAGTTGCCTTACATTACTGACTGAACATATTTTTATATCTATGCTTTTTGGTTAGATAGCCTTTTTGGTAAGATAGCCCTTTTGATTAGACAGCATTTTTAGTTAGACAGCCCTTTTGGTTAGACAGCATTTTTAGTTAGACAGCCTTGTTGGTTAGACAGCCTTTCATGTTATTTAGTCTTTTTTGTTAGATAGCTATTTTAGTTAGATAGCCTTTTCAGTTATCTAGCCGTTTTGCTTAGATATCTTTTTTGGTAAAATATCTTTATTGGTTATCTAGCCTTTTTGGTTATCTAGTCTTTTTGGTTATCTAGCCTTTTTGGTTATATAGTCTTTTTGGTTATCTAGCCTTTTTGGTTATCTAGCCTTTTCGATTATCTAGCTTTTTTGGTTATATAGTCTTTTGGTTATCTAGCCTTTTTGGTTATATAGTCTTTTGATTATCTAGCCTTTTTGGTTATCTAGTCTTTTTGGTTATCTAGCCTTTTTGGTTATATAGTCTTTTGGTTATCTAGCCTTTTTGGTTATATAGTCTTTTGGTTATCTAGCCTTTTTGGTTATATAGTCTTTTGGTTATCTAGCCTTTTTGGTTATCTAGTCTTTTTGGTTATCTAGCCTTTTTGGTTATCTAGTTTTTTTGGTTAACTAACCTTTTTGATTATCTAGCTTTTTTGGTTATCTAGTCTTTTTGGTTATATAGTCTTTTGGTTATCTAGCCTTTTTGGTTATCTAGCCTTTTTGGTTATCTAGCCTTTTTGGTTATCTAGTCTTTTCGATTATCTAGCCTTTTCGATTATCTAGCCTTTTTGGTTATCTAGCCTTTTTGGTTATCTAGCCTTTTTGGTTATCTAGCCTTTTTGGTTATCTAGTTTTTTTGGTTAACTAACCTTTTTGATTATCTAGCTTTTTTGGTTATCTAGTCTTTTTGGTTATATAGTCTTTTGGTTATCTAGCCTTTTTGGTTATCTAGCCTTTTTGGTTATCTAGTCTTTTCGATTATCTAGCCTTTTCGATTATCTAGCCTTTTTGGTTATCTAGCCTTTTTGGTTATCTAGCCTTTTTGGTTATCTAGTTTTTTTGGTTATCTAGTCTTTTCGATTATCTAGCCTTTTCGATTATCTAGCCTTTTTAGTTATCTAGCCTTTTTGGTTATCTAGCCTTTTTGGTTATCTAGTTTTTTTGGTTATCTAGCCGTTTACGTTATCAGGTTAGATAAGTATTCATGTTAACGCTAAAAGGAAAATCTCACTGTATGTAAGATATGGGGACCCTGGAAGCGTGTTTGTTTTGACGGTTAAAGGACTTTAGTCTGCAGAAGTAATTGTATATATATATATATATATATATATATATATATATATATATATATATATATATATATATATATATATATATATATACAATATCTCTTTTGTGAACTTATGCTTTTGTACTTTTTAATTTTCATCGTACATTTCTCTCGCTCTCTCACACATAACTATGTTTTCTTTAAAATGTTTCCATAAGACTGGTTATTCCCAAAATCTTCCTCCCAAAACTGGAACTCTAAAAAGGGTCCCTCCAAACATACATTTCCAAGTTTATCTGGTTTACGCAGATGGTCCTAAAAACAAGGACTAGAAGTACTCAACCTGTACATTCTGGGGGCGTAAGAGGCTGTGTTGCGACATCATTCTCACCTTTAGCATCACGCGTGGCAACTACAATGTGCTGCGTGATCTCTTCGTCACACCAGCTCCGCAGAGACAGCTTCGTGGAAACTCAGAGAAGCTGTACATGAGAAACTTTAGGCTGAATCGTCGCAAGGTTTCTTTTCGGTTCAGATCGAGCGGCCATAGACAAGCTGCCAGAAACCTTCGCCAGCCTGTAAACGTTCAAACAGTTGAAGGCGGCGCTGAATGCATCGTGATCGTAACCCCTTCCATCTTTCTGACTCGTTTTTAAATGGCTCTAGGTCTGTGCTAATGTTTTGGCAATATATTGAATTGAATTTAAAAATAATAATAATAATGCCAGATAAAAGGTTGCGATGGCGGATATAGAAATGTATTAAAGAAAGTTTCGTACTGCACCGTCGAGTTTTTCCCGGTTATAAATACACGTTTACGATTATTGATTGTCCAAACGCTGTTTATGTTATGATAACACATGCTTTTAATTCCTGACCAATGATAAACCCTTTTTTCTCATTTTCAGTGCATAACAAAGAGATTGAGTGCCGAAGTTTGTTGAACAACTTTTAGGTAAACATTTGTAATTTTTGTTGCTTAAGCAACAATTTTTTTTATCTACAGTAAAAAATATTTCGTTGTCACTGAAATTTTAAAATAGTGAATGATTCTAAATATAAGAAAGACAATTGGGCAATTATATATATATATATATATATATATATATATATATATATATATATATATATATATATATATATATATATTAATTAATTTATAAATCATTTTTTGTGTACAGATTTTTATAATTAATCTACAAATACATTTTTAAAGGCACAAAAGGTAGACATGAGCGCGCGTTTCTGGCTATGAGCCGTCATTACCAGGCAGAGATCAATGACGGCTTATGGCCAGAAAAGCGCGTCCATGTCTACCTTTTGTGCACGCAAAAAATTAATTTGTAGATTAAATTTAAAAATCTGTATACAAAAAATATTGCTTTATAAATTAATTAATTAAAAAAATCGATATATACAAAAATGGGTGACTTGTCTGATTATGGGCGAATTAAAAATGCAGTCCTCTGCATATTCTTAAAAAAATAAAACAAAACCGCGAAAGGTAGTGAAGAATAATAAAACAACGCACCGGTAAATATATATATATATATATATATATATATATATATATATATATATATATATATATATATATATATATATATATACACTAGTGTACGCATTCTGTAAAAATGTAGAGAAAAATTATGCTTCGCCAATGTTCGCACTCGCTATTTATCTAAGTGTATTACTACACTATTCATATAAAATCATAGAATTACGTCAGTAATTTCATTTTAAAATTATTATTATCATTTCTGATGACCTAAAGAAAAGATAGGTCACCCACCGTTGACTTGATATTATAGAGTGAAGGATTTCTTTCTGAATTTATTCAAGCGGCTAGGTACGGTGTAGGTGCTTGTCTGACTTGCTGTTTGCTTTCTTGCTTACCCTCCACCCTTGAAATGATTCTGTCTGAGGGCTAGATAAAGACAGGTGTTTCACTCGCAAATCCTTGCGTGACGGGATGGAAGTATATGCATATATATATAATATATATATATATAATATATATATATATATATAAAGTAAATACATGTTGGTCTTTATTATACAGTGGATGATATATATATATATATATATATATATACAGGGTGGGCCAAAATAAGGGTCCTATCTTTAAATTTGAATAACTTGAATTTGAATAACTTCCACAAAATAAAAGTTAAACTCACCAAACTTTATGTGTGTGTAGACTGACCCTTCCGAGATTTTTTGAAATAAACAAAACAAATTTTAGCCGAAAAACACTTCTTAAAACTTACAAAAACTAAAGTATTGTTTTTTACACTGTTTTGAGTTTTTTAAGCAAAAATAATGTTTTCTAAATGAGGGTACGTTCCTTAGGGCTAATACGGCTCATGCTTGCTTCGGAAGGGGTCCTTTACTTATTCTAAAAAAAAAAAAAAAAAATCAATAAATAAAAAAGTTATGAATTTTTAAAAATAGGACCCTTATTTTTGCCCACCCTGTATATATATATATATATATATATATATTTGAAAAGTTCATACCTTTTTTAAAGCATCCAAATTAAATTTAAAAACAAGGGGTAAGGTAAAATAAAATACCTTTTAAAGCAAGTTTAAAGATGCGATATTTTTTTTTTATTAAAAAAAGAAAAATCGATACCGATTTTTTTTCTTTTTTTTTTATAAACTTTCATTTTTTAGTTTATAGTACAGATAAATTTTGCCAAGATAGAATTGGCCTCTTCAGTGTAGTTTGTAGATCCGATCTTATTGGACAGCCGGTTTAGTTGTTGCAGCCGGTTTATGAGGTGTTTTTTTTATAAAAAAAAAGAAAAAAAATCGGTATCGATTTTTCTTTTTTAAGAAAAAAAAATCGCATCTTTAAACTTGCTTTAAAAGGTATTTTATTTTACCTTACCCCTTGTTCTTATATATATATATATATATATATATATATATATATATATATATATATATATATTATAATTCGGTATATTATGAAAGCTCTGTTTAACATAACCCGATAACGATTGAGCTTATTTTTAATAATTATTATTATATTTATATTTAATTTGTTATAAAATACATTTTTTATTATGTGATTTTTAACAGCTTCTCTGTTCAAGTGTTTGTGTGCGTATGTTCATTTTTATTGGTTTGAGTGTCTTTTTTGATTTCCCTAGTCAGACTCGAGATACATGATTCTCGTTAAGAGTCGATATTCGAAACTCGGTTAATATTTAAACTATCAAATGCTCATTTCCGAAATGTGATGTGATCATTTAGAAAGCAATCATTCTAGATCCTGCAAAACGTTTAATCACATGTAATGACCTCATGACCCACGGATATATATTGCAATCATATAATGGCTGCTATTAATGTCGTCATTAACAAATTCTTTCTGACATATATATTAGGAAACTGAAAAACTACGACGAAACGTTCTTGCACTTTCACTTATTGCTTTATTTATTTCACAATTAGAATAAAAAATAATTTAAGTTTGTGACGTGTTGAGCGAACTAATAATAAAAAATGAATTTTAATGGTTTTAAACGGGTAGAAAGAGAAAGGCAAAACAAAAAAAGCTCGTTGAATATAAACAAAGGCACGCGCCACAAAGCTCACAAGGGTAAGAGAGGAGGAGAGGAAGACAAACATAGATAATCATGCTCCCTGTTTCTTTCTCTGTCTTTCTTAACGTCACCGGAGAGAGAGATGAATGAATGAATGAATGGTCGCTATGAGTAAAAATATTTGTTTGCATTTTCATTGAATGCTATTCCCGTTACATTCTAGCATTAAATTGCTTGTTTTAACAATTTCCGTGTGTTTTTACTGTAGACATCATTACAGAATCCAGGGAAAATACCTTTGAGCAAAAACGAATTCCGGAAAAATATGAATGTTAAATTGTGTCGGGTATTAATAGCCGTCACAAGTTTCATTTCAAATTTAAAAATCTAAATTTCACTTCATAATTTAAATAAGAAGTTCTTGTGTTTCAACGTGATTTAAAAAAGTAAACAGGTACTTTTTATGTTCGGATGTTTCCGATTGCGATTTTCAGAACAAACCGGAAATGATCAAAACAGTTTACGATTCCAAATGGCGCGAAAAAGATGTGAAAAAAGCAGACGACATGAAAGCATACGAATGCAAACCCATTAGCGTTAGGTTAAGATTATGTAGGGATTAGTTTTAAAAAGGTTTTTACACCCTACCCCTACAAAAAATTAATAAAATCGAAAACTACCTAAAAGATGTAAATAAAAGAAACAAAGTCGATTTACTTACTGATTTGAAGACAATTATTGACCCCATTATTAACACGGTGGGAAGAGAATTAATCAACCCAACCTGAAGTCAAGGAAAAAATTTAAAAGTTTTTTTTTCATTTAATGTCTGTACAAATTGACTGTTTGGCGCCGGCTAGGTCATTTCCGGTCTGTTCCGTAAATCCCAATCGGAAACAATCGGTTCGTATGGTTGGTATTATTAATAAATGAGTTCTAATTAATATTAATAAATGAAATTAAACTTTAGTTAATTTCTTTTTCCCACAGTTTGTTATTTTGCGATTTCATAAGAAACAGATGGGAAACTCGTGGATTACATTTTTAATCCAATACTACAAAAAAATTAGTATTCGAATGTAAACATTTTTTATTGTAGTATAAAACTATATTTGGATTATTTGGATTATTCGAGCTACTGTTTTCATGTTCGGTGTTATTCTCACCACGTTTCGGCTGATGTAACCTCCGACAACTTCAGTTGAGTCTTATCGAACGGGAATCTGTATGGAATTTCGAACGGAACCATTTATTTCATTCACGGGGTAGATGGTTCTCGTTTCGTAAGCCATGAGAGAGTAGAAGTTTTAAGTCATTCGTAATTGTATTCTTTATATAGCTCGGACTGAGGATTGAACCTTCAACCTACAGAGGCCTGCCATTTAGAATTGATTGTTACTATACCCTTACTAATACAGAGAACTAATATATATATATATATATATATATATATATATATATATATATATATATATATTAGTGAGCACCGCATTCACTGATATCTTGCTTCAGAGATTAATAATATTTGACTAATCTCTGTCTGTCTATTCATTGTACTCTCTATTGCAATAAACCTTTCTTTCTTCATTCTACTGATTGTTCCTTTCGCTCGAGTAACATCCTATTGTAAGCCTTTTCAAGGATACAACACCCTCCACACACACACACACACACACACATACTCTCCTTCTCCATCTCTCATAGTCATGCGCAAACTTTGGTAATTTATAGAAAGAAAACAGCAAGCAAGAAAGAAATAGTCATATTGACTTAGTTTCAGTATTCTTTTTCTAACAATTACCAGTAAGATTGAAAGAAAGTATTTTTTCTGAGCCACCGACGCATTAATTTGGTCTCAGGTGACTCCAAGCAAAGTACTATTAGAATATAGTTTACCATGACTAGCTAGAGCTCATGCTGAATCGGAATATATAAGGTTTGTTAGTGTATCTTTGGTAGTTTCCGAGTTATAGACAGACAGACATAAATATAATTTTCTAATACATCACTATAAATAGTGATAACTATGTATAGTGATAACTATGTATAGTGATAACTATAAATAGAGATAACTATATATAGTGATAACTATAAATAGTGATAACTATAAATAGTGATAACTATATATAGTGATAACTATAAATAGTGAGTACCGGATTACCGGATTGTCTTGCCTCAGAGATTAGTCACGTCTTACTAATCTCTGTCTATCCATTCATTGTACTCTCAATTGCAATAAACCTTTTTTCTTTCATCATACAACTATGTTGGTTGTTCCTTCCACTCGAGTAATAACCTCGTATATTGTACCCCTTTTAAAGAATACAAAGTTAACAATGAAACTAGTATTACTTGAATCGAATTAAGAGTCTCTTAGGAATAAAGTCGCTTAGGAAGAGACGTAAACAATCTGTAAATGTACGCCCTCGGAAGTGTTTTTTTTATTCGTCTTACATAACCGTATCGTTATTTATAATTTCGTATTTGCGATCTATCGGTTAATTGCAGTGAGGGGCGCCTATTCTATTTCATTAAGTTTAGCAACGCGTGTGTGAAGAACGTAAATATTTTTCGACACACTTAGAGACTGTTAAGAAGTGTTGACAATATCGAATGTACCAGAAAGTGAAAGACGCAGTAGGACAAAGATATTTCATTTATTAATAGTTTGTCTACGAAAAACTATTTCTACATTACACGAGACAAGTAATAGATAAGATTACACACAAAATACATGGTTCTCTTACACCGAAGAATTCACAACATTTTCATGTAAAAAGATAACGTGAAGACGTACATTTTATTGTGGCGTGTTTTTTTTCTGTTTGGGAACGTACTCAAATACCGGGCAAGCAACTGAGAATGAAATGAAATCTCGTCTTAATTTTCTATTGAGTGCGGTGTGAGGGTTCTCAACAAAAATCCTGTGTTTTCTTTTTACCAGGGAGGATTACTCTGGCTTAGAAACCAGTTTATCCTCAAGGGAGATAACTCTGATACCGATATTGTTTTTCAACCTCTTTCCTGCAATATCACCGACCGGTTAGTAATTCGGAAAAAAAATTCCCAACTAAATTTGAACATGCTTGATACCTTCATTGGAATTTGCGAGTTTACCGCTCCCATATTCTCGACTTAAGATTGATTGTTCTATCTAAGCTTATTCGACGAACCGACATTTCGTCTGATGGCAGCTTCTTGACCTTTTGACTTGTTTAGCCGACTCGCACCGCCTAGAGGTTGCTGGAGCGGCTAGTTGTGATGACATTGTTGAAGCAGGTCGGCTGTAATATGTTTCTAGGACTTGATGGTTTGTCCTATGAATTATACTTGAGGTTGTCGCCCATGTTTCTACCTCTTCTGAAGGATGTGTTCACTTCTTAGTTTGCTCAGGAATCCATTCTTTCACCTGGACTTCTGCAAATGGGTCTCCATTCTGTATCGTCTGCCGACGGTAGCGGTGCAAGTAAATGGTAAGCTTTCGGAGTCGTTCGTTGTTTCTCGGTCGTTGTTTCTCGGTCGGTACATCGGGTTGTCCGTTGTCACCCCTGCTTTATGTCCTGGCGATGAAGCCCTTTCTTCACAAATTAAGTGACGTGGCGGCAGGACCAGTCTTGCGCGAAATTGCTGCGCCTGGCAGAGCGCGACTCAGGGTTTCCGCGTTCGCCAATGAGATCACCGTTTTCGTGTCGAGCCTTACTGAAATTGCAACGGTGATTAAGGCGCTCGCTATGAAAATGTTACAGGGTCGTCATCAACCGTAGCAAGTCCAATGGCCTGCGGTTGGCAGCCTCCAGCTGGTCGGAAGTACACTCAAATGTGGATTTGTCTGTGGAGACTTGGATTCGATGGAAACATTCCTTAAAGGGCATGCACCACTTACCGCTTTTTATTTTTTATGTACATCTAAGCTGCCACTCTAATTTAAATACTTATCTGCCTGTTTTCAGTTGACCCGGAAAACAGTGGGCTGTCTGAAACTTTGCAAATTCTCTATATTTCAGATTTTAAACGGTTTTAGGGAGCATAATATGGGACCAACCTCTATTTGATAATTCAAATATTTCAGATTTGCATCGAATGTGATCTATAGTCATTAGATACCGATTAAGCCAGATTCACTGAATTTGAATTTCATCTTAAAATCTCTTAAATTTTAGACATTTTCATAGAATGAAAGTCATGTAATGGATTTTGATCAAAATTGGAATAAGGATTCTAGATATAAGGTTTAATAGCAGTATATCTTGATTTTAATCTTCGTAAGAGGGTATAAAAGTGTTACAAAACTGTTCTCTCCGGGAATTAATTTCACTCGTCCTGGGACGAATATTCTTGTAGTGTTAGTCTAATAAAATTCGGAAGTTTTTGGGTTTGTTATTATTATCCCAAGTATTCTCCACACACACACACACATACACACACACACACACACACACACACACACATATATATATATATATATATATATATATATATGAGAGTGAGAGAGAATTAGAGGGAAAAATGCATAGAATTGAGGGCAAAAATGAAATAAAACTCTAAGTTTATTTGTTCATTTTCTAATTATGCCAAAAGCTGTTCCATTTACATTTTTCACAATATTAGTTTTTTTAAGTGAAAATTTACTTTCAAATTAATTCATTTACATTTATTAGAAATAAGTTTTCTTTTTCTCAGTATCCGTTTCAATTTTGAACACAATACAGAAATAAAGTTGTGAAAAAGTATTCTTTTATATTTTGAAAATAGTAACTAAACCACCCATCACAATTGCTAAAAAAATGAGTGACTTGTATTTAGAAATAAACACAAGAAAAACAGAGCGAAACTTATTACACTCTACAAAGAACTAAAAGTTCTCGAGACTCATAGAAAATGGGAAATTATCGGCGAACACTTCGGCGGGTAAATTTTAAAATGCGTTTCGGAATTGTAAAAAAACTGTTCAGAATGCTTATCCCGTGAATACTCAGGATAATCAAGGAAAAGGTTAAACAATTTTATTGTTTCTTTTAAAAAACAAAACGCCTCCGACCTGTCAACACTATTCATTGATATTTGCGTGCCAAAATGGTTGTGGGTAACGTAATATTTTTAAAATCAAATCTTCTAAGATGACGTTTGATATTCAACTATTTACTAGACCGTTTGTGATCTATTGGGCCTGTATTTATTATATATATTATTAAATATATAATTTCTTAACTTTGACATTGCACAGGGCTTTACGCGCTCCACTACTTTTGGAGCTGCTCTCGTTCCTGCTCCAACGCCCAAAATTGGAGCTGGCTCCTCTCACGCTCCCCATTTTCAAATAGGAGCCGCTCCAGCTCAAACTCCTATAAAAAAGGAGCGGCTCTTTTTCAGCGCTCTATAATGAAAATGTACTTTCTTTCATAAACGTTCTATTCTTCTAATGAATGGTCGAAGGATAGGGGTGGGCGTCAAATGATCTCGTCAATATGGGTGTAAGTGTAAGACCGTAAGATAATATTTGACAAAATCTCCTAATATTTTGAGATGTGCTAAGGATTATAGGAACACATGTCGGACGAAGCATAGGATTATACGTAAAATAGAAATAGAAAAATCCCTGAAGTATTTTAAAACAATTTTAATTTTCATTACATTAACAGCCTATTTTTTCAGAGAAGGAAAATTTGACCCGATATTTTTTCTATTTATTTTGGAAGAGAATTTAGATTTGTTTCAAGTAAATAAATTTTACTTTCAAACATTATTTGTGATTATTTTCTTTTTAAAGAAAACATTTCTCTAGGAGAGGAGAGACAGACAGGGCAACATTAATCGCTGTGTTGTTGTTTAATATTTATTTGTTTTACGAACGTAACTATATTGTATAATGTATATTATTATTAACCACAGAGAAACGCGCAAATACTTTCAAACAAATCGATTTATCCATTTTTTTTCAATAGTACAATTTGGGGCGAAAAAAAGCAATGAAGTTTATTTTTTAAAGATTGAATGAAAAATATTTTTCATAAGTTGGCCAAAAAATGTCAATAAATTGTCAATAAACAATTCAGATATCCATTTAATGTCTTAACATTTGATACAAAATATCTGGCCTAGACCTTGGGCGTTGAAAAAATATCGGGTCAAATTTTCCTCCCCCGAAATATAAACTGGAGCAAGTTTTCCTAGGTCGGACAAAAACATTTATTAAAATAAAAAAATTCGAATAAAAAAGGTGAAAACGTCTATATTTGAAATCTCTAACAAAAACAAACTGTTTACAATTTTAATATTCGATAATAGATTTTTTCAAGATTAAGATATCTAATCTACTTTCGGTTCTAAAAAACAACAAATTAGTCAGAAAGTCTAATTATTTGCTTTTAAAAAATTAAAATTTAAGATATTTTCTTTAATTTAATTAAGTTTAAACATCGGTTTAATTGTAGAATATGAGCAGCTGTTTTTTTCGCTCATTTCGCTTGGTATTCGCCCAAATTTTGGATGAAATTGATTGTTTGTCTTAATTGTATTTTGGTCCTGAAATAAAATTCTCATTTACTTTAATTCCAGGTTTTAATCGCTGGCGGCCATGTTGGTTTTTATTTTACTGCTTTAACATTTTATTACACACACAAAAAAAAACTTTGAACATTCCATTTACAAAAGATAGTTTTAACGGAATTTAACGAATTTAAAAGCAAACAAATTTAAGAATAACAAAATGTCACCGAAAAGACGACGTATAAAAATGTCGCATAAAAGTTCAATTTGATATATGCTAAAAAATAAATTAGATTTTTTTGTCAGGACAAAATTTACCATTTCACCCCCAAAATCGATTTTATCGAACATTTGGGTGAATACCGAGCGAAATGGGTGAGAAAATCCAACGGCCCCTATAGTACAATTGCACCTAAAATTTTTTATTTAAAAGCAGGAATTAAAAGAAAAATTGTCTTATTTATTCAATCAGCAATAAACATCCTTGTCATAAAAACAAAAAAAAGTTCAAAACTGTAAGAAAATAACTTCAAAGACATCTATAGACTCACTGGCGCATTTGAAGACATTTGTTGCCAAATTGTCTCCTGCATTAAGAAAACTGTCCTATAAAAAATGTAACATGTCGATGTGAAAATCTGAGAAGTTCAAATGCTCTGTTTTCATGTGTAACTCTCTTGTTCTTTCTTCCTCTCTCTCCCTTCACCCCTTCCTCTCCTCCTCTCTCTTCCTATCTCAAATACATTTACCAGAGGTATAATTTAAAAATAACTCAGAGTTTAGCGGAGACTTTTTTTTCCCTTTTTATTGCTGAATAAATAAGCTAACATTTAAAAAAAAATCAAATAATTTGGGAGCGATGAGCGCGGAGCGATAAAACCACGCTCTTTAGTTCCAAATGGAGTTGCCCACGCTCCACTCCCGCCCCACTCTCGCTGAATATAAAATGAGCCCTCTTCTCCTTTGCCCCAGCAAAAAGGAGCGTGCTCCTGGAGCGCGCTTCTTTTTGAAGACCTCCGGAAAGCTCTGGTCATTGGTTAATAATAACGCTTTAACAATAAACTATTCACTTAAAATTCGATGACATCATAAATGATGAACAGTATCTTTTGGCAACTTTTTAAAATATGCTCATTTTGTGACGTCATCCATTTTCTAGTAAATATTTATATTTCTTTCTTAATAAAAATAATTGTGTATTTCATTTATTTTGAATTTTTGTTTTTGAAATGAGGATTGGTAACATGTATTTTGATTGTTCGGACTATTGCTCTCACCTTGAGTATTGTTCTTACAACGTTTTGGCCGATATAACATCCGACATTGTTCAGATGTATTTTGACAATGGCTGTTATTGGTGAATAGTGGAAAAAAAGTTTATGTTCTTTTTTCGTACGCACCATCGTCGTTAAAATGTCAAAATCTGTGATGTACTTAAATACGGACCTGAGTTAATACAGGAATAGAGACTAGACAGCGCTTATTTCCGTTTCGTACACTGATCAACTCCAAGTGTAGAACCACAGCACACATACTAAGATGTACTGCCTTGACCCTGTGCTATTTTTCTGCGGAGTATCCTTGTCCTGTGTGGGAAAGGTCTACACATGCCAACATCCAAACTCGACATTGAACAACACCTGCCGCTTGATTACTGACTGCCTAAAGCCTACCAATCTGAACAACCTGAATCTCCTCACTGGCATTGCCCCTTCAGATGTGAGACGGAAAGTTACCAGCCAAGTTACCAACGATGCAACAAATAAAGTCAAGAAGTTTCCTCAGACATGTCGAACCTCTAACAACATCTCAGGAAGAGACCAGTTCAGAAGCACCCTGGCTCCAGTGGAAAACACCCAACCGCCTGAGAACGGGAATAGTGGGTTCAGAAGTTGCTATGATCAAATAGGGCTACAAAACTGACCCAACCATATGCGAATGTAGAGACAAATACTATACGATGCAACACTACCGCATCTGCCCTCGACAGCACAACCAGTGCAGCTTAAAAGATCTTGCAGGGTACAACAATAATGCAAAGGACTGCGTAAAAAAGTGAGAAACTGTTGTATGACCACATGTTTCAGAGACACGCAAAGAATGAAGAACCGTAAACATTTCTGAATTTCCAGGGGGAAGTAAGTGCTTTTCATTTCAGTTTTATTTGGCATAATTTTACTTAGTAATGAACATACACAATTACATTTTCATTCACCTAGCAATGTAACAGTTTGGTTTAGTTTTGTGACACATGCATTTCGATATTTTTTTTAGAAGGTATGACACCGGATGTGAGGGATAGATGTGTCTTGTAACCCTTAAAGAGAAACGAAAAGAGGGGATAGTTTACTCTCCCCTTTTTTCTTTCTTCTTTTCAATTTGCAGTATTTTCATTTTTAAAATAAGTTACTTACTAGTCTATTTTTATGCTAAAATAGGTCCTGGCCGATAGTTTATGAAAATATTCAAATAACACTTTGTCAACTAACGACCAACTAATGTTAAGTCACTTCCCCCTACATCCTATAGTAAATACATATCACATTAATTCGATAAACTAATTTGACGAAACTCACAATTAATATCACTTCTTGAATATATGATAATCAATAAATTTAATTTTTAAAAAATCTAGAATATTTAAAATGAGAGATTTATTACTTTACTTTATATTAAAATTCTTAATATACGAAAGAAAAAAAATACGAAGATAAAACACACTGAAAATAAAAAGTAAATAATCAAAATACAAATTTAATATATATATATATATATATATATATATATATATATATATATATATTAAAACTAACCGTTTATCGATCACCATACACTTATCCAATATCACACACATATTTTTGAACACCAAAATATATACATAACATAACCCCAAAAAACCTTTAATTTCCATTCTCTGCGGGACTTCGTTTCGCTACTGTTCTGTCTTTTGGCAGCCATTTTGTTCTGTCAGATTCTCTATACAATCGGAGAAATTCCTTCTGGTATTAATTATTTTTGACAAAGGGGAGTTGCTTTTCCCGAAATATTAAATAAATGATTTTATAATCATCCGGACATCACACAAACAGCTTACAACACTCTTGCTGTTATGTAAGATTTAAAGAAAAAATAAATAGTAAGTCATATTTCGTATACGATTTATTATTTTTGTCCCTTCCAACTTACATCTTACCCGGAATTTGCATTGCCCACGGCCTTTTAAAAACATACTACTACTATACCCAGCAATGCTTCAAGCAAACTACCATTCTCTCTCTCTCTCGCTCTCTCTCTCTCTCTCTCTCTCTCTCTCTCTCTCTCTCTCTCTATATATATATATATATATATATATATATATATATATATATATATATATATATATATATAATGAGGGAGAAAATATGAAATTGTATTTCAAAGAAAATAAAAAATTGGTTGAGGAAATGGGAATAAACAATCTAGTGTGTCCTTATTTTCACTAGATTGTTAACTTGTTCATCCACATTTCCTTAAACAATTTTACACACACACACACACACACACACACACACACCCACACACACACACACACATATATATATATATAGTTCATAAGTGTTAATTATGTGAAACTATGATGTTTGTAAGAGTGCTCAATAACAAGTAGAACTGTATTTTAGTATATATTTGCATTTATACATACATTTTTGGCTACATATGTGCATACATGTTTCAACTACGACTTATCTAAAGTCTAACTTCCTCAAACCACGACGAAGATACTTGTATAGATACTGGTTAGATATGGGTATCTTCATCGTGGCCTGAGGATGCTAGACTTTAAATAAGGTCGTAGCTGAAATATGTATGCACATATGTAGCCAAAATGTTTGTATAAATAAAAATAATCCTTTATATATGACATCAAAATCGGAAGCGAACCGAATCTAGACAGCAGACGTTGCACAAACTCAGTATCCTTTCAGATAGAGTTTAATAAGAAACTGAGATAAGTCATACTGTAAGATTAATAGGCATTTTTCCAAAAGTCATTATCTTGAACTTTGGTTTAATTATTTCGTTCTGGAAAATTTGTAAACATATGCGATAGTTATATTTTGTATTTCTTTGGTATTTTTATTGTTTAGTCATTACAATTCGTTTGTTTATTGTTCTAAACTTCTAGTAATATGAGCCGAACGGTTAATTGGTGGTCCGCTATAGAAACAACCTGTAAGCTCTGTGTAAAGTTTGGCTTTTAAGCTGTTTCATAATAAATCACTAACCAGTTAATCTTAACAGTTATTATTAACATTTGTAGTCATTCCCTAATATACTTGGGAAAGGTATAAATCCGGATGCCGTTTCGTCATACTAACGGCAGATTATATTTAGCACATAGGTGGGATCCTGACATATACTAGCACTTCCGGTCAGAGTGGACCTATGAGTAATGAAATTTATGGAGCATTTTCACAGTCCGAAATCTAGGCAGTCGGCGAAAGAGAACTTACAGTTGATGACTGCGTATTTTTTAAATCTATAAACCCGTTGCAGTTAGATGAGATATTCCTGTATAGTAATGTAAAAACTAGACGGTTTACCCCTTCTAGGAAAAGGAAATAATCCGGTCCTCACTCCATAGACAAACAAATTCACTCATAATCTCTCTATTTCTGCCTCAGAAATGAAAGACGTAACTACTTGTTTTCTTATAAGAAACCGGTTAACATCCTAGTAGAAGTTCATTATACAAGCTAGAAGACTATTTTTAGAATCTCATTCCTTGATGTCTTTCTTGTCTCGTTACCCATTGGTGAGTTCTTTTATCGTAACGTGACAAAAACACGGACGGGGGGGGGGGGGCGACTCTGTTACGGTCAAGAACTCCTGCTACATCCTCGTCACACAAGAACACTTTCGCGTAGTATAAATTGTCTTTCGAGTCACAAAGAATGTCTTTAAGTTTTGTATAACGAAAGTTTAAATTAAAAAAAAAACAACAAAAAACCCTTTCTCTACAATGGAAATAACCATCACTTTAACTTTGTTAAAGTTGTGGAAACGTTGCTGTAAAGTTATTCATATTAGAATAATTAGTGTAGATACGAATACGATCTTTAAATCAAGTGAAGGGACGAAGGTAAACGCACGCATGGCCTGTACGATTTATTACTAGAAAAATGTGTCAAGAGAAAAGAAAAAAATCACATTACGCGCTAGAAACGCGCTGCTACTGCTACTATAAACAATAGAACAAAATCTTACTCACATACACATACATACATACATACATACATACATACATACATACATACATACATACATACATACATACTTGTATCATTGAATTCTTTGAATTCTTTTTGATACTCCATACCAACCGATGATACGTCCTCGACGATCAGTACGACGGAGGGTTGACCACTGTGGCATCAGCTGAGGTACCTGTTCTGAGTAGTCATAGGAGGTCCACCCTCCCAGGCTTTACCTTCTCTCGTTGAGAAGGGTTTGGTTTATTGCTAACCGCATGAGGGGCTCTACCGGGCAAAACACAACAGGGCTACTCATACATTATTTTGCGAGTCCAGAGTGCACCGCCTCTTGTGCGATGGCCTAAACTTCCATCTTCCGGCCGTATGCCACTTCTCCCCGCGATGGAAGGGAGGTGAAATACCTGTGCCGCTTGTGTTGCTGCTGTCTGTTTATCCTACAGTTTACACATAAATAAACACATACATTTATTTACCATTAATGTTATACACATCACCGCTGTTGCTGTCGCCGTCTTCTATGCATACACGGAAAACCAATGTTCGTATATTAAATGTATATATATATATATATATATATATATATATATATATATATATATATATATATATATATATATAAAAGTGAATAATCAAACAGTCTTGATTGTTTATTTTTACCATAAAAATAGTCGTGATTGCATATATCACATATATTTTCCTTTTATATCTTTTAGGTGAAAGAGAACACCATGAAAGAATTAAATCTTCCTCAAATCGTAGAAAAGGAACCACGGAAGAAGGTTAGGCTGTTCATTATATTGTTGTGCTTTCGTCGATCTCTAGATTTTGATAAGTTTGGCCGGGAAAAATTAAAACGACAGAATGTTGCTTTTTTCTTTGCTAAAATTGGTCGGTAAATCCCCAAATCCACAAATTGATTATTTATTTTTTGTTTTGTTTTGAATTTCGGAAACATTTTATTGAGCTTGAGATTTATTAATAAAAAAAAAATTAAAAAGAAATCGATCGATTGGACGGAAGGTCGAATCAGACATATCTTTTTGGCATTGCTTAATACCATCAGTTTTTTCTTCTCATTCTATGCATTAGTAAAAATATAACTTTTTTTTTCAAGCTGAAATTGGTTGGTATGTTTTTGGACACTCTTATCGCTAGAGAACTCATCTACTACTAATAATCATGAATGTAATACAACTATGTTTGTTTTTGTATTTCTTTGGAAATCGTGAATTCTTTGAAATTAAAAAAAAAATAATGTTGAATTTTATTATTATTGTCTGATTTATAATTGTCATAAATATCTTTGAACAATGGGACTCTCTACTCGGGAGTCGATCTACATGGTTGTTTAAAAGTCTTGTTACTCATACAATAGAAGTCATAACCAAAAGAGGAACAAGTAATACAACAATACAAAACCAACGTCCTGCATTCAGTTTATTCGTGCAATGAATTAAAATAAGAACACTAGAAGGACAATTAATACTGTAATAGAAAAGGACATGAAATGGATTTAAAGTGGTTAGGATGATGATGATGATGATGATGATGGGTCACCACTTCGCAATTGCTAAATTCAATTTGGTACTTGGTTTGGATGAGATATAGACGATAGTCGGGTCTTTGGAAACTAAACTAAATTTGTGCTCTCGCTTTTCACGTTATAACGTTGTCTATCGTGGGCCTTCATTTCATACACGCTTAACGTGATCCGATATCTCTCGCGATCATCCTAGATTTGGTTTAGGAATTCATCTCCTGATGTATTACTCATCTTTAAAATCGGCTGTTTGTTCCTCAACGCATGTGGCTTCATAAAACATTCGACATTCGAATCAAGACCATTCAAAGTTTTACACTAAGACTCCGTATGTGTGTGTGTGTGTTGGGGTTGTTGTCTTTACTTGGCTATATGTCGCCAAGTATGTGTTTGTTTGTTTTGTAATTTTCTGACGAAAAGCATCTATTTTTTGAGTGGACTCAGTAAAATACTGATTGATTATTTTTGCCTTAAGTCAACCTTAAATAAAAGATATTTATAAACGCGCGTAAACATGCCTATATGAATCTTGACTTCTTTTTAAATCCATAAACACACCCACCCACACACACACACACACACATATATATATATATATATATATATATATATATATATATATATATATATATGAATATGAATGGGTGTGTTTATGGAACAAGGTGATAAGCCAGAAGATAAACTATGCAGAAATATTGATGAGGACGAAATATTGGAAAGTATGAACACTTAAGTATGTTTTGTGTTAATATTTCTACAGAGTTTGTTTCCTCGCTTATTTCATTCCATAAGCTCAATAATTAATAGGTTATATCAATTAGAGCTTTCATATATTAATAGTGTACAATTCGAAAAATTAAAAACATATCAATTAAAATTTAAAATATTCAAATTGAGTTCCAGATTTACATTTATTTTTAAGATACTTCGGAGTGGGGGCGAAATATTAAAACAAGTGAACACTTTTAGCATGTTTTTGTGTTAATATTTCTATATAGTTTTTTATTCGTCGCTTATAATATTTTGCTTATAATGTTGGGCTTCAACCTTTTGCCATACGTGAATGAAAGTTAATAATCCTACCTTGTTAGCTGTCTGTTCTTTTAGGCGTCCTGTGCATGGTCCTTCCAGACCGAAGGAACGCCGCCTGCAAATAAGTTCTTTTATACATCAAAAGAACTCAGTAAAGACAGAGAAGATTTATTCGACTTGATCTTCGTTCCAAATCACTGACCGGTGAGGTTGGAGAGAGAGAGAGAGAGAGAGAGAATCACTGTTAAATAATATCTTATCAGAACATTTTAAAATAACATGTTCACATGTGTAGAGTATACAAGAAACTGCTCTTTTCTCTCTCTCTCTCTCTCTCTCTCTCTCTCTCTCTTTTGGGTCATATGACGTCACATCCGTTTCGATCAATTCCTACAGCTGCAGTAATTCTTACCTCGAATTCAGCAAGTTGGCCCCGACTGAACTTTAATTTCTAGTTATTCTCCACTAAACCTCTGTGAGTTTACTCGCCCAATATTTAACAATAATATTTAATATTAATTTTCATGATCAAATTTTCTCTATCTCTATTTCAATTATCCTGATCTTCATATTTCTTGTTAATGGAAAAAATGATTAATATTATTGGCATAACATTGACATAGCTACGACTTTGGACTTTTAATTTCACATTTAACGTTGAAAGATAGTGAGGGCTGAAGGAAGCATTATCCTATCCCTTTCTCTCTGTTTATAAATACATTAATTACATAAGACTTTATATTTGCAATATAAATCAATATTCGAGTATATTAAATTGTATATTTGATGAAACAAAAATCCTTTAAAATAAATTAAAATAATTCCATAAGCGTAGTTTTGGTTTTCATTGTTAAAATCGTCATGCCTCAGTACTGTACGTACACATACTGCGGTCCAAACTCACGACTCCAAATCACACACCCTTCTCTGAAAACAGGCTTTTTATCCAAACCGGCACCATCTTATTTGCATATGAGTAACGAGATTTCACGTTACTTCGCGAGACCCGCCAGCATATAATCAGGTGCGGCCGCATTTTCCTTTTCCTTTTCAAACTCATGCAGAAATGTGAGGTAAGTCCCTTCCACGAGTGATGACAAGACATTTATCACAAGCAGGTAACGATGTTAAAACTCATTTTGAAAATGTAGGCATTGGAAATCAAACGTCGAAATTTTATATCTTAGATTCATTAAATTAATATATATATATATATATATATATATATATATATATATATATATAATATTCATAAATAAATATTAATTGGTGATTACCTACAGACATCGATGTTTCATGCTTACGCAATCTTCAGTTGGCGGGCGCGAACTCGGATCACAAATCAACACTGATTCGCAGTCAAGAGAGTTACCAGTTGGCCGCCAGAAATTAGCTTGGAATTTAGGAGGAATTTAACTTTGTAAATACCAAGTCGGCGGGTATTCACAGCAAGCGGCGAACAGTGATCTAACAACAACAAATCGTGTTGGATCTCGTATTATATATATTGGGTTCGTGCAAAAACAATGGCGTTTTTTGACGTTCAATTTCAAAAGACCATAACTTCTTTTATATCAAACTTTATTAATCAAAATAAGAACCATTAGAATCAACACATTTGTACCAACGGGAAACAAGTTTACTTATTCCATTATCATAAAAATCTGGAGTTCTGGAAGCGATGAAGTCATTGAATGCCGATTCGGCATCATCTCGGCTTTTGAAACATTTCTCGCACAGGAAGTAGTCGAGATGCTTGAAAAAGTGATAATCGGTGGCGAGAGGTCCGCTTAATATGGCAGATGAGGCAGAGTCTTGTAGCCTAATTCGTTCAGCTTCTGCAGGGTCAGTTGTGCAACATGCGGGCGAGCGTTGTCATGGAGGAGAATTGGTCCCTGCATATTGACCAATCTCGGGCGTATACGTTGGAGCTTCTGGTGCATTTCGTCAATTTGTTGGCAGTACTTCCCCGTCGTAATCGTTTCGCCCGGATTCAAGAAGCTGTGATGGATGAGACCGGTCGCAGACCACCAAACTTTTTTTGGTGAAATTTCGGCTTTGGGAAGTGTTTAGGAGCTTCGCCGGCATCCAACCAGTGCCGAACGTCGCCGATTGTCATAGAGGATCAACTGCTCATCACACGTCACAATTCGCTTGAGAAATGGGCAGTTTAGGTTGCGCAGCGTAGAAGACACCTCAAAACGACGATTTTTTTTGATTATCGCTCAATTCGTGCGGCACCCATTTATCCAGCTTTTTTGCTTTCCTTATTTGCTTCAAATGGCGAACGACTGTTGAATGGTCGACCTCGAGTACATCAGCAACCTCTCGTGTGGTTTTGCGAGGATCGGCTTCAATTAAGGTTTTCAGATCTTCGTTATCAAACGCAGTCAGCCGGCTTTGACCGTCTTCATCTTCGAGGCTCTCGTCACCATTGCGAGATTTCTTGAACCACCTTTGTGCCGTACGTTCGTTAGTGGTTCGTGGGCCAAACGCATCATTGATGTCACGAGCTGTCTCGGCAGCTTTTCGGCCTAGTTTGAACTGGAACAAGAATATCGTGCGGATTTCAATTTTGCTCATGCTGTCGAAAAGCCTGCAAAACAATAAATGAAAATGAATAACACGATTCGATAGAGCGAAAAACGCGCTTTAAAATGACTTTTAACAACGCTATATTTATCAATGCATTAATTCAGAAAGCATATAAATAAAACATATGTGAGAAAACGCCATTGTTTTCTCACCAACTTAATATATACAATGGGGCGTTCAATAAGTAATGCCCCTGACCTATTTCCCATAGCAGCAGATTAATGAAACTTGGTACAGTTATTAGTCTTTCTTTACATAGGAACCACCTAGAGTTATTCATTTCTCCCATCGTTTGATGCAGCTCTGGACACCGTTTTTGTAGAACACCCCGGGTTGGTCCTCCAACCACGTCGTAACTTCAGAAATCAAGGCTGAATCATCTAGGAAACGCTTTCCTTTCAAAAACAACTTCATGGCTGGGAAGAGACGAAAGTCAGAGTGTGCAATCTCAGGAGAGTAAGGGGGATGGAGGAGCATTTCATAGCCACACGCCCGTGCTTCTGATATGGCGACATGCGAGTTGTGGACCGGAGCGTTGTCCTGCAGGAGGAGGATACCTTTGCTGATCTAGTCCCGCCTCTTGATTTTGATAGCTTCTCTTAATTTCATCAAAAGTGAAGCGTTATAGGCTCCTGTAATCGTGGTACCCTTTGCCAGGAAATCTGTCATCACTACTCCGTCCTGGTCCCAGAAGACTGTGAGCCTGACCTTGCTAGCGGAGGGCGGCACCCTTGCCTTCTTTGGAGGTGGTGAGTCCAAGTGTTTACACTGCATTGACTGGGCTTTGGTCTCTGGATCATAGTGATGGATCCAATTTCATCCTGTGCAATTAGTTTTTTGAAAAACTTTGACTCATCATCTTGGCACATCTCCAAATTTATCATCGAGCACTCGACGCGTTTTTTTCTGGAAAGATGTAAGCAACCTGGGAATCCATCTGGTAGACACCTTATGCCTATGCAAATGGTCATGAATGATAGTTTCCACAGACCCTGTACTAATCTTGACCTCTTGGGCTATTTGGCGAATCGTAATGCGTCGATCTTCCAAAATGGCAGCCTCAACTTGACGGACAGATGCCTCATCAATGGCAGAAGAGGGGCGACCAGGTCTGGGAGCTGTTTTCACAGACTTCCGGCCATGTTTGAATTCACGATGCCAGCGTTTTACAAGGTCATATGATGGCGCATCATCACCATAAGTTTCTTTTATTTCATCAAAAGTTTCCTTTGATGTGCGTCCTTCCAAATACAAAAACCGGATCACTCAACTGGCTCTATTTTACACCTGACTCAGTTCAAATAACCTGTAAATCAGAAACCACAATTAGTACAGAGCTGTTTTTTGCAACATAACTCATACAGATATAAATCATTACACATACAAAATTTCATCTAGATCAGACAAATGGAAGTGGGTCAGGGGCATTACTTATTGAACGCCCCTCGTATATATATGATTACCACTTATTTACAGAAGAGGGTAATCCCTACAAAATTGCATTATCTGGTTGTGGTCAAGACGATTGTTCAGCAGGCCTGACTTAGTTTTACATGTAGGAATATCTATACATGTAGATGCCCATGCGGTGTGCCTGTACGACACACAGAGCATGCTCTTTTTCTACAAAGCCTGGTTTCAGTGACAAGTCGAAGCAATATAACTGAGAGAGGATGTAGAGCGTAGGATTTATATCAGAGTTTCCGTCTCCAGTTTACATAAAGCAACGATATTATCTGCATTTATCCCGATCCATCTGAAAACAATAGGACAAAGCATTGTCATCATGAACGGGTGTTTCCTGTCAATCTTTTAGTCTTTGACAAGGATTGCTGATAGGGAAATAAATGGGAATTATTAACGTAACTAATATTCCTAGCTGAAGTTATCTGATTACATAATTCATTGAATATAATTATAAAGGAGGCGGTAATGCTTGGAAATATGGTCGCATGAACATAGCATAGATACTACATTACTTCTTCCCCCAAAATGGGGAGGTAATGCCTGGTAAGATGGTCTCACATTTTACTTATTTCTCCTTTTATCTTTTTATCTGATGCACAATGTACCAACGTTGGCCAAACGGGTCACGGGTTGTCTATTAATGACTAAACATTTTTTATTCTGGACTTTTATTTCTACTATCTGTAATTCTGTATTCATACAACACTTATACTCGAGTGGCTTTTGACCTTGATAAGTGATGATCGATTAGTAATTAAAAAATACAGCTTGAGTCGGTGTTAGTACTAGTCGGTCGGGGGATACGTCCTTGACAATAGGTCCGACAATGACTTTGTTGCTGTTCAGTCCCAGGTCCACCCTTCTAGGTTTTACCTTAGTAAATTGTTTTAAGCTAAATTAGCTCTCACCTCAAGATGCCGACAGAAATGTGCAAGTATTTTTTGTAGTGCATTGGCTTTTCGAAACCACATCTGACCTTGTGTCTAACCTTCCCGAAAGGAAGTAAATATACTTAACTAAAAGGCGCTCAGCGCTAACTGTTGCGGATCAGTGGGTGTATCATCAACATCTCCATATATCTGATACCGGTTTGCTGTATAAATAGGTTATCCGAAGTGTTTGTTTATTCTGATCCGTTTGCTGTGTAAGACGCGCGTGTTCTCGGCTTGTATATACATTGGCGAAGGCGCAGGGAAGGGCGCTGCTCAATCTCAATGATTTTAATATAAAATAAACCAGAAGAACCCAAATGAGATGAAACAAGTACAGCATGCCATCCCACTTTCGGCGCGATCAGCATTACTTGAATAACATAATCAAATCGATTTCAGAATCTAGTGGATACGATCTCTAGTATTCCGTACAGACCCTTTCTCACAGAAGAGATGTCGCTAGTCTTTCTCTACTCTATCCTTATTTTCATGGAAAGTGGTAAATTAAGAAACAGAGGTTCGTCGATCTTAACTGTATTCTTAGACCCTATGCCGCATTCGTGCCGTGCTGTTGCCATGCTGTGGCACAATAGATATATGCACTTTATTATCTGCGCTCACTCCAATCTTGCACGTGCAAAACTATGCCAGTTCTTATCGATGTCCACACTCTGTATTTTGCATTCGTGCATCGCCAAGAATATTGGTCAGCTATTTTGTTTGTTTTATAGGATTTTATGCAGATTTGTTCGCACCTTGTGCAAGTTTTTCTTTTTTTTTGCTATCCTGGCAAAATCCAACTAGTCTTTCTGGAGACTGAATCGTTTGACCTAAACGCTTTAATTAATAATTTTAACTTAATGAATTTTACGATTTACTCAATGCAAAATGTAAATTGTCGTCGTTTTTCTCGCATTCTGATTAGATAAGCGATTTGGCATCTTCCGTCTGTTTACGTAAACAGCCAGAAGATGCCGAACGAAAAATCGGTTTCATCACAGTCCACAAACTGTACCAGTACACTATATATATATATATATATATATATATATATATATATATATTTCTCAAATTAGCTTAACCCTTAAATGCTTTTTGTTTCAAAATGACACATTTATAATATTCAACGAAAATGTGTCAAACTACAACTTGTTTCACATCTTCAACGAGCCTGTTGGTAAGTGTGAGTAGGTATTAGTATGATATTGCAGCAGCACACCCGCTAAATAAATAATCAGTGTCTTCGATGGTAAATGTTTTCCAGACAATATAAAAAATAAAGCATTTAAGGATTAAATATATAACTATTCTCAAATTTACTACGTCAAATATAAAGCATCTTGTCTTGTTTTTAGCGGGTAGTTTAAAAAAGTGAAAAAGAAGTCTTTCCGATTTTCTTACTTTTGTAACTGATGTCGCTATTATGGTGAAATCATTCAAATGTGATACTTCTGCACGCTTCATTGATTTTAGCTTATTAACTATGTATATTGAAGAACGTTCTTGAAAATATTAACGTCTTACTTCATAATTTTAGTAGCGACGATAAACTGAAGTTTTCGAAAAGATATACACAATATGTATTACACATATATACATGGTCCACCATAAGTAACTATATAGTAACTGCATAAAGTTATCTGGCTATGCTAAAACAACAGCTGTTTCCGTTATTAAAACAACAGCATAGAGGATGTGTATTTTTAGCAGGGCTGGGAACTAGCCGATAATGATGGAGGACAACCTGCCCGGTCGATGGATTGGCAGGCATGGCCCATTTGAGTGGCCGTCTCGTTTGACAGATCTGCCCCCCCCCCCCCACTACTGACTTTTTCCTGTGGGGCATTCTCCTTTATGGACGTGAACCAACGGTTCAACGACTAAAGTCAAGGTGAAGTTTTCTCAGCTATGTCGAACCCCTAACAACATCTCCAGAAGAGACCAGACTACAGCTGTGAACCAGACGGCTAGAAGATGCCCCCCACCCGACATGGGAACCCCTGCTTATGAGGAACTCTCTCCCGATTCAGAGGCACACTGGCTCCAGTGGAACACACTAAACCACCTGAGAACGGGAATGTGGCGATCAAAAGTAGCTACAAAAGTGACCCAACCATCTGTTAATGTGGATAGGAGCACCATACGATGCAACATTGCCTGGTCTGTCCCCTACTGCCCAACCGGTGTAGCTTGAAAGATCCTACAGAGTAAAACACTTCTGCAAAGGACTGCATAAAAAAGTGGACAACTGTCATATGACCACATGACACTTCAAAGACAAGCAAAGAAGAAGCAAACAAATGACAGATTTTACTCAGAAAAGTCATCGTTGAACTTTAGGAACAAACCCGAGCTGACATTGCTCAAGTGTTGTTGGAGCTGTGCGCTAAAGTATACCGGCCAGTCCCTGAAAGATTAGAAAAGCATAGGGAGCTTTAATAAACATCATGTTTTATGTTGCCTAAAAAACGGAAGTGTACCCTTTGTTAGTTTGTATATTGCAGTTGCATATTTCTTTCATATTAAATGTCGCAATAAAATAGTTGTTACTCATGGCGGACCCTGATTAAACTACATTATTGACTTAAGTTCGTTACCAAGGATGTCAGAGATCCGGAAGGATTGCTTATTCAGGCGAATCTATTGACAACAAATTTAAAAATGAGTGCTTACTGTTTAAATCGTATGTTCTTAGCACGGCAAGATTATGCGAATGAGGTAAAAACATATTAAAGGGAGGTAATCTGTTTTTTCCGTTTGGAGGATGGCAGCCGAACTGACCACACTTTTCGAGATACATGTCCAGTCAGCGTCAAGAGTCGACATTAAACAACTACAGATATGCGTGGAAAGTAACTATACAGCATTCTGTGTGTTACATAGTCTCATCACGATATGTAGTAGACGATGCGTAGCAGGCTAGTATATGATCTATCAAGTTTCTTAAATCGATCAACATTTAGTGTCCAAGGATCTGATTTGTAGAGTAGGATGGATTCGACAGATGCCCTGAAAACATTTAGCTTTGTTTCATCTTTTTTTCATAACATACACATAAAAACACTAGGAGCAAAAACTCAATTTGTTAATTGATCTACTTTTTGCAATTAGTCTTGGCAATAAATTTCCAGATCTAGTAAATATTTAAAAATGCCAACCATAGTCCGAAATGACATTAATTATTTTGAAAATTTCAATAAAATCACACCCTATTCTTTTCTGTAGTAAAGTAGTTAAACCTAATTGTTTTCAGTCTCGTCCTGTAATTGTAACCGTTTAGTCATTTTTTGCTTCTTTTTGTGTGCCTTCCAATCTCAATATTATATTTCGATTTCCATATCACGAGTTCTTTAAGGGCGTTACTATGGCGATTGTAAGTAGCCATTTATGAATACAAGACGTCATTATCTGATTGCAATGAGTTTAGATGAGATATGCGATTTTTGTTTTGCTGTCACACTCAGTGGACCATGTTTGCGTCTTCCCCACTCGAATCAAAAGACTCGGTCGAGACCAAACAATAAATCAACATCTGATTGGCAAGGCGCAAAACGATATCGCGTCATTCATGTTTCTCATTTGCGTAATGTACTATTGGTAACGACAGTGGGCGCCATGTTTGTTTGGCGGTGAGAAAATAGTCGAATGAACTTTTTTTAATTACTATTATTTTGGATTGAGAGTTGATCTATTTCCTTTCCAACAATGAAACAGCGCTTGTTTCCTGGTGCATTCTGATTAGACGGATTCTTTTATTTTTGCTGTTTGTGTTCGATCTATCTTTATGCATCTTGGTTTCCCTTTCGTGCGCGTCAGTATTTGAATTACGAAACGAAAATTAATTTTTCTATGCAAAAGAGATGAAAATATAAACTGATTTTTAACGATACATAATGAGAGATTTTAGCTCTTTAACTATTTCTAACTCTTCTTTGTAATTACTCACCTAGTACCAACCTATGTCAACCAAAACATGTCCATTTTTGATTATTTATTGCATAATTAAATAGCTTTGAAGTTTGTATCTTCTAATATATAAACTAAAATCAGTCTCTTAACTGTTTCTTTGTCAGCGATTTCTTTCTTCCTAAAAATCAATATTTAATTTTGGTTCGTCAGTTTTTTTTATTGCGGATCGTTGCAATGTAATTAAATTTAATTCCTTCCAGAAAATACTTTGTCTGGGTCAGAATTTCCCCCCAAAAGACGTAACTCTGTATTGTCCATAAAAATTTTCTTCTCTGATATGAAAAAAATATATTTTGGCGAAAAATACCGTTTTAATCGAAGGGAAGTAATTCGGTATGGACGAATACAGAGTTATAGCGACCATTTGAAAATAATACTGACACGACTAAAAGGAATTATGACAAGAAAAAAAGTGTAAGTAAATACACTACCAGCCAACGCCGGGTATGACAAGCTAGTATTTTATAATAAACTAGCAGAATACATAGCTGAGGTGCCTGGATCGAACACCCGTTTCTAATTCCTCTATTGTAGACCAATGTATCCTCAATATATTAAGTAAATATACTAAACGAAGTTTTAGAATTGAGTAGTCACATCCATCGCCAACGTTAAATAGCTTGCATAGACTACAATACTGTATAAAATCAATCTTATCTGTAGTGAAACCTTAAAGAACGTTCGAACACTCACGCAAAATAGAGAATTGAAAGTCATAAACGCCAAACACTAAACAGCCTGCTTGCTTTATGAAGTTTTAATTCTCTGAAGTTGCTCCTCGTAACTTACATAGAACTTGCCAAAGATTGGCATGAGAAAGAAGCCTGCGTTGTAGTGTATTTCCTTGCAATTTGCTTTATTTGTCTTAATTCCTCACAGAAAATATTTTGTCAGGGTCGGAATTATTGTCAAATTGTCACCATCTTTAAAAAGAGGCATTCGTCCATACAGAGTTACCTCTGTTTGATAAATAATAACAATATTTTTTTTAAAATCGGTATTTATTTTTCAAAAATATTATTTCAAATAATAGAGAAGTAACTTTGTATACTCGAATACAGAATTACATTCGTTTTTGAGATAACGACTATTTGAAAATAACTCTGACTCGCACGAAGTATTTTTTGGAAGAAATTACATCAAATTACATTTAATTCTCCTTAACAACATGCTGCAACGGTTCACAAGGAAAACTGATGAACCAGAATCAAATACTGATTTTTTTATTAAGAAAGCTATCGGTAAGAAAAAACGGTAAAGACACTGACTTTACCTTATATAGTAGAAGAAGATACTGACCTTTCAAGAATGTAATTATCCAATCAATAAGCAATAATGTGCACGTTTAAGTCGTCCATACCGAGTTACTTTCTTTTAAATGAAAAATAACTATTAAAAAACGGTATTGCTTTCCAAAATATTTGTGCATGCCCTTATTGGACTGCACTTTCGTCACTGCCAATGTCCCCACTTGCAACACTTAGTGCATCTATCTTGAAGTATCAGCTACTCAACTGATAAGGTTGAACGAACACACAAAAGGGTCTGTTTATTTGATATCAGCTGTGAAACATCAGTTGGATTTAACAGAGCTTTGCATGCACATCAGCTATTATTGCGGGCGAGTCATTGTTATGAGATGGCGGCAATTAGAAAATAATTCCAACCTGGAAAAAGTGTTTTCCGGAAGGAAGTAAATCGAATTACACTTTATTCTTCTTAACAACATGCTGTAACGATCCACACGAAAAACTGACGAACCATAATCAAAGAAGGAAGAACGCTATTATGAAACGCTATTATGAAACGCTATTATGAAACGCTATTATGCTGACAGCGGCCAATCCTGAAGGTAATTAGATAAAAAAAAACAATTTTTTTTTATAAAATTGGCCCTCTAAAATAAAACTAAGAGTTGACAGGTAGCCCAAACCTGCAAATTGTAAAAGCTAAAACATTCTCGCGACAAAAGTCGGAACATACGACCTAGTCACATGAGACGAAGATGCGGCCGGCTCTGAAAGCGAGAGGGGTTAATAATTAGCGAGTGAAGCCAATAATACGTATGAAATATGTTTTTCGTTCGGGCAATTCCAATGATGCGTTCTTTTCTATATAATCGAAAGAAAATCATTCATTTGAAGAGAGAACAGAGAAGACGAGAGTGAGAAAAACAGAGATCGTTGGAGGCTTCGGGATTTTGTTGTAGACTGATCTGCCTTTGAAAAAATTGTCTAATATTAATTTTATTAGTACGACAAGAAATAGTAGAAAGCGCCAGTCCAAATTCTAAGTATTAGCCCCGAATATCCAACGAACATTATTGTGCTGGTAACTCCGTCTTCTTCTGTTTTCCGATAATATATTCCTATTTTTATATTGAGAATATTCCTGTGATCTTTCCTTGCTGTGTTCCATGCATTCTAATTCAAGTAACGCCGACATTCTGAAACAAATGCGAAATCTTGACTTTCGATCAAACAAACACAACATGGTATAGCCAGGACCGATCAACGAAGACGCTTCAACCATCTTTAATCTTCGTCAGGAGAGTAGAAACCATTCATCGACGTCGACGTCCCGGGAACCAGGCCAAACTCGGAGGTGGCAAGTCAACCACGTGTTCGACCAGGTTTTGCCCGTCCGTTATCGAGGCTGGTAATAGAGATCGCGACGAAGAAGAGCGTTGATCATAAGTGGGACCATGGAAGCCACACACACATAGGAAGGGGTAGGATAAAAGTTTATATAATAGTTTGGGGGTTGCGTTCGTATCTCTAGAAGTTAGACATTTAAAATAACTTCATAATAGGATCGTGAACGCTAGTCTCGAGAAAGAAGAGGAAAGCAAGAACAGTTGCTCCAAATATTCAGCTTTTAATTTATTGCGCGTGTGTGAAACTTAACGTTGCCGTTAGGTTATAACTGAACGGGGCAATATCAGGAACAGGACTTCAAATTTTGCTAAAAGTTATTTCACCGCCTACTTGCCGTGAGAGCGCAATCCGAACATTTGCTGTAACGCGAACAATGATTCGAATTTTTAAGCGGCCGCTAAATGTGGTATTTTCTGTCAGATGACTTCATGCGTTCTAAGAAATAAAAATGTTTCAACAAGCTGCCATAACTTAAAAAAAAAACAATGACGCTAAAATTGACATTCTTTGATGTGTCAATGTGTTAATGTCATAAATAACTCTCCGGACACTTTTTATGATCTCGACGTCTTTTGAAAGGTGAAAATTAGAACATTGTTCACTATGATAGTGTGTCCGCCGCATGCTACTGAACTTAGTACCTATAAAAAACAATGGGACATTGGACGAAAAGACGTTTATTCTTGAAAAAACGAATCAAAACCATTTTCTCTTTTACTAGATGTTTCTACTATTCGGGTGTTATTTGTGCATGTTTTAGCGTCGATTAATACTATCCTCTTATAATGTACTAGCATAGATTTCAGTTATGCATATACTTAGTACTTTTCTAGCCGGGGATCCATATCGACCCGAATGTTTCCGATTGCGATTTACGGAACAAATCGGAAATGGCAGAAGCAGTTTACGATTTGAAAGCCGTGAAATAAAAATGAAAAAAAAGCATCCGACTGCAAACCAAAATAAATTTAACCGCGAGGCCAGCATAGCTGCTCAGTCTCCAGAAGAACTCATCGTATTCTGCCCCCCCCCCCCAAAAAAAACGGCGACAACTTCGTACAGAAATGCACCCTTTTGGTAAAACTATATCCTTTAACTTATAGTATTTTACCGATAAGTAAAAGTCAAGAAATATTTTTTGACCAGGAGAAGACATTGCCTGTAGAGGTTAGTACGAGTTAGGTGGGTTAGAGTTTAGGTTAAACTAATTTTAACACCTCAGAAAACGAAATTGAAAATTTGAAATATATGTTAAATGCATGATCTGTGAAATAAAAAAAAACGTATATTCTAACAACGGTATTATTTGTGTGGATGATATTACTAAACAAATGAACATCACAAAATGAAAGATGAGACTCGTTTATGGTATTCTTATTAATTTCCAGCCCCGCGGACTTAATAATCGTTTGTTTAGTAAGATTACCTGTGCAAACAATAGCATCAACGAAAAGGAAGCTTAATACATAACATACTGTATACTGTCGGAAATAATTTTCCAAAATTAAAAGTAATAATGAATAAATATTTTTTTTTAATCAGAATCACTGAATACGGGTTGATATGCCATACAACAAAACAACCAAACCGTTATGGTGATCTATCCAATTCCGTGACTATATGGACTATTCTAGACATTAGGTATAGAGGAGCCTACGATAAAGGACGAGCTGACATTGTTTCAGTCTTACTGAGAAATTCAGAGACGTCATTCTTACTAATTGTTCTCGACAACCAGTCCGACGTAGGTAGACCATTATGACGGATGGTGGCCTTTTTTTCTGTCGGGCTGAGGTATAGTTCTATGTAGTCGAAAGAAAATTTCTTTATAGAAATTATTAAAAGAAAAACATGCAAAGCTAAGCAATGAAGATTATAATTTTTTAACGTTACAATATAAACTTATCTGTTGTATAGAAAATATTTTTGGTAACGACGTCTTTTAACTTTATAAGCAATATACAATCAAATACTGTAATTATAGATTTTAGCGAACAAACAAACAATAATTAAATAAACAAACAAATAAAAAAACGATAAATAATTTAAAAATGAAAACAAACAATTAATAATTACAACAAAAATGAAAACAACTGATTAGTTAGTTTAACAGTTTAGATTGAAGCGGTTAGCGCCCAAACTGGCTGCCAAATTTTACGACTAGATATTTTCTGATTTACCAAGCGGCGACAGGGTAAATTAATCCACCGTATTAATTTGCTGTCTGATTTTTGCGGAGTTCTTCTTTTCTTTGTTGAAAAAATTGATTTGTTTTCTGTTTTTTTTTTCAGATTAAATTGTATTCAGACAATTTCTTCGGCAATATTCTATATTACATACGTCATTATAATAATATTTAATTTGAAATATATTAAAATTTCATTTTTAATAAACATTGTTTGATTTTACAATTTGTTTCTTACAAAAATACCCTTCCAATAACTCTAAGTCCGAGTGGCAACAGTTTTAATAAAGAGTTTGATTTCATAATTTGACTATAGATATTTGTGTTACATAACACACATGAAAACTAAAGCCACGAAAGTCTATCAAGCGCTTCTCAAAACACGAAAGCAACACGAAAGTTTAGAAGCGCTTTCAAACTTTTTTAACACTCAATTTTGAGGTACTTTTAATATATTTCCTTAAGGGGAACCTTTATGGCACTTTAAAGCCTTCAAACTGTCGGTCCATTTTCAATACTTCTCGTTAAACACATTTTCTTAAATTCTTTCTCACACAGTTCATTAAACATTGTATCTCATTAAAACACTTTTATGGCACTTTTAGGCCTTTAAACTGTCGGTCCATTTAAACATTACTTTTTAACCACTTCTCGTTATTAAAACCTTTTTCTTTTTAAACATAGTTCTTTTTAAATTCTCTTCTCATTAAACACAGTTCATTAACCATTTTACATTAAACATTGTATCTCATTTAAACACTTTAAACATTTTAAACATTGTTCGTTAGGCATATCAAATTCAACACCGTTCACTTTTTCTTTCGATTTTTAGTTCTTTCCGTTTTACAGATTAGGACCCAAAATGTTATGCACAAAAAAGTTACCTTAAATTTTCTTTCGTCGTCTGGTCGTGATCGCCGTTGGTGCCGTCGGTTTCGTTGTGTCTCTTTGGCCGTGATCGGTGTTCGTGATATTCGATCTGTGGATACATTTTATCGACAGGCAGAAGAGAAACGCGGAGACAATTTTTCCTCAGAGAGATTCAAGTCTTTTATTCGTTGCGGAGGGTTTTGTTTCCATTCATTCCTTCGATCCTCATTCATTCTTCCTGCTGGGGGAATGCGACGGGGATTTCTGCTGGATCTCCAAGAGCAAATGAAATTTAAAAAAATAATTTCATTCTAGACAAATAATGAAGTTACTAAATGAACTTAAAAAACTCAAACGTATGAAAAAAATCTGTTTGATAATTTAGTTGAATGTTTGAAATGTTCTTTTACTGCTTAATTTGTTCTTAGTAATATCATCATTTTTTACCACAAAAATTATTTAACAGAGAATTTTAAGTTCAACAGACAAGCATTATTTCTAGTTTTTTCAATACTGTGAAAAACATTAGAGAACCTCTATTAATCCCCTGAAAATAGCAGTTCATTTCAAGTATTTCGAAGTCTCATTAGGCGACGGCTAGCACCAACTACTGTGACGTCAGCAGAAAATCGGGACTCAATTGAAAGGCCTTCTCTTTACGAAGGCCACGACAGAGGTATGGTTCTGGCTAGTCCTAAGAGGTCCACCCTCCTAGGCCTTACCTTCTCTATTTGGGACGAGTTTGTTTATTGCTAACTGCCTTAGGCGATCCGACCGGGGAATGCCGACGGGGGTGCCCAGGCATTTTTTTGCGGGGGAAGAATGCGCTACCTCTTGTGAACTGACCCCAAAAATCTCACTTCTCGACCTTGTGTCACATCTTCCCGCGGTAGCAGGGAGGTAAATAATCGGTCTTTCTGTAACATACAATTCTCTACTTCGGTAAATACACACTCTTGTAAATATGCAACTGTGTTGTGTTATTTATTATCGGCCCTTCAAGGTCACAACACAAACCAAACCATACAGCAAAATCGTTTTGTGGTTGACCGTATACTCTGTTTAAAAAAAGCATATCTTTTTTAAATATCGGTGAAAATTTAGTAATTGTAAAAAATACATTTAACTCGATTTAACCCCAAAAGTTATGCCGTTTTACAAAAGTATGTCTTCAGTTTAAAACATCGGCATTGGAATATAAATCAACATTAGAAGGCGTACAAAGAAACGTGACCAAACTAATATAATTCACTAGCGAGACCCGTGGAAATTCCACAGTCGTACATTTCATGTTGTATATCGCTGCCATGCATTCTATGAACGTCCGAACGCAGACTCCACGATATTATTGTACCACCTTTATTCAAGTTGAAACATACTTATCTCTGTATTCTGGTTAATGTAATTTCAGAATATATTTGGTCATAGGGGGGGGGGGGGCTATCTCCAAAATCCTTGTAGGAGTTTTATTGACATATTTCTATTTTATTGACATACGGTACAAACAAAGACTCCACGATATTATTATACCATCTTTGGACAGAACAGATACTACACTTTGATTCTAGCCCGAAGGCCAATAAAGTGTATTTTAGTTCGAGTTTCACGTTCGAAATGAGATATTTTAAAAATTACTTATTTTTTGCATTGTATCTTCGGCAATATGGCGATCCCATCTAACAAGAGGCGGAAGACGAACACGAATGTGCTTTAGCGTATTATTATATAAACTAGTAAAAATATGCTCCGTTCCGTCGCATATTTTTCTCTCGCTGTCTACCAGAAGGTGTTCTTATTTACTTGTCTCGAATTATATAATTGTGACCCCCTCCCCACACACAATACAGTTAAAACTAAATTAATTGTTTTGGACTATTAAAATAATTTCCAACGCTATTGGTAATGTTTACCCATTTATTTTTTATTTTTTATTATCGCTTATGTTTGAATTCATGTTTTGAAAAATGACGCAAATCATAAATCTATGACGTCACGCCAAATCTACAATTATTTTGTTATGGAAATGTTTTATAAATCATCATCTATTGATGGAAAAGTGTAAGTAGCTCAGTTCGTAAAACGTCGGACTGAAGATTTCAAGGTTTCAGTTTCGATTTCCTGTGATGGCCTTCGATTTATTTGTTGGGAATTAATTATTTATTATTAATGTAATATTTTCCATTTCTGAAAGAAGTTCAGATATTCGTTTAAACAAATTCTGACTGAGACACACAACTAAAGTGCTCGTTATATTATAAGTGGATCGATTATAACAATTAGGATATAATGTTAAGGTTTAACTACTTCACTAGAGAGAACTTATACAAGAGAATACGTGGCAATTTTGGAGTTATAAACGGTTTGGCTGTCTATATCTAATGGACTGTTCGATTAAACTCTTTTATCTGCTCCCTTCGCGAGCCGTGCTGTTAACTCAAGTAGAAACCTTACCTGTGGTGGTTATTCATACCAAGTCGAGGATACGTCATCGACAATCAGTCCGACAGTCTGAACCATTTGAGTCAGGTGGCCTTTCTACTATAATGCTGAGCTATGATTCTGTGCAGTTCTAAGATGTGCATCCTCCCAGGATTTACCTTCTCTTTGAGAAAGGGTTGGTTTATTGCTAATCCCCTGAGGCGCCCCTACCGCAGAATGCTGACAGAGCGGCTCAAGCATTTTTTGTAGGCCAGAGTGCTGTTCCTTTTGGAGGCTGGCTTTTCAATCCCCACTTTCCGACCTTGTGTCACATCTTCCCGCGGTGGTAGGGAGGTAAATACCAACTCTAGTAATGGAATATTTCCGCCTTGGTTTATTATTTGTTGTCGATTTGATTGGGTAGAAATGAAATATAAACGTATTCGGTACACAAATAAGACACGCCCGAAAACTGTAAACAACGCGCGAACTAAACGAACGCATTAGGCGTTTGTAGCAACACGCGAGTCTCCTCCGATTACGAACGCGGCCCTTTGCGCTTCCGGTGTTATTCTAACACACTTATGCAATATATGCAGCTCTAATCAACATTCTATCGAGACCTAATTAATTCTTCCGCTACAAAATGAGTTTATTTGCTCAGTGTGTTTGGGGAATGCAATACGATCACCGGTGCAAATCCTAACATATAATCCACTTCACATATAAATGACTAAATAAATAAATAAATAAATAATAATCATTACTACTAGCGCAACCACGTGGAAATTCCACGGCGCTTTCTATATAATTGGGACACAGCTGCTAGGCGTAAGGTGTCGTAATGTTGGCTCTGTTTAGTTTAATTTGGTTTCGTGCAAATAGGGTAAAAACAGGGATGGAATCCCTTCGTGAAAATTCAAATGCCTCCGACTTTTTGTGAAATTTAAACAATACGTATTAGACATCAATTAATAAATATGGACCAAATTTAATTTCCTTTAAGTATTTAAAGTGATTTTAGAGGTATAATATTGGCACAATCTCCCATTTGAAAATTCAAAGATTTCAGATTAGTATTAAATTTGATCCATAGGATTCTATACATATATCTTTATTTTAATATTTGTAATGGGACAACAATGTTCTGTTCAGGAAATTAATTTTACCCGCTCCAGGACGGGTATTCTTCTAGTAATATATATATATATATATATATATATATATATATATATATATATATATATATATATATATATATATATACTAGTGTACACCCTACGTCAACAATGACGAGTAAAAATTATGTTTCGTCAGTGTTGACTCTCGCCATTTATCTAGATAGATTACTTAAATATTCATATAAAATCATAGAATTACATCAGCAATTTAATTTTGTATATATATAAATCGTTATCATTTCTGATGACATAAAAAACATCCACAGTTGGGTTTTAATTATTGAGTGGAGAATTTCTTTCCGAATTCATTTAAGTCTGCGGAGTAAGTCTAGAAAAGAGCATTTGTTTTACTCGCCAACTTATGCATGAAAGAATGGAGGTACACATATTAATGTATATACAAATAAATGCACATTGATCTTTATAATAGAGTGGATGATTTCTTTCTTTGTAATAATCATTTATTTTTATGCGCTTTCCTCCCATCTCTTCTCCCCTCTCTTTCTTACCCCCTTTTTCTTGGTCAACTCTTTTCTTTCCTCCTACCACTTCTCTTATCCATCGTACTTTAATTACGTCATGATATCATAAAATATATATCCTCCCTCTCTGTTGTAATGGATGACGTAATCTTTTGTGACGATAGATAGATAGATTATATGATGTCGCAAGAGGATATATATATATATTTTTTTCTATAAATACTATTATGGCATGTGTTCTTCAGAATTATGTGATCTATTCTCCGCTTCCTTTTGTTCCAGCTCGTTTGACTCGTTGATCTAGTGGTCTCCATCAATTCGCTGCTTTGATACCTCATTGTAATACAGCTTCCTATTCCAGTAGCTTATTTCCAATAACTGCAGGCTTGTGGAACTCTGTATCTGTTTACTGTTTTCCTCCTACTTTTAGCCTTGGTCTTTTCAAGACTAAGGCCAATAGGCATCTCATGTCTTTGCGATAATCATATTTTGTCCTTGTAAGCTCCTTACATCAAGTGGCTTCATTTCCATAATGTATATATATATATATATATATATATATATATATATATATATATATATATATATATATATATGTGTGTGTTATTGTTTATTATCTATGTACGTATACGTTTCGTCCTTTTTAATCGGCACTCATCAGCATAGAGATATGACTATTCACTACAGGTCATGCGATTCGAAACCCCGAACTACAAGTATTTTTCAACTCAAATCCGACGTCTTTAACCGCTCGGCCAATTTTAAATAGCGGATAAACAATGATATTTTTAACACTTTATCGGCGGGCTTAACGTCTAAGCATTCTACTTCTTTTAACGGAGGGAACGATGCATTATAAAGCAAGTAACGTCATGCTGTGTTAATACTACCATTACAGTGCTCTACTTTTTCGTAGAGCGCAACCACTTTTGGGTAATTTTATGCTGAATTCAGTAATTTTGGTAAAAGTTTGTATTTTTAAAGTTCTTTATATCTTAAAATATTTAAAGATTAATTGGTTTTGTAGATATATATTTTGTAAATAATCTGAAAACAGTAGGTTCTATTTAATCCATGAATTGGATCCTGGCAGGTACTACCAATTGGGTCAGAATGGACTTGGGAGTAATGGCAACTGATTGTGACTCCACACTTCCAGGTTTCCAAAATGAAGGCCTCACCACCGGGTGACGTTTAAGTAATACACAGGATAAGGTTAGGATAGACAACATTTGAGTAATTGAAACGGTTGGGAAGTTTTCTTTGTTTTTTTTTTTTTACTATTGTGTCAACACTTATCAAAACCAAGAGTCGCTCGAGGATAACGATTAATGAGATAGAATTATTGTCAACCGAAGCATGAGGAACATTATGGAAGTACTAAAATTAATCAATGGTATGAACTAAGATTGCTTACTTAAGGGGCGTTTTATGACAATTATTTGTTGACATCGGATTTGAAGACGACGACGTCTTAATATGCAGGGAAGCAGCCCTGCGGCTTGTGTTTCCCAAACAGGAAGCCTTGCAAAGAACATCTGTCCATGGAGATTTTTCCTGACACTAGGCACATGGAGGAAGAAAGGAAAATAGTTTTCCGTTCGTGTTCTTACTGCGGATGTCTTACGAGGAGGAACCAGAGAATAGAGCCTAGTCGAGCACCTTTCGTAGAAATAACAATAGAGTAGAAAGATATTAGTAACGTCTTTTCTGTATGAAAAGGATTATAAGGAAGAAAAAAAATCATCGCCCACTAAACTTCCAAGTTGATTTTGCTTTGAGCGGTACCTCCACAGATGTGGCAGCACTATTCCATCTTTGGACGTATCTGACTCTTATATATGTAGAGGATTGCATCTGGAGTCAGATACGCCCTGGAGCGGTAGAATGATCGAACCATTTTTCAAGTGACCTTAACGGTAGACTGTATATACGTCTTCCATTTTAGATCTCGAGTGAAAGTCAATCCTTAGAGCGTGTCAAAACAAGGGGTTTCTTCAAGAAGAGAGCCATTCAGTTTGACTCGAAAAAAAACACAAGAATCTGAGGGCTCGAGGTTAAAGGAGAGAAGCTTGGTTTTTTAAATAATAATAATAAAAAAAGCAGCTGTTTCTCCATTGGAAAATAAAGTATGTGAAATAAAAAAAATGTTTAAAAAATGTAAGAATTTTTTGGAAAAATTGATTCCGGGATGTTATGGATGAGGTATGTGTTGGGACGAACATCTTGCACAAGGTTGTTCGAGGCAGTTGGGTTTGGATCTATGGACTATATATATATATATATATATATATATATATATATATATATATATATATATATATATATATATATATTTATATAAACATGTTAGCTTGTATACATCTTGCGAATTAACAGTTTACATAATACGAGAGATGTTTTCTCATCACCACGAACTGTCTGCCTACTTTATTTTGTTATTGAAGGAAACTATTTTACGCTATTTTCAATGTATCTTTCAGTATATCTTCAATGTATGCCTTCTACTTCTCCATGAAGATATGAAATAGGATATAGAAATTTTAATTAATAACTTAATATTTGTTATTAATTAAAAAAAATATTAATGAGAACCGGAAAATAACATAATTACACCTACTCCAAAGAAACACACGAATTAGTATCTGTCGTATATAACTAACAGACACTTGCGTATCGGATGTTTATAAAACCTTTTATTCACTCCAAACCAGGCATATTGCGACTGAAGCGTAAGTGGATACTGTGGTATGAGCCAGATTTATAGGGGACAACCTGAGTGGACATTACATGTTTGTTCACCTTACATTTAGATTTCTGCTTGCTGGTATGGTCGGGGAAACAGGGAGCAGGAAAGTAATTTTAAAGGCAAGCGATTCAAAGAAAGAAGCCAAGAGAGTAGAACATTTTCCACGTCTACAAAAACTCTATAGTGAAGGGGTGGGATTTTGCTCCTCGTTGGGTAGGTCTGGAGTATTTTCGTTTAGGGGGAATATTCTGTAGAAGTATTTATAAAACAAGTAAAGGGATGCGACACTGCGGTTATGCAACAGGAGCTTGAATGTTGTAGACACTGTGTGGCCTATTAGGTTAGAAATTCTTTTTCGCACCCTGTCCAAGAGAGAGAGCTTAGTGGTTGGTGCACCAGATCAGATGTGGCAACAATACTGCATGCATGGACAAATGGTGGTTTTATAGACTTATAAGATAGTAGCAGTGTGAGAAGTTTTCTAGACCGGTAGAGGGGGCCTACCTTATTTTCGGCAGACTTGGCAGTATCTTCTATGTACTTATTCCAACTCATGTTACCTGAGAATTTTAGATGAAGCATTTTGAACGTTTGACCTCTCGTAATAGGTGCTATCGGCCATAACAATGAGTCGTTGGAAATGGTTTTATAGTTGTTAAAAGTAAACGGGATTTGTCTTGGTAGTATTAAATGTGATCATCCATATTTGGTGCGATTCTACTACAGACTGGAGAAAGTAAAGATGAACCCTCTTTCTTTTTTATTAATAGCATTTTTGCTATAAGCTACATGAAAAAACGTTGGGTTACTTATAAAATGCACATATTGGTCATTAATTTTCGATTGATTTCTTCCATTGTAATATTTCGTCTTGATCAATATGTTTTAATCATAAATAGAAAAACACATCCTAATTCATATATACTCTTACTGTCATCCAAATCACACCGTGTAACAAATTTAATACATACACCGGTCGTAAATCGGAGTTCAAGCTTTCTAATTGACCAACATTTAACTTTTATTTGGACATTTTAAACATGGTTGACACGACACACGAGAGATATACTTTATTTATTTTGTAACATTGTTTAGCTAAACCTTATTTAAGTAAAAAAAGACTTACATTAAAAAGTTGCTTCGTAGAATGTCGTTTAGACATAGTTAAAATATTTTAGATTTATTATGCTTACTTTTACTTAAAAAGGTACGTCATTTGTGTCATTGAAAATACGATGAGAAACACCATGACAACTGTTACCAATACTTGGAAGAGTCAATAAATTTGGTAATTGAAATATTTTGGATTTAAATAGTTTAGATTTTACTTTACAAAAGAACGCTATTTGTACCACTGAAAATAAAAGAACTTTCCAATACAATTGGAAAGTTTTTAACAGTTGTTACCACAACTTGGAGAAGTCGACACGTCGTTTGAATCCACCAGCCGTGTTTTAAAACCTGGTATATAGTACCTGGTGCGGCATTCACCCTGGTCGGGTTGAGCTGATTTCCTCCAAAAGAGGAAGTTTCTAGGCAATAAAATTCTCAAGCGGTTTCCAATCGTATGTATATCTCAGCCAGAGAGGTGTCGCCGTCCTTCCACATACATCGCCTCGTATTCTCAAATGGTCACCCATCTGGTACTGATCAGGCGCAACGCCGCTCAACTTCGCTGATCTAACTAGAACTGGTGGGTCAACATGATTATGTCGTAGGAATGCAAAATTACATTAACAAGAATTAGTTATATGTTTAACGTTTAGAATGTGATTATCGAGAAAATAAATTTGATTATATACCAACAGGGCTATCTGGTGTTGCCCGGGGTCATGGAAAAGAAAACCGAATAGTTAAATATACATTTTTTTTCAGTATGAATTCAGGAAAACCAAATAAATACTCATTTTCTTAATATCTTCATATGAGTAGAGTGGATGAAAGTCGTAAGATTTGAAGTGCGCAACTAGGAATTGGCGGGGGAAGAAACATCGCCTTCTCTAACTTTCAACCGGCTAAAGAATCGAAGTGGTTAAAAAATATTTTAGGACACCCACGTTTCCTCAAACTACCACATTCCTTATGAGATGTCACCTACGCTACCTAATGTGACCACATCTTTTACGGTATATCGCCTACGTAACTTCCTGTAAACATGGCCCCCTGTTGCGTACTGATTATTTAGTAAACGAATGTACTTTGTTTTTTTAGCTACCGGGTGTAATTCTTACGTTCATACAGACAGCATCTCCGTCTTCCTATAGCTACCTGGATGTCCTATTTATTTCACTGCAATCAGCAAGGTCGGTTTGTTGACGGATATCCAACAGATAAAATTCCAAACAAAAAGATGAACAAAATAAACAAACGGGGAATGTTTATGAAAATATACGTAGACCTTTAATGCCTTGCATAATAAAATGTCACTTAAGACATCAATTATGTCATTGTTAATTGCCTCGCCGAAAAAGAAATGTCACTAAGGAACGTCGTATTCAAATCTATTGAGAGACATATTTATAGGGGTAACCTGAGTAAGACATTAGGCATCAAGAGATTTGTTCACATTATATTTACATTTCTGTAACAGGAAGGGAATTCCAAAAGCAAGCTGTCCGAGGAAAGAAGCTATCAGAGTAGAAAATATTCAGGATCTAGGGACCTCTACAGTGAAGCTGTGAGATTTTGCTGCTAGTCGGGTGGTCAGAGCTAATCTCATTTAGGGGGTACAAGTGCAGTAAGTTTATCAGAGAATATCCTGTGGAAGTATTTATAAACCAACCACAGGGATGCAACAATGCGGTTCTGCGACGGGGGCTGGAACTTGGTAGCCAATGCGGGGCCCATTATGTGAGCAATTATTTTTGAAACCCTGTCCAATTGGTGCATTAGCCCAGGTGTGGCAACAATACTCCATAAGATGTACTAATATAGAAACGCTCATATAGATCATAGTGGATATTTCATTATTATTATAATCAACTCACTATGGGTTCTCACACAGGTTACCATCAGTGATTGCTCATAGTATTTTCTAGAGTCTGGGTTACAAGTTTCCCCATATTTCCAGTATTCTCCACCTCTTTTGATTACCCTTGCAAATGACTTTGCGTTATCGCAACAGCCGCTTACCATTGATTTCTTGCTGGCAGCGACCATTGCCATTATCTGGGATTTGGGTGGAAATAAGTATCCCTAATATCCCAGTACTATATGCACTTTCCAGTGGAATTCTAGTTAGTGCTCTCCCTCCTCGGTCTTTCCATCCTCCTTGACCCTTCACGACGATTTTGTGTGGAATCAGCCGATGCTGATGCTTTATTTTTTAGGTGGGTGGGGGGGGGCAGTTTATAAGATTTCTTGCAGATTCAGTTCCCTTAAGTTCACGTGGTGTTCCCTCTGTTTTTATTTCTGTTGTAACTTCCATTTGGTTGGTTAGTGTTCGTAGTTTATGTGCATGGGTTTCCACATTCAAGGATTTTCCCTAAGACTTCAGCTGTTTTCATTATTGCCGTCTGTTGTATGGCCTCACTCTTCCTTTTGATTCCTATTTCTCTGAGTCTGTTTTCCAGGTTTTCCGGGACTGTTCCTAGTGTTCTTACGATTATTGGTATTATATTGACTTTCTTCATGTTCCATATCCCTTTCAGTTCTCTGGCTAGTTCCGTGTATTGGATCCGTTTTTCTGTTTCCTTGATATTTATCCTGTGATCTGTATGGACGGCAAAATCTACAATTTGGCATTTTTTCCTTTTTGTTAGCTATTATGATGCACGGCCTCCTTGCTTAGGTGTGTTTATCTGTTTGCACCTCTATGTCCCAGAGGATTTTGTGATTGTCGTTTTCCAGTACTGTCTCCGGTTTGTGTCTATACTATTTGCCTGCGTGTTCAAAAGGCAGCTGTTTGCATAGTTCGCAGTGTACTGCTTTCCCCTATACAGTCGTGCCTGTTCTTGTATTCTCTTTAGGCTAATTTGCTGCATTCACTTATTATGTGATTTACCGTTTTATCTCTTTTCCCACAGATCTTACATTTTTAGCTTTAATGTAGTTAGTTCTAATCGTATTGTTCTGTGAAGCTGTCAGAAGCGATTCCGTTTCTTTGTTCAAGTGTCCTTTCCGTAGCCATGCCCAGCTGTTTTTGTGGGTATCTTCTATTGCCATTCTTGTGAATCGTCTATGTAGCTGTTTCTCATCGCACTTCTCTTTTCTTGTCTTTTTATTTTTCGTTTCACTGCTTTCTGGGTTGTTCATTTTTACAGTGTTTCTTGCTGTGGTGATCAGTCTTTCTGTGTTCTGAGTTATGTATTTTTCCAAGTCTTTTCTGTGTCTTCCACACAGTCTTCTATACTTACCAGTCCTCTTCCCCCTTCGTTCCTTTTCACGTAGAGTCGGTCAATATCATCTTTCAGGTGTAGTGCATTGTGCATGGTCATTAATTTTCTTCGTCTTCTGGTCAAGATGCTTAAGTTCTCCTATGTTCCATCCTATGGAATATTTTACTAGTGATACTTCCCAGGTGTTTATTCCTTTAACTAGGTTTCTACTATATGGTTTAATTTTTAAAAAGTGTCCTTGTTCTTCTCATGTATTCTTTTCCAATCTTCATTTTAATTTCTGTAGTTTTCATGCTGTCTGCTTCCAGAACTCCCAAATATTTATAGTTATCATGTTCGTCAAGCGCTCCCATCTCCTGTTGATTAGGCAGTTCCATGCCATCGGAAGTTTCCAGTTTTTCCCTTTTGATTACTAGTAGTGCACACTTTTCTATTCCGAATTCAATTTGAATGCAATGGCTGATTATTCTAGTTGTGTTTATTAACTTTTCCAGTTCTTGTTTGCTTTTTGCAAATAGCTTCAGGTCGTCCATGAACATGGGGTGCTTATTCTTTGTTATATGCCTGCGAACTTGTATCCGGCATCACATTTCCTTAGTATATAGTTGAGTGGCATCATGGCTATGATAAATAGTTGTGGTGATAGGGAGTCTCCTTGGAAGATGCCTCTCTGTATTCTTATCTCAGTCAGGTGTTGTCCTCCAACTCCATGTTTCCTAATATTATTAATAATCTTGTCAGGTATCTTGTACATTCTGAAACATTCAGTTATTCATGCTTCAGGGATTTTGTCATCGACTTTCTTGTTGTCAATCTATGTCATGGCTATGTATTTTTCCTGCTATTTACCTCCTTCAGGATAGCTTTATCTATATGAAGTAGGTCGTGTGTCCCTCTTTTTCCTTTGCTGCATCTTTTTTGTTCCTCGGAAGTAGTTCACGATTGTTAAGGTAGTGGTTGATCTATTCTTTTAGTTGTGCCGTTAGAATTTTCCACATGTTTGGTAAGCAGGTTATTGGTCTGTAGTTACTTGCGATCGTTTCGTTTTCGGCGTTTTTTGTATTAACTTAGTTCTTCCTTTGGTCATCCATTCTGGTACATCTGTTTTTCGGATAATCCTCTCAGTTTTTGCTCTAGTCTTTCCGGTAGGGTCTTGATTTTTTAAAACCAGTATGCATGCATTCCATCGTGGCCTGGTGCTTTTCAATTTGTCATTTTCCTTCAGGTTGCATTGAGTGATTCTTCGTTAATTTCTGTTTCTGTTCTTTGTTCAATTGCTTAGAGTTTAAAAAAAATATTTTTCAGCCATTTGGCATTTCTATTGTGGTATTGAGACTGTTTTCATATCTTGCTCCAGCAGAGTTTTGTTTATGTCGGTTCTTGTTCTTCCTCTGTTTACGCTTTGATTAAACTGTCTTTCATTGTTTTCAAAGGTCCTGGTTTGTTTGTAGAGTCTTCTTTCTTTTGCTACTTTCTTTGATTTCAGTTCTTCATGTTCCTTATTTATTCTTTCACTGTGCGTCAGATTACACCTCTTCCATCGTTTCCTGTTCTCTTTCACCCTATTTACGGGTTTAACTTCTTTTTTGAAGTTTAGCGATCTGGGGTTCCAGTCATATTTCCCATCCAGGGTTATAGGTATACTCTTTTGGCAAGTTTATATTTCTATTTTTAGTTTCAAGCTTACTGATTTTGCCCCTGCATATATTCAATTGTTTAGGCCTGTTAAAGTGTCTGCTAAGATATATGGGAGGAGTATGTTTATTTTTTTGTTTCTAATTTTAATTTCTTCCTGTTTTCGTTCCTTAGAGATGGGAGTTTTGTTTTGTTCTCATTCATACATCGTTTGATGTTTTCAACTTCTCTTGATTCATCTGTGATTTCGTCGTCTTCAGTGACCTCGGTTTCGGTGTTAATGTTTTGCCATTCTTCTATCTGTAGGTTTAAAAAAAAAAATTATTTTAGTTATTTAAAAAATTTTTAATTATTATTATTATTATTATTATTATTATTATTATTATTATTATTATTATTATTATTATAATGATAATAATAATAATAATATATATATATATATATATATATATATATATATATATATATATATATATATATATATATATATATATATATATTACTCACTAGGAGTTATCACACTGGTCATCGTCAGTGATCGCCCACTGCCAACAACCTGTGGTATTCCCTGCAGTCTGAGTGACAACAAGTCTCATCAGACTTCCAGTATGCTCCACCTCTTTTCGTTCATCACCGCTGATGACCTTGCGGTATCGCAACAGCCACCTACCACCGATTTCCCGCTGATAAGGGCCATTGGTCCCCTCTGGGGCCCGAGTGGCAACAAGCCTCCCCAAGGTCCCAGAGCTGTCCACGCTCTTCCAGTGGAGGTCTGGTTTGCGTTTTCCTTCCTCGACCCTCTGTCCATAATTTTCGTGGTGTCAGCCTATGCTTGCGCCTCTCTCGTGCGGTTGTATTTTCCCCGGTTCTGTTGTCTTGTGCTTCCATGTGTTTGTTCTCCATTCGTTGCTTATGTGGGTTGGTTTCCGCATTCGAGGATATTTCTCAGGATTGTAGCTGTTTTGATCATTACTGTCCTTTGTATGGTCTCAGTTATCCCTTTGATTCCTATTTCTCCTAGTCTTTTCTCCATGTTTTTGGGGACTGTTCCTACTGCTTCTACGATTATTGGTGTTATACTGACTTTCTTCATGTTCCATATTCCTTTCAGTTATCTGGCAAGTTCAGTATATTTGCTTTTTTTTCCGTCTCTTTGATCTTCACTCTGTGGTCCGCTGGAACGGCAAAGTCTACGATTTTGCAGGATTTTTCTTTCTTGTTGATTATTATCATATCCGGTCTCCTTGCTGTTATGGGTTTGTCTGTTTGTACATTCATATCCCATAGGATTTTGTGTTTTTCGTTTTCTAGTACAGTTTCTGGTTTGTGTTTGTACCGTTTTTTTGCATATTCGAAATTCAGTTGTTTGCACATTTCCCGGTGTACTTCTTTCCCCACGCTGTCATGTCTGTTCTTGTATTCCTTTTGGGCTAGCTTGCTGCATTCACTTATTATATGATTTATCGTTTCGTCTCTTTGTCCACACAATCGGCATTTGTTGTTTTCCTGGGTTTTATCTATATTTGCTTTAATAAAGTTTGTCCTAATCGCATTGTTCTGGCGTCAGCAGAGATTCCGTTTCTCTGTTCAAGTGTCCTTTTCTTAGCCATGCCCAGCTGTTTTCATTGGCTTCATCGCTTGTGAGTCTTATAAAGCGTCCATGTAGTTGTTTTTCTTCCCACTTTTCCTTTCTTGTCTTTTTTTTTCTGGGTTCAGTGCTTCCGGAGTTGTTTGTTGGGCTGGTGTCTCTTGCTGTGGTGATCAGTCTTTCCGTATTCTGGGTTACATATTTCTCCAGCTCTTTTTTGGTGTCTTCCACACAGTCTTCTATACTTACCAGTCCTCTACCTCCTTCATTTCTTTTCATGTAGAGTCTGTCCGTATCGTCTTTTAGGTGCAATGCATTGTGCATAGTCATTAGTTTTCTAGTCCTCTGGTCAAGGTGCCTGAGTTCTTCTTTGGTCCAGCCTATGAATGGTCCAGAGTATCTTATTAGTGATACAGCCCATGTGTTTATCCCTTTTACTAGGTTTCTGCTATGTAGTTTAGTTTCTAAGAGTTTCCTTGTTCTTCGTAGATATTCTTTTCCAATCTTCTCTTTCATTTCTGTATATTTGATTGTGTCTGCTTCCAGAACTCCTAGGTATTTATAACTCTCTTGTTCTCCTAGCGCCCTCATCTCTTCTTGGTTGGGGAGTTCTATACCTTCTGTCGTCTCCAGTTTTCCTCTTTTAATCTCTAGCAGTGCACATTTTTCTATTCCAAACTCCATTTGGATATCCTGGCTTAATATCCTGGTTGTATCTATCAGCTTTTCCAGTTCTTTTTTGTTTTTTGCAAACAGTTTAAGGTCATCCATGTACATCAGGTGGTTTATTCTTTGTTCTGTATCCGTAAACCTGTATCCGGCATCACACTTTCTGAGTATGTAGTTGAGTGGCATCATGGCTATTATAAACAATAGTGGTGATAGAGAGTCTCCTTGAAAAATGCCTCTCTGTATTTTTATCTCAGACAGGTGTTGTCCTCCGGCTGTCAGTTTTAGTCTCCATGTTTCCATTGCTTTCTGGATGAGATTAATAATCCTGTCTGGTATCTTGTATATTTTTAAGCATTCAATTATCCATGTTTGGGGGATTCTGTCGTAGGCGTTCTTGTAGTCAATCCATGCCATGGTTATGTTCTTTTATCTGCTCTTCACCTCCTTCAGGGTCTTTTGATCAATGTATAGTAGATCATGTGCCCCTCTTTGGCCTTTCCGGCATCCTTTTTGTTCCTCAGGGAGCAGTCCACGTTTGTCCAGGGATTGGTAGATTTGTTCTCTCAGTTGTGCTGTGAGAATTTTCCACATTATTGGTAGACATGTTATCGGTCTGTAGTTGCTGGGGGTCGTTCCCTTTTTGGGGTCTTTTTGTATTAATGTTGTTCTTCCTTCCGTCATCCATTCTGGTACGTCTGTTTTGCGGATACATCCACTCAGTTTCTGCGCTAGTCTTTCATGCAAGGCCGTGGATTTTTAAAACCAGTGTGCATGTATTCCATCGTAGCCTGGTGCTCTCCAGTTTGCCATTTTTCTTAGGGTTTTCTTGATCGTTTCTTTGTTAATTTCTGTTTCGGTTCCTTGTTCGATTTCCTGCAGTTCATCTTTCATGTTTTTCAACCATTGGGCATTCTTGTTGTGCTTTTTTGGTTCTTCCCATATCTTGCTCCAGAATTGTTTTGTTTCTGTTGGGCTCGGTTGCTCTGTTGTTGTTTTTTCTCCATTTACGTTTTTGTAAAACTGGCTTTCATTGTTTTTTCTGTTTGCTCTGTTCTGATTTGTACATGTATCGTCTCAGTCTTCCTTCTATTGCTGCTATCTTTTGTTTTATTTCTTCATGTTTCTCATTTAGTTTTTTCCTTGCGTTTCTAATTTTCGCTTCTTAATCGTTTCATGTCCTCCTTCCTTCTGTTCACGGTTTTAGCTTCTTTCCGAAGTTTGGTGATCTGGGTTTCTAGTCTGATTTCCCATCCAGGTTTTGTCGGTCGTCTCTTTTGTCCATTCTCTTCGTTTCTTAGTTTCATACTTACCGATTTTGCCCCTGCATATATCAGGTTGTTTAGGTCTGTAATAGTTTATGTTGGGATGTGTGTGAGGAGTCTGTTTACTCTTTCTGTTTCTGCTTTTAACTTCTTCGCTACTTCATTCCTGAGAGATGGGAGTTTTGTTTTGTTTTCTAACATGTATCGTCTAATGTTCTCCACTTCAATTGCTTCTTTTTCGTTGAGTTCTATCTCAGCAGGTTCTGTGGTTCCGCAGTCTTCTATCTCATATGCTTCTGTGATTCCGTAGTCTTCAATCTCTTCAGTTTCAGTGTGTATGTTTTTCCAGTCCTCTTCCTGTCGTTTCTTCTTCGGTAGTGTTTCTTGCTCCGTTTCGCCATTAACCTTCTGTCTGATTTCCGTCAGTTCCATCTCCGAGAACCATCCTCGCTTGAGGATCTGTTTTGCTTGATCTGCTATCCTTTGTTCCGTTGTATGGTAGTCACTAGCAATGTCCCAGAGATGTTTCATTCGTTTTCAGTAGCCTCTTTCTGTAGGGTAGCGGCTTTTATAATAGCACTCTATCACCAGTCTGTTCTCTTTCGTGGTCCATTTCTTTCTATATCTTTTCAGTTTGCTGTTTTCGCTCTGGTTTTCCTGTCTTTGGTCTGTGTTCTTGTCATACCTGGAATCAGAGAGGTTACTTACCTGGTTCTTGTCCGTTGTCTTGTTTCTGAAATGAGAAGGGCCAACATTCGCAGGATGCGGACCGGGTCCCCCATGTTGGCTAACGAGGGAGCACCTGCCCATCATGACACTCAGGTCTTTCTCCTGAGTCCCACGGCTTGTATTGATATCATTGTGCATTATTCATATTTTTGGTGTGTGTGGCCACACCAGGCCCAGGCTTATTCTGCCTGTGGTCATGTCACAGGGATAGTGATTGTCTCATTCATTTTAATGAGTGATATTGTGCACTACCACACACAAATTTTTTTTTTTTAAATAATAAAAATATATATATATATATACATATATATATATATATATATGTTATATAAGGACATAGTATAAGTTCGTTGTATATGAAAAGGGAATAGAAAGTTGAAGATAGGTTTCCCTCTCGCAAGTAAGCATAAATAATAGAAATAAGAAGGCTTAACTTCAAGCCTGCATGAGAGTTCAAAAATTTATTCATTGGGAACTAAATAGGCAGACACTAGGACATATAAAAACCAAAGTTTTTTTCAATCAAGTCGATGGGATTTTTTTTGGACAGGCTACTTTTGCAAGTGACCCTTCCAACGCGAACATATCTAGTACTTCTTAGGAAAGGGAGAAGGGAGCTTTTGAGGCAGTGGGGGGAACATCGAGAATTACAGTTAGCTTGCTATTTATAGATTAAGCACAAGATAAGTGGGATCTCAAAGTAACAAGGAAAGAAAGAGGCAGGTGGAATAGGATTAAAAAAATTAAATAAAGAAAATAAAATACATAAAGAAAAGAGAAAACTCCCCAGAAAAAACGAATTTTTACAGGGTTAATACTTACTCGTTTGGTAGCATTGGGAATAGTAAAAAATGCCAGATACATTTAAAACTGTGAAAAAGAAAAAACTTAACTGATCGTTCGAGAAGATTTTCAATCAAGTCGATGGGATTTTTTTTGGGACAGGCTACTTTTCCAAGTGACCCTTCCAACGCGAACATATCTCGTACTTCTTAGGAAATGGAGGAGGGAGCTTTTGAGGCAGTGGGGGGGGGCCCGATAATTACAGATACATTTAAAACGGTGAAAGAAAATAAAATACATAAAGAAAAGAGAACCCCCCCCCCAGAAAAAACCGAAGTTTTACAGGGTTAATACTTGCTCCTCCATCATCATCATCATCATCATCATCATCATCATCATCATCATCATCATCATCATCATCATCATCATTATTATTATTATTATTATTATTATTATTATTTTTTTTTTTTTGTGGATAAAATCCGACAAAATGAGTAATCCATTTTTCTCTTATCTGAAGGCTTTGTAATATCTATGACTGTTGCCGGAAGTTAGCAATAGAAATATGAGTAACACATGTTCAGCCCACTTCCTGCAACGGATTATCTTCCATTGACAAACATCTGTTCTCGATTATTTTTGACAAGACGTATTGGCATTTTCTAGATATGTATTATTACTTTATCTCAATTAATCGCAATCAAGATCGTCGTCGGGGATTTAGAAGATCCATCTATAGGGTTAAAAGATGTTTAGCCTTTCCTTAGTTTCTTCTCGTCTGGTTTCGTGTTCTTTTGTTTCTTTAACGACATCTCAACCCCTTTTTAGGTTATTCAATTATTATGGACAGTACCTATTATAAATCATGCATTGCATACGATCAATTAGACACAAGTTTCTATTTTACACATAGCATGGCGAGGATTGTGGGTTCATACCTTTGCCAACGATATTGGTGCGTAGATGACTGACAGCTGGAGGACAACATACAAAAATAAGAAAACAAAGAGAAACTTTCAAGGTAGACTTCCTATTTCTACTACTTTTTGTAATAGTTATGATATCACCAACATACCGAGGAGATGCCATGCAGAGTAGATACTTTTTATATCTTTGATTTACTAGTAACTCGCCGTTTATCAAGGAAAAGATCGACTCGAGGATAAGAGTTAATGAGATAGATTGTCAGTTCAATTATGACGAACATTATGAGAGAATTGAGACTGATGAAGGAAATAAGGAAATGAATAACATTTGATCACATATGAGAACGGTGTATGACAAGAATTTATTTACATTGTATTTGAAGACGACCATGTTGTAGTCTACAAGAAGGCAGTCCCGTCGCAACGTGTCCCACAGATGGGAATTTTTTTGGAAAGAAACTGCTTATTCTAGCTCTATTTAATGATAGGCACACGGAGGAAGAAAGGAAAGTTATTTGTAGTTGTGGTAGTTAGACGAGTTCTTGCTGTGAATGTCTTACAGGGAGGACCTAGAGATTGAAGCTAGTCGCGAACCTTCCATGGAAATAACGATGGAGAAAGACTAGCGACGCCTCTTCCGTGAGAAAAACGATGTAGGAAAGAGAAGAGATAATCCCTCACTAGATTGCAAAGTCGATTTTAAACTCTCTCAAGGCAAGAAAGAGTGTCACGAGCGACACCTCTCCAGATGTGGCAGCAGCACTCCATCTTAGGACGTATCTTACTTTTATATAGGTAGAGCATTATATAAAAAATCGGGTACTTTCTGAAGGGGGTAGAATGATTTAATCATTACGGCATGCATTTCGTTTTCCAATACTGGCTCCGATTGTTTCTGTACACTGTATCTGCATGTTCAAAGTGCAGTCGTTTGCACACTTCCAAGAGGAACATCAGGCATGTATATTTTTATATTCCTTTTGGGCTAGCTTGCTGGATTAACCTATGATGTAGTTCACCTTTTCGTTTCTTTGTCCACAGAGTCTACATTTGGTGTTTTCCTGTGTCTTGTTCACCTTTGTTTTTATTCAGTTTATTCTGATCGGATTAGTTTTTGCTGCTATTAATAGCGATTTAGTTTCCATTTTCAAGTTTTCATCCTAGTTTTTTCGTGCGCAATTTCTTTGGTCCATCTTGTAAATTGTCCATGTAGTTGCTTTTCTTCCCACTTTCCCTTTTCTCGTCATTTTGTTCCCCGTTTCGGTGCTCTCTGTATTGTTCAGCCTGGCGAAAGTTGAAATAAATAGCACTTCGTAAATAACGTGAACTTTTGAAATATCCTATTAAAATAAATTCAATCCACCAGAATGCATTTCGATTTTTTCGTAAACATAACCATTCTAATTTCTGTCAGTAGTTGAAACAAAAGAAAATTAGATTACTTCATAAACCTTCGAAAAATAACATTCTGGAGAATCAATAGAAAGTCATTTCTGGCTTTTTTATGCACTAACGAGTCGCCACTTATCAAGGCTCACAGGCCACCGACGATAAGGGTTAATTAGTTTGTTTAGGAGGACAATGAAATAACGTGAGGATTGGTAAAAATGATTGAGACGGGTCCGAATTAGATTATTTAAGAGGACGGCTAAACAAGAATTTGCTAACATTGGATTTGAAAACTACCTATCTATAGTCAGCTGGGAAGCAGCCCCGTGGTATTGTGTGTCCACAGGCGGATAGTTCTTTGAAATAAATTTTGCTCATGGAAGCTCCGTTTAGTTTTAGGTACACATACAGAGAAGGGAAAATTATTTACAGTGGTTGTAGTTAGACGAGTTTTTTCTGTAAATGCTTTACAGGGGAAACCCGTAGATTGGAGCTCAGTTGAGCATCTGTCATGAAAAGAACGACAGAGTATAGAAAGACTAGCAACATCTCTTTTGTGAAAAAGAGGCTGTAGGGAAGAGGAGATGACATTGTCCACTAGATTTCAAAGTCGGTTTTGTACTCTGTCAATGAAGGAAAGAGTGCCCTGCGCAGCACCTCCGCAGATGTGGCAACATTACTCCATCTTAGGGTGTATTTAACTCGTATACAGGTAGAGGATTGCATCAGGAGTGAGATACTTTCTGAGGCGGTAGAATGATCCAACCATTTTTCCTGTAACCTTAGCAACAGATTTGATGTAACAAATCTTCCATTAGAGGTCTGGAGTGAAGGTCAGTTCTCCTCAAGGAGAGCCATTCATTTCAATTGGGGCAAAGTGAGGATCAGAACGTTAGTGGTGAAAGGAGAGAAGCTTGATTTTAGATGTATTAAAAGTAATCAGCCACCCTTTCCCCATTGCACTACGTATGTAAATAAATATATGTACTTCCATCCCGTCACGTAAAAGTTAGCGAGTAAACTATTTCAAGTGGTGAGGGGAAGCAAGAAAGCAAATAGCAAATGAGATAATCAACTCAGACTTACCAAGCCGCCTGAAAAGAATTCGAAAAGAAATTCTTCACTCTATAATACAAAGTAAACAGTGGATGTTTTTTTCTTTATGTATAATAATAATAATAATAATAATAATAATAATAATAATAATAATAATAATAATAATAATTTATATATGAAAAATTAAATTTCTGATGTAATTCTATGACTTTATATGAATAGATTAGTAATATATCAAGATAAATAGTCTGTGCGAACGCTGGCGAAGCATAATTGTTTTCGTCATTTTTGACGGAGGGTGTACACTAGGATAGTACTGTACCTATTTACTTGCCTCCTCACGAGGGCAACGTTATATAGAAGATCGAATTTTAATGAAGGAAAATCTCGCTCCCCAAAAAGGGGCACTCTGGATTAGGCCAAAAATAAAGATTTCTATGACGACGACTGATGATAAACATATACTACACTTTGATCCTTGTTTGAAGGGAAGTCAAATTGAGCATATTTACCTGTCTCTCACTACAGTAAATTTAGACATGCCGTTTATAGTGGGGAATCCAGATCCCAAAAGGGGGCACTGTAGACGGGTTCTGACCAGTCTGTATTTCACGGTAAGAACGCCTCAGGCGACCGGCAATACACCAATGCCCCCTCCCAAGGAGGAGGTAATGCCCGCGATGATGATCTCATAGGACCGAATAGAACCATACTTCATTCTGACATAAGCCGCAAGTCTCAACATACATAGATTAGCATGGGGCCAGTATGTTTGTGGGTTTCTCAGACGGTCCTGGGTGTTAATAGTTAGCATTTTTGTCCATCAAGACTTGTACGCCCTTTTCAATAATTTCCAAGCATCACATACGACAGGAATGATCTGCCCACGGAATCCCCATTTACTTGCTTCCCCTCGAGGGAAGAGTTAGACTCAAGATTGTTTTTTTTTAATATCGGGAAAATCAAGTTCCCTCAAAACGGAGACTCTGTATTAGGACAAAAATAAAAATTGCCTCAGTCTAGAAGGGTTTCTCCTTCACTGACTGAGGACAGAATAGACGATGTGTAGCATCAGAACAGATACTACATTTTGTTCTGGAGTCGCTAACTTATTTATAATTATTAATGGATTTCCCCAACCTGCTGTTTTCCAGCGAATATCCGAGACACATGGACGCTGTTATTCGGTGGAAGAACGTCAACGTGTCTCAGATATTAACTAGAGATGTTAACTATCCCATAATGGAAGACACGATACAATCTTCACATACTTCGCATTCCGACAGACGCGTTAGATGCGGTTTTGACCCCCCCCCCACTTCGCGTATTTACACTTCCGGATCGGCATTTTTTGTTGTTGTTTCATATATCAAAGCCGCACCACACCCTTCATGAACAGAAAGGAAGTTATGAAGAATTTGGATCTTGGTGGTTTGACCTTCTTCAAAAGAAAGACCAATAGAAAACACATGGGCCATACAATATGAGAAATGGACATAAATGTGCGACAGTGTGTGAATGAAGACTTCCGCTTCTTCCCGTTTTAGATTACCACTCTCTCTCTCCCCCTCCACCTCTCTCTCTCACTCTCTCTCTCTCTGTTTCTCTCTCTCTCTCTCTCTCTCTCTCTCTCTCTCTCTCTCTTAGACAGTGGGGCTTATTTTCATTTGCTAATATTAATAACGTTATCAATACTTGAATGTATTCAGTATGTCATTCTTCTTTTCTATTACACGCGGCTGAAAGGAAAAGTTCTGCAATAAAAAAGACATTTAGGCTAGGAACAAAGTGTAGGAACTGTTTTGAGGCCACACTTCATTTTTTCTGTCCTCGATCAGTGAAGGAGAAACTCTTCTAAACATTTTTTTTTTCGAAGTTTAAAGTGGCGGAGTTGGATTTTTCCCACATTAAACACCGACCTGTCTCTAACTCTGACCTCATGGACGCTGTTATTTGGTGGAAGAATAGGGACATTTTGTCTGTAGTTTTGCATTTAATTATTTATTCGTGAAATAAATGTTCACTGATAAATAGGAATTTAGTCAAACATATTTGATATAGGAAAGAAAGTGCACACATACACGTGTACACACGCGCACACAATCATGCACAACAACCCACACATGTGTTACTTTTTACCCCCCCCCCTCACGAAGGCAAAATTAAACATCATAAATTCGGTTTTTAATGTGGCGAATTCTGGATGGGACACAAATGAAAAAAAATCCAGTTGATAACGATTTCTCATCTTCTGTCTGAGGAAAAAATAAATTAAACTTTGATTCCAGTCCGAATACTTGGAAAAATCGGCAAGATCCCCCCCCCCCCCACCCTAAAAAAGTAGGATATGTTCCCTGGACTCTGAATGACAATAAGTCTCTTAGATTTCTAGTACTCTCTGCTTCTTTCGACAACACCGCAAATCACTTTGCGTTTTCGCACTAGCCATTTACCTTTCAACTCCCGCTAATAACGGCTAGTGGCTTTCTCTGGAATTTGAGTGACAATAAGTATCCTTCAGATTCCAGTAGACTCCATGCCATTAGTTACAGTCGGGGTTTGTATGGTACTATCACTTTCAGGCCTTTCCATCCTTCACAGCTATTTTCTGTATCTTGTGGTATGTATTTCTCTAGTTCTGTTATGGTATCATCTGCACAATCTTCAATATTTACCAGTTCTCTTTTCACTTCTTTCCTTGTATATATTGTTGGTCAGAATCATTATTCGGGTGCAGTGAGTTGTGCATGATATTTAGTCTACCGGTTATTTGATCTAGGTTCCTGCTATTTTCGTTTGGACAGTTTATGAAGGGTCCACATTTTATTACCAGTTTTTTTTTACAATTTATTATGTTATTTAAAAACTTTTATTCGCCCCAAACAAGGCATTTTGCCACTGAGACAAAAGGTGCTACTGTGCATTTGAGGCTAGATATATAGGGGGTATCCTAAGTGGGGAGTCGTGCAGCGAGATATTTGTTCGCATTACATTTAAATTTCCGCATGTTGGCACAGTCGGGAAAACACAGAGCAGGGAGGGAATTCCAAAGGCAAGCTGTTCAAGAAAAGAATTGATTAGAGTAGAAAGTTTTCCGGCATTTGGGGACCTCTACAATGAAGGGGTGGAATTTTGCTGCTGGGTATTTACGTTGAGAGTGTACAAGTGCAGTAAGTTCGTTGGAGCACATTCCGTTGGAGTATTTGTAAAACAAGCAGAGGGATGCAATATTGCGGCAATGGGATATGGTAGACAGTGTGGTACCTATTAGGTTAGAGACTTTATTTTGCACCCTGTCCAGATATGGCAACAATACTCATTTATTAACGAATAGTGGCTAATTAGAGATATAGGATACTGGAAGGTTTGAGAAGATTTCCTGCCCGGTAGAGAGAATCCACCTTCTTTGCAGCAGACTTGGTTTATAGGCGTTTTCTTGTTCTTATGTATTATTTTTAATTATCTTTTTCGTCTCTATTTGATGGCATCTACTTGCGGAATGCTCAGGTATTTATAATTACGCGTTCACCAAGTGTTCACATCGACTCTCGATTTGGTAATTCTATGACTTCTGTTGTTTCAAGTTTCCCTTTTTTATTTCTAGTAGTGCACTTTTTCCCTTTCAAATTCAATTCCTATATTTTGGCTAAAGATTCTAGTTATGTTTATTAGTGCTTCTAGCTTTTTTGTTTCATATTACACCCACATAGCTGAATGACAAGATATAAAAATAGCCCTAAAATATCAAATGATTGAGAGAGGGAAAATACACTATTTTTTCAGAGTCTTTGTCTAGCCCGATAGCGATTGAGAAAGGAAACTAAAATTTCGCATGACATATTAGAAAAGTGTCACTGTCTGATGAGCACTAACGAAGTGGTAGTCCTTGCCTAAATCACCCCTCTGATATACGTGCAAAAGAAGCAACTGTAAAGTAAAGCGGTCGACAATAGTCGAGGGCGACCCGAAGGCTCCCTTTTCATTGGATACGACATCGAGATGTATGAGAGGGTGCCATTTCTTTGCCAGGATTACTCCATTTACCCTTGATCCTCACCTTATGAAGCTAGTGTTTAGCAAGGGGCATCAAGTACCATTTTATTTTAGTCTTTAGTATAGTTAGTTGAGCATTGAACTCGGCTCTCCTGACCCATTAGCGAACACTCTAACCAGTGTGCCAAATAGGCCGATAAAGAATCAACTAATATGTCAAAAACAACTCTTAAACGATCATATAGAGATAAAATAAAAACTTAGATCAAGAAGACATGAAAATGAAATGGCAAACAATATGGGATATGTCTACATACAACAAATTATATGAACATCAACGAGAGTTGGAAGAGAAAACCTGGAAATGCTAACCAATCAGAATCGGACATACATACATACATACATACATACATACATACATACATACATACATACATACATACATACATACATACATACATACACACATACATAATACATACATACATACATACATACATACACACTGAAAGCGTAAGCTGCACCTTGCCGCATCTTCTACAATGAAATAGTTACAGTTAAGCATATTTTAATGGACTATACAATATAGAGGAATACCCGCAAGCAATCATATCACGCATTAAACCTCACCATGTTGTTGTAAAATGTACCTACATTATAATTAAAGACTACTTAAAAAAATAAATTACTTCTAGCAAGTGGCGTGCAGAGGTCTGGCGATGCCTGGGCCAACTTCTTGATTGTATTCCTCAAAGATTCAAGTATAAGTCCCAGTATTGAGAAATATTATGAGAAATGGAGATAATTTGAATATGATTGGATGCCCTCATCTATTTGAATGCCCGGAATAACCGCCGCCCTCCCCATTCTCTGAACGCCACTCCTTCCAGCTCCTACAGTGGAAATCAATGATGCAATTAAATAACTTTCCAGAATTTATCCAATGATTATGTTATACAGACATCATATGGCACATAATGACTTATAGATGTGATGTTTTGTAAAACAAACCAACCCAATCCAGTAGTTTCAAACCTTCCATAAACTCCAATCATTAACTGAACTTCTCTTTCTTCCTAAAATCCAACATAACTTTTATGAACAGAGTTTCTTTCCAAGAATTTCCCATACGTGGAACACAATACAACGGGACTGCTTCCCTACTGACTACAATATAGTCGTCTCTATGTCGAATGCCAACAACTATTTCTGGAGGCGTTCTCTTAAATAATCAAATCCTGCCCTTTCACCCATCGTTTGCAATCCTTTTATAGTATTGTTCAACAATCCATTTGGTAATCTCGTTAATCCTTATCCTCGAGTGGTCTTTGGACGTTGATAAGTAGTGTTTCAATATTATATAAAGAAAATAGTGAAAACGGTGAAAATAGAGCTTCTTCATAGATAAAGTCCAGACCTTTTTATAAGAAACTATTTTGTAATAATAATTATTTGAATGTTAATGGATTTTCGTGAAAGAAAAATGGTGGGTCAGTACCGTTATCTACCGTCCTATTTGGCATAATGGTAGGAGTGTTCAATCAATGCTCGGTTGAGTCATACCAAATACTTAAAAATGGTATGTGATGCCCTCTTTGCTAAAGCACAAAGATAAATGGAATAATCCTTGGAAAGGAGTGGCACCTTCCTCTACACCTCAGTATGGTAGAAAATGAAAAGGGAGCCTTCGGGTCGCCCTCGACTATAGTCGACCACTTTGATTTTTACTTATCGGTATACACAAATCTATATTTTAAAAATCAAATCTTTGTAAATCAATGCACAGATCAAATTTGAATAGCAAAGTACTTTTTTAAATTCTGCTTTTGTTTTCCAACTTAGTACTAAATGAGTGTATAAATTCTTTTTTACTTTTTCGATTTTAAATCAGAACCTATTTGTTTTACTAATGTATCTCGATTTATTACTAAAATATTCATATAAAATTATCGAATTACGAGAGTAATTTTAATATTTTTATAGAGAAATTATTATTATCACGCCTGATGACCTAAAGAAAAAAAAACTCATCGTAAACTGTTTATTATAGAGGGGAGGATTTCTTTCCTAATTTATTTCAGACGGCGGTGTAAGTTTTAGATGGTTGTCTGATTTACAATTTGCTTTCTCGCTTCCTCTCACCACTTGAAAATAGGTTCGTCCAGGATCTAGAAAAAGGCACGTGTTTTACTCGCTAACTTTTTCAAAACAATCATTCAATTTAAAAACAATAAACAAAATACGACGTCGTTAACGGGAGAGAATAAGGGAGGGGAAATAGAGAGAAAGCGAGTAAGGCAGTCAGCTAGCCAACTACTCTCTCCCTCCCTTTTTTCTTCTCATTTATGCCTATCAGTAAGAATTCTAACGAGCGATGTTAGCTTAATTTAAGATAGGTTTATAAGTTATCAATTTAAAAAAAAATCACTTTAATTACTTAATATCGACGAAACTATTGCATACATACAGACAAAATAGGAAATAAAATTACAAATGTATAACACCAAACATTTATTTATTATAAAGTGTTTAACAATTAGTTATGCAAATCAGGCATTCAAATAATTGTCTTTGGGTCGTTTGTCGGTACTATATATAGAGTATTTAAAATACTATGTTTTATTATTGATCTAAATTAATTACTGTTAATATCAACGAAACTATTGCATATATATAGACGAAATGGAGCAATAAAATTACAAATGTAAACATTAATTTATTGTGTATTGTTTAAAATGGTTATGCGAATAAGGCATTGAAATAATTGTCTTTTGATCGTCCGTTAGTACTATATATAGATTATTTAAAATACTATGTTGTATTATTGATTTAGATAACAGTAACCCGCTTTGATTATAATATAAGAGTGACCAATTTTTTAAAACTTTGGCATTTATTCATTTAGATATGTAAATAAATACACATTTGTCTTTATTATAGAGTGGGGGATTAACGCACTCGAACATAAGCTTTCGCCTAGATGCGGAGGGTTTTAAACAAACTCCCTTTTCTGATAATTTTTGCCTACCCTTCTTTCGCGCATTGCTTTTTGTTTATATTTCTCACTTTCATTCTTTTTGTCCCCATCGCTCCGGTGTTTATATCCACTTCCTTCTTTTTTCACTCATCAAATTCCAAGATGTCATAAAACATTCGGTCTTTTCATTTATAACCCTTAACTCAACAATATCTCTTCCTCTTTTCACTCTGTCTTATTTTCACATCTTTTGCTTTTTCTCGCAATTGACCCCCCCCCCCCGCTTCTAGTACCATGTTTGGTACCAACTTACCCATTCCAATACGTTTTTATTCAGCAAATTCCTGCTAATTTTACCGACTATTAAGCCGAAGCTGAAGAGGCCACACATTTAGAGTGGGCGGAACAAACTGGGCTTCATCCTTGCAATCAATTACAGTCAATTGTTTGCCAGAAATATGTCTGTTTCCAGTTTAAATGAATGCACTTCCCCTCCTACTCCAATAAATGGAAGCATTCACTAAGGTCACACAAACACCATGAAAATACGTCGTTATCCCCTGAGAACAAGTATGTCTGCCTTTGTTTGGTTGACGTAACTGTGTACTCTTTATTTTTTATTGGGGAAGGGGGGTCATCGCTTATTAAGGCTAAGAGCCACTCGAGCATAAGGTTTAAAGAGACTAAAATGATTGCCAGCCGAAAGATGAAGGCTACTATGAAGGTACTAACATTACTCAATAATAGTAACTGCGTCTGATTACTCATGGGACGGTCCATGGCAAGAATTGGTTGAAACTGCATTTGAAGACGACCAAACTGTAATCAGCAAGAAAGGACAAACTGTCACACAGACGGAAAGCCCTTGCAAAGAAGCACTGTCCATGAAAATTCCACTGGACGTTCGGCACATGAAGGGAGAAAGGAAAGTCTCTTTTCGTTATGGTAGTAAGTCAAGTTGTTGCAAGGAAGAATGAAACATTGGATTTGAATCGAGCATCTTTCGTGGAGAAAACTAGAAAGTTGATTTCTATCAATTCTGTACTCTGTCAAGGAAGGAACGAGTGCTTTGTGTGGCACCTCCCCACATTAGTCAGCAATATTTCATCTTTATATCTGAGTCTTATATGGGTAACGGATTGCATCTGGATTACTCTTTTTTTTTCTAAAAGAAAATGTGTATATCTACCTGGCTCTCATTGCGACAAAGTTAGAATACCAGCGAAGCATACATTTTCCCGCTAGTTTTGACGGGGGATGTACACTAGTAAATAAATAAAAGAATTGCAGTTTTGTAATTCATGTTGGACGAAGGGATGAAATCGCAAGTGACGGGCTTATTTTATCAACGGATTTTGCCAACAACCACTAACTCATTGGGATATAAAACAAAATATTTCCGAGCTAAAAATCGAGATTTGCTAATCTTCTTGAATTTCACACATCCGAGGCCGGCGTTTGTACATTTCAATAAAAATCATTGACACATGTGACCGCAAAGAAAGGTATGTCCAGTGCGTGTCGATTTATCTCGAAATTTTCGTAGCTTCTCGACACATTTTTCTTTTCTCAAAAAAGACCGTGAAAAAGAAACATTGTTTTTCTTTCTTTATAAAAACGACGCTTTTTTTTTTTTTTTTTACTTACGATTGGTAAGTTAGACTCATAAGCAGATTAAACCTTTAGTTAAGGTTTCAAGATTGCCGTTGATGGACAGTGTACACACTGTGATTTCAAGTTCGTTTCTATCCATTAATTCTAGTCAGCATAATAAACAAGTTATGAAATTGATTGTGCTAGAAAAAGAAGAAGAAATAATTGATACTTAGTGACTTAAGCCTCCTATTTCACTGAAATTTTCTCATTGAAAAAATCAATATTTAAGACAGTTGGATAAAAGTTCTTTGAACTAAAAGTCAATTTCTCCATTTTCTCTTCTTCCCTTTCATCCTCTCCTTTCTTTTCTTTTTCTTTCGCCCTTGATAATATTTCATATTCATTACTCATTTTAACGGAACCTCCGACGTGAAAACATAATTCTTCTCTCTCGTCTCTTACATATCTGAAGAAGGCATGAAATATGCCGAAACGTCACATGACCTAAATAAAGCTGAGGTCTCAAATTCGCCTGTCTTTATGTGTCCAACGGAAAACAATTTTCGTGACGAAGTTTTCAGCAAATTTTCGTACGTTTAATACATTTGTCCTTCGCTGCCTTTCATACTGTTGCATTAGCAATATTGAACTTGACCCACCCAACATCAAGCACTGAATCAATTTAAAAGTCAGTAGTGTCAGTTCTAATTCCTTTCCAGGGAAGGGAAGCAACATAGCGGTAAAATTGAGGAAAGCAAGAATCGCCATACCCGGAAGAAAATTGACCGAAAAGAACCGAAAAAACTCTTTTCATCCAAAATGCTATAAGAATATATGTAAAAGGTTATTGTGCAAGGGGATACGTACTAACTTGTTTGATTGGCCGTTGTGTGTGTATGCGTGTGTGTTTAGGGGGCTTTCTTTTTAATTTACAATTTAACAAAAGAATCAAATGTCTGATTTGTGTACAAATGAATCGAAAGGCATTATGATGGAATTTAATTTCGTAATGAAATTAATGTGGAGGGGCATTCACTGACTTGTTTGCTTTGACCCAGTGTTTGTGTTTGTTGTTGTTGAGGAGGGGAGACTTTGGTTTTAATTTACAATGTAGAACCGGATCGCAACCCTCAAAAGTAAATTGACCTGAAAAGAGCAGGAAAGACCTTTTTTTAAAACCCCAAATGCTAATTTTGTATCTACGATTAAAAAAAAATATGCGCGAATAAAGCTATGTGTGACACTAAAATGAAAACAATCATTGAATTAGAAAATAATAAGAACGGATCGTGAATTAATATGCAAATTATTTTACCGTAGCATGTCGATCGTATTAGACAGGATCAGTATTAAAAAGCAACTGTTCTTTTATTTTGAATATGTATTTGGCGTTTCAATCCGACCTTTATAAAGCAAGATAGGGTAAACACTCTACCATCTATCTGTATCTGTCTATATAATATTAAAAGCTTATGATGTTTTGGATGTTTGTCTGTTCGTACGAAAATAGAAACATGTGATTGGTTGACAACAAAAGGAATGGGCAAAGTACACATGACTAAGCCAATAGTTTTTACTGTGTCAATACTCGAATTCGAATTTCACGTAATTCTAAAGGATTTTTTAAAAGCTGAATACGTGTTTTATAAATTAAGTAAAATAACATAACATAGTAACATAAAAACACATTACATAAATATTTAAAAAACTAAGTGACTTTTTTTGATAATCCGAAATAGAGAAGACATAAAGGGCGTTCGGCATTAATTCAAAGCGAATTATTTTTGCTTTCAAACATAATTTATAGTATTTTTCTTTCGAATACAAACAATACGGAAATATATTCATCGTAGTTACTTACTCTCTCATGCAAATACTACGTAGCGTATTTTTTAATTTCACAAATATTTTTCTTCGTATTAATTATAAAGAGGGAGAAGTTAGGTAAAGATGGAAATTGACATACCCAGGTACTGTACTAAAAACGATCAAGGAACGGCCATAAACTAGTATGTAATAAAATAATAACTTTAAAAACAAATTATGGGGAACAGTTTTAATAATTAAGTGATAACCGTCACTACATCTGTTGTGTATCTGCTTATAATAAAAACAAAGTCCTATACTAACATCCATCTCAACTTTCCTCGAAAAACATATTACGAAGAATCGAATGGTCGTATTAACATTGTATAGTTTTTTGTTTGACAATAATAACTCGAGGTTTTCATCCGTGCCGGACATTCATAAAAAGCAAAGGCGACGTTTTTCTTTATTTTATATTTGTTTACATCTACGTGGAAGACACAACTGTCTATGGCAGCACTTCAAGGAGCATTGGTGATCAAGATCTCACCCACTGCCGCTCTTAGAACCTGAAACACGTGGTGCACTGGGGAAAAAAGTGACTTCTGACTTTTAACACATATAAAACAAAGTGTATCACCAATACATGTCGAATACATGTCGAAACGAATGGATCTCTCTTTGAAAAAGTGTCTTGTTTTGATAAGCTCCTAGGACTGACTTTTATTCCAGATCTAAAATGAAAGACTTATATCCAGTCTGTTGCTAAGGTCGACTGGAAATGGTTGGATCATTCTACCACTCCAGAAAGCACTCCAGATGTAATCCTCTACTTAAATAAGAGTCAGATGTGTCATAAGATGGAGTACTGCTACCACATCTGGAAGGTGTCGCTCAGAGCACCCTTTCTTGCCTTGAAAAAATACAAAATAAACTTCGAAATATAGGGTGGGAGTGATCTCTTCGCTTCTCTACAGCCACTTTCTCATGGAAGCGACGTTACTGGTCTCTCTCTATTTTATCGTTATTTCCATGGAAGGTGCTCGACTGAGTTTCACTCTTTAGTTCCTCACTGTAAAACATTCACAACAAGAACTCGTCCAACTACCACAACGGAAAAAAGACTCCCTTTCTTTCTAATATCAGGCGGAAATTCCATGGACCGAGTTTCTTTTGTAAGGACTGTCCGTCTGTCGAACACATTACCGCTGAACTGCTTTTCTGCAGATTACAACATGCCCCCCTTCAAAACCGATGTTAAGAAACATTTGTCATAAACCGTAAGTAGTCAAACCATTGCCTTGATAAGTGATGACCCAATAGTAAAAAAAAAATGAACATCAGAGAAATTAAAAAATAAAAATGTCAGAAAAGTGAGCATAAGTACACAGTAGTTTACTTTCATTCCCTGGCAACGCCGGGCATGCTTGCTTGATGCCGGGGATGCCTGTTAGTTATCTGGTGAGTAAGATAGTTGATGGTGTCATTCTACGCCAATACACTCAGTCGCCTGGTGAATTTCATCCACCCTCTTTCAACTGCCTTCGCTCTAACTTCTTCTTCTTCTTCTTCTTCTTTCGTGTGAATCAGATGATTCTGGTGTTGGCATTAGTTTCCCCGATGTTTTTCTAGTTAGAAATCTTTCTGCAAAGACATCGGGTACTTACGGGAAGGACCACGAGAAGGTTGCCAACATCCCTAAGTGAAAGTGATACTGTGGAATCGACTGGATTCGAACTTGGAACACCCAGGTCTTCAGTCCGTGTCGATATCCACTTAACCACCGTCACCTCCCGCTCTAACTTGATACTACCCAATGGCTTATGAACCAATAAGGATGACCAAAGTTAGGGTTTCCCAAGCTATTTTCCGTGGAACCCTACTGATCTGCGGAAAGTTAATACATATTCCACGAAAACCTGGAATGGTAAAGCATTTTATTGATTATATGTTATTACCTACATTACAAAATAAACAAGGTATTCCTTTAAAAGTTTAAGATTTACGAGGTGTTCTATCGCAGAAAAGGTTTGGGAAACTCTGGCCTACTCCATAGTATGTACACACAATTGGAATATAGACGACCTTACGTGCGGTGCAGACAACTAAACAGCCGAGCACATCCATGAAGGGTGTGGCTGAGCACTCTGCACTCAATGGCCGTACGGGACTGATAGAAATAGAATATGGTCACCCTTGACTGGCTGCAAGATTCCCTGTTGCAGGTTTGATATTTGTTGTAAACCTCGAATGTTCGGATTTAATAGGATGTTGTATTTTCATCGTGTGAGAGAAGATAAAATGATAATTATAAAATCTATATATTATTAAAAGGTCATGGTGTTTATGTGATTGATTGACAAAAAAGGAATAGGCAGAGTACACATTACTTAGTAGTTTTACGATATCAATACTCGAATTTTAATCACGTAAGTAAATGATGTTTTTAAACAGGATACGTGTTTTATAAATTTGAAGAAATTAACATAACATAATAAACTCTAAGTGACATTTTTTATATTCATAAAGGGTATTCGGCATTAGTTCTAAGTGAATAATATTTGCTTAAAAATATAATTTCTAATGTTTTTTTGCCAATAAAAGCGTTACATAAATACAGTCATCGTAGTTACTTACTCTCTCATGCAAATACTAAGAAGCATATTTTTTCAAAGAAATTTCACTTTTTTTTCCTTCGTACTAGGTTTAGCACAAGGAGCGAGTACAAACTAGTAATAATAAACAATATTTCATCTGAAAATATATAAAATAAACACGGCTTCGAAAGTGTTATCTAATTAAAAAAAATAATAAACACAACTTTAAAAGTGTCATATAATAAAAATGAAATAAACACGGCTTTAAGCGTGTATTGAAATCGGAAAAGGGAGTGAATTGTTTGTGCACGAGATATAACATTATTTCAGAGTTTTGTCTTCTTTGTTTACATATCCATCTGTTCCCGCCCTCGCCAGGTGAAAATAGAGCCGCGACTGAGAAAAACGGCCATGGACAGTTAGAATGCTCACGGCGCCCTAAATCCTAGACTGCAACTGATATATTTTAAATCATTTTAACTGAATCTTAATCGCATGATCTTTTTTAATCAGCAAAACGATACCTTTAAAAATGGCTTCTCCTCTTACCCTAAGTTTATGGTTCGCTAATGAAACACACCCGAGACAAACCTTACCTTTAGTGACATTGAAACCTCTGGATAACTTGTGCACTCGATTAACCTTACCGATTACGTTATACTTCATTCCAAATATATGTCACCCTGTTATAAGTTCACTTACCGATGCGTGTATAAACCATTATACACGCACGTCGTCGCTTTTGTCGTCGTCGTCGGGAACCCATGTTGTTGATCGTCTGCGGATACAAACGACTCGGACACCGATGTTGATTTATAAAAACAAATTATTTAAAAAGGGAACATTAACAGAAAACGATAGAGGTACGGGTTACTTTCATACGCGTGGGAGAAACAGAAAGACAGACGGATAGATAGATAGACGGATAGCTCGCTTCTATAATCTAGTTACATTGTGCGCCCCTACCCCCATTGAGGACAGTGTTATAGACACGTCTTTTCTTGTTTGAAGTTTCGCCAAACAAAGAGATCGAAAATCTCCGCCTGGAAATCATGTGGTGTCGCAACTTCGTTTTGGGATCACCTCTAAAGTGTCCCTCAAAGGTTTCCATTCATACACGGCCCTCATTATGTAACGACTCTTTTTTCTGATTTAACATGTGCATCTGGGTGTTGTATTTCTGCTGTGCTTAAAAGAATGACGACAAACACCGATGTACAAAAATATAATGATATATCGTGGCGGTGAACGAGTGCGGGTTAGCGGGATTTTGCCTTTGCTGTTAATGTAGTCACACACCTAGGGAGATTATTAAGCGACGGATTATTCCTGTCTGCAGCTGACCTGTGGGTAAAGGTAACCGTTGCAGGTAGTTTCGACTCAATCAGCAATTATTTCATTTTAGACAATCCACCGTGTTTGTTTCTTCCGGCCAGATGCGTGTCTGTGTCAAGTACGTTTATTCCTGTCAGGTGACCTTTTCGGTACACCCGGCATGCATATTCAACATGAATGCTAATAAAAAAAACTCGATCAGATTCCATTTGAATATTACTTGGCAATATCATACTCTATTATTACTAGTGTACAACCTCCGTCAAAAATGGCACGATGAAATTGTGCTTCGTCAGTGTTCACACTAACATTCATAAAAATCATAAAATTACTGACCTAATGTTATGACCTAAAGAAAAACACATCTACCGTTGACTTTTTATTTAGAGTGTAGGGATTTCTTTCCGAATTCATTTCAGAGGGTGCGGGTTGTCTGACTTGCTGTTTGATCTCTAACGTAAGCGTTGTAATGCATTTTATTGAAAGTCATAACTTATAAAACAAGTACAGGGTGCAACACTGCGGCGATGTAACAGAGCTTGGAGCTTAGAAGACAGTGCGGAACCTATTAAGTTAGAAATTCTTTTTTTGCATCCTGTCTAAGAAGGAGAGACTAGTGGTTTGTGCAACAACCCAGATGTTATAACAATGTTATATACACGTTCAAATGGTAGCTTTATAGAGATATAGAATACTGGCAGGTGTGAGAAGTTTTTACCTCAGTAGAGGGAGCCTGCCTTCTTTGCAGCAGGCTTGGCAGCATCTTCTATGTACTGATTTCACTTCATATTGCCTGAGAATCTCAGGCCGAAGAGTTTAAATGTTAGACCCTTTGTTTCTCAGAAGCAACTGCAAGTTAAGGAAGTGCATATCAATTATGGACGGAATCTAATTTAAAATCGTTGTCGTCTCTTTCTTCATGAATGTACCAGCATCTCAAGAGAACAGTCAAGAGAATATGCTAAGTTTTGGCCTACGATAGACGGACAGCAACATAGAACCAATGGCGGCGCGTGACTTTGGCTGGGAGCAATGTGTAGCATCTGTTCTGATACTACACTTCATCTTTTCTGTTCTCGGTCAGTGAAAGAGAGATCATTTTAGATTGAGGCAATGTTAATTTTTATCTTAATCCAGGGTACATCTTTTTGGGGAACTGCATTTTCACCGCATTAAATACCGACCTTGTGTCTAACTCTGCCCTCATGAGGAGGCAAGTAAATAAACTATAGGTTTTGGAGGTGCTGTTTCAGAAAATTATAAATTTGTAGAATTTGATTGTTTACTTTAAATACATCATAAAAGGCAAACTGCTATAATCACTGACGAAGAGCACTTTTAACCAGGGTTGCGGAGTCAGTCGGAGGGAGTCGTAGATTTTGGAAAGAAGTCGGGGGAGGAGTAGTTAGAATGCTCGGAGTCGGATTTTTTAATCTCTGAAGAATCAACAGACAGTGTGAATATTGGAAAACTTTAAAATAATGGAGTTTGAGTCGAATATATTTTAATCCTAGGAGTCACAATCGGAGTGGGAATTTTATGAATTCTAGGAGTCGGAGTCAGAGTCGGGCCTTATACCTCCGACTCCGCAACCTATCTTTAACCCGTCTCAATCTTTCTGACCTTCACTAGCTGAAAACAAAGTGTTTCTTGTTATATTGTTTCTCGTTAAATATCGCATGGCAAATATTTAATTATTTTAGATAAGCGTCCAGAAATCTTTAATCGCTTTTCGCATTGTCTCTTTGTTTCTAACACAAACGATTTCGTTTCTTAGTCTGTTTGAAATTTATAAATATATAATTGATCTTGTGACCGTGTCTGTGTTTGTGAGAGAGATAGAGGGAGCATGAGGCTCGTGTATTTTCCATGGTTAGATGTGTACCATAGACGACACTAAATCGATATCTATTACAATACGGCTGATATTGTCTCTCTGTCCGCATATGTTTCCAGCCCATGTTACATAACAATATTGGAATTATTATTAAGCGCAGTGAATTCTAAATTCCCTGTGATTGGATTAAAATCAGCCAATCACAGACCACTGCTTCAATCTCTGCAGAAAACCCATGAGAGCCTCGCAGCCGATCAACATTGTTCTTCTCTGCCGTGTCTGGTGAGAGCGGGCTCATGCTTTTTTAGCGTATATAATACGCGAAGATGTTCTCAACTACTCTTCACAGCATCCTGTTACAAGACAACTGGCATTTACAGAGAGTCCGCAAAGGCACTTCTTTTGCAAACAGCATTCTATTTCTTTCTTCTTTTTTTCATCTATATAAATACCCCTTCTTTATCTACCCAGCGGACTACAGTCTTCGTCCTTCATTTTAACGGGAAAAATCCCAACATTAAATGGAACGATCGAGTGACACCTTAAAGGTCAGAAGTGATCTCCAGACGGAGATTTTCTATCTCTTAGCTGGCGAGTCTTCAATCAAGAAAGATATGCCTGAGGTTCCGTCCCCAATCGAGAGCGGGCGCGCACAATGTTACTAGGTGCAGTGGGACGAGCTATCTGTCTATCTATCTGTTTCCGTTTCTCTCTCACACGCGTACGAAAATAACTCACCCCTCTGGTGTTTTCTGTAACTGTAACTGTTCTTCTTTTTGTAATAATCCATTTTATAGACATCGGCGTCCGAGTGGGTTTATCAGCAGACGAATACAACCTCGGTCCCCGACGGGTGTATAATCGTTTATACACGTATCTGTAAGTGAAAATGCAACAGCTCAAAAAAGTGAAAATTGGTAGGAATGATCTGCTCGTCTTATGTATTTGTTTTTCTCAGGTTTATGGTTTAATACTAACGCCATAATTCTTTTTAAAACATGAGCCGGCTCATCATTGTAAGCAATGACTTTATCAATGAAGCTTTCAAATGTTAATAATTAGATATTTTTGAGTCATAAAATATTTTATGATTATAATCGATTATATAAAAGGCAGTTGTATGTTTGTGTGTCTCAAGCTTAAAAACAGAAACTACACAAGACACATCCATAAAGCTGATATATTCTTTTTATTCATTACCTCGGACAGAGCATAGACATATGTTTTTGAATAGCTATTCTTTTGAAGGTGACAAAAAACAAAATTAGTCAGGGGGCTAGATTTAGAGAGATTTTTTCACGAACTTTTGATGTAAAACTCGAACTAAAATACATTTTCTTGACCTTCAGGCTAGGATCAAAATATAGTATCTGTTCTGTCCTCGGTCAGAGGAGAAATGACAATTCTTCTGACTGGGGAGGGAGAGGTGGCCGATAGAGGAGAGAAGGGAGGAGAGATGTGGAGAGAGAGGGAATTCAGATATATAACATATATAGACTAAGAGAGAGAGAGAGAGAGAGAGAGAGAGAGAGAGAGAGAGAGAGAGAGAGAGAGAGAGAGAGGGGATTAAAAATAAGTTTTTAACTTTTCTATTTTGTTCTCCATGCCCACGGGCAACGCTGGGTAGCTACGCTAGTATTTATTAAATAAAAGTTCTGAAAATATTATTAACATTCATAAAAACATATTTTAAAAAGGATCTTAAGCAGGATTTCTCTAAATACCCTTCTCTATATAAAACGCAAATATTCTGCGTGTGTGTATCTGAGCTCCGAACAAAACAAATGGTATACGTGGAATCAGCAGGTCTATACGGATGTTTTAGCCTAGTTTTTTAAAAAGTTTATTTTTATATAAATGCTTTATCATTTTAGCAAGGCCACAATAAGGGTTAGTGAGATTTTAAATTTGTTCATGGAAGTTGAATTTTAGGTAGACAGAGTAAAAAAAAGAGAGTTCTTGGCATTGTTAGTAGAGAGACGAGTTCTTGCTGGGAAGTTTTTTTTAAAGGGAGTGGTGCCCAGAGTTTGAGGTTCAGCCAAGTACCTACCATAGAAATATCGATAGAGTAGGGAAGGACTAGTAACATCTCTTCTGTGAAAAAGGGGCGGTAGGGAAGAGAAGAGATTATTTCTCACTAGATTGCGAAGTCGAGTTTGTATATTGTTCAAGAAAGAAAGAGTGCCCTGAGCGGTACCTCTTCAGATATGGCAGCAGTACTACATCTTAGGACGTATTTGTTAACAGTTGTAATTGATTCGAATTTTTAAAATCTAATAATATTAATACAGAGTTGGGTTATTTTGTTGAGCAGCATATTAACATTTGCGGTCATTTAATGAGTGAAACTATTTTTATAAACAAGTGTTTAACTTTTGTTAAACGAATTATTGGAAGAACAGCAATTGCACTATTTAACCTTGTAGTATCCATGAAAATGGTTATAGAAGGTTGTTACTCTAATGGAAGGAACAACCAACATGATAGTAGAATGGAGAAAGAAAGGTTTATTGCAATAGTGAGTACAATGAATGGATAGACAGAGATCGGTAAGACGTTACTAATCTCCGAAGCAAGACCGTTAGGTAATGCAGTGATAACTAAAAGCTAGACACGTCATTAGATGAGGTACTGATGTCATTTCTGGGTAGGTTCCGCTCGGAGCACCCGTTCTTGCTTCGACGGAGTACAACACTGATTTCGCAATCTAGTGGGCGATGATCTCTTCCCTTTCCCTACAGAAAGGCCGTTGTTAGCCTCTCACTACTGTATTGTTATATTAATGGTATGTTCTCAACTGAGATCAAAACCCTGTCATCTCCCCCCCTGAAAAACATTCACAGCTAAAATTGGCATATATACAACCACAGCAAAGAACTCCCCCTCTCTCTGTACCAAAAACAACGGAACCTCCATGAATAACGTTTCTTTCCTAGAAAATCTCATCTGTGGAACAAAATAATACGAGGTTGCTTCACATCCATAATTGAGCATGTTCTGTCATTTTGTCAGTTGGTTACTATCGACTCCGATACTAATCGACGCAATTTTATCATGTTGACACGAAGCGTTCTATAGATACCTAGTGTGCCACACGGGGATGCAGTATTATACATTATTAATATTAATATACATTATTAATAGTATTATACATTATTAATATTATTATACATTATTAATATTATTATACATTATTAATATTATTATACATTGTTAATAGTCTTATACACTATTAATATTATTATACATTGTTAATAGTCTTATACATTATTAATATTATTATACATTATTAATAGTATTATACATTATTAATATTAATATACATTATTAATATTATTATACATTATTAATAGTATTATACATTATTAATATTAATATACATTGTTAATATTATTATACATTATTAATAGTATTATACATTATTAATATTATTATACATTATTAATAGTATTATACATTATTAATATTAATATACATTGTTAATATTATTATACATTATTAATATTATTATACATTATTAATAATATTATACATTGTTAATATTATTATACATTATTAATATTAATATACATTGTTAATATTATTATACATTATTAATATTATTATACATTATTAATAGTATTATACATTGTTAATAGTATTATACATTATTAATGTTGTTATACATTATTAATAGTATTATACATTGTTAATATTATTATACATTGTTAATATTATTATACATTGTTAATAGTCTTATACATTATTAATAGTATTATACATTGTTAATAGTATTATACATTATTAATATTATTATTAATAGTATTATACATTATTAATAGTATTATACATTATTAATAGTATTATACATTGTTAATAGTATTATACATTGTTAATAATATTATACATTGTTAATAATATTATACATTGTTAATATTATTATACATTGTTAATAGTATTATACATTATTAATAGTATTATACATTATTAATAGTATTATACATTATTAATAGTATTATACATTGTTAATATTATTATACATTGTTAATAGTATTATACATTATTAATAGTATTATACATTATTAATAGTATTATACATTATTAATATTATTATACATTATTAATATTATTATACATTGTTAATATTATTATACATTATTAATAGTATTATACATTGTTAATAGTATTATACATTGTTAATAATATTATACATTGTTAATAATATTATACATTGTTAATATTATTATACATTGTTAATAGTATTATACATTATTAATAGTATTATGCATTATTAATATTATTATACATTATTAATAGTATTATACATTATTAATAGTATTATACATTGTTAATATTATCATACATTATTAATAGTATGATACATCGTTAATATTATGATACATTATTAATAGTATTATACATTGTTAATATTATTATACATTATTAATAGTATTATACATTGTTAATAGTATTATACATTGTTAATATTATTATACATTGTTAATAGTATTATACATTGTTAATATTATTATACATTGTTAATAGTATTATACATTATTAATAGTATTATACATTATTAATAGTATTATACATTATTAATAGTATTATACATTATTAATAGTATTATACATTATTAATATTATTATACATTATTAATATTATTATACATTGTTAATATTATTATACATTGTTAATAGTATTATACATTATTAATAGTATTATACATTATTAATAGTATTATACATTATTATTATTATTATACATTATTAATATTATTATACATTATTAATAGTATTATACATTGTTAATAGTATTATACATTATTAATATTATTATACATTGTTAATATTATTATACATTATTAATAGTATTATGCATTATTAATAGTATTATGCATTATTAATATTATTATACATTATTAATATTATTATACATTATTAATATTATTATACATTATTAATAGTATTATACATTATTAATATTATTATACATTGTTAATATTATTATGCATTATTAATATTATTATACATTATTAATAGTATTATACATTATTAATAGTATTATACATTGTTAATATTATCATACATTATTAATAGTATGATACATCGTTAATATTATGATACATTATTAATAGTATTATACATTGTTAATATTATTATACATTATTAATAGTATTATACATTGTTAATAGTATTATACATTGTTAATATTATTATACATTGTTAATAGTATTATACATTATTAATAGTATTATACATTATTAATAGTATTATACATTATTAATAGTATTATACATTATTAATAGTATGATACATCATTAATCTTATGATACATTATTAATAGTATTATACATTGTTAATATTATTATACATTATTAATAGTATTATACATTGTTAATATTACTAATTCAGCTAGTACTACTCTTGCTAATACTAAAACTTACACACTTATACGCGCCAAAGCAATTGCATAAAGTTTATTAATATAAATATAAATGTTGGCATACCGAATGTATAAGTGGACAGTAAGAATTCTACTACTACTTTGGAATAACAGGTATGTTATCTGGTATAAATACTACTACTACTACTACTACTACTACTACTACTACTACTACTGTCGTTGCATCGCCTCTGCTTTTGTTGTTGTTATCTGAAACTGTGCCATGTGTGCGTTACTGCCATCTTTTTTGATACCAAACCAGCATCGTTGTAAAATACAGCACAACAATAGTTCACAGTTCAGTTCTTTGTTAAAAAAACTGACAAGAGAAGACATCTTCGTGAACCGTGGTACGAAATCACCATTGGTATGTACCAAAATCTCTCCCTCTCCGGGATGACACTGGGTTACTTATGGAATTCGAGACCTTTTATCTCACTGAATTCTAGCTGGAGAAAGAGGCTTTTTCTACCTCTTACATCTCGCGTGTGACATCGCAGCCACACGACACTTGTTCACCAAGACTTTTAATATACAATATAACTTACCTACAAATCTTTCCAACTTTTATAATGAGTTATATAATTTAATCCTAATATTTCTTAGAATGGCACGATTAAACACCACGGCTCACGTAATTAACTCAATACAAAGACAAAAAAAAATACTAAATATATAAATCAGAAGGTCGCAACTGCTATCGATGGTATCTTCAACAAGTACATTTAATGTATCTTAAATCCCCCCCATTCCTTTGACGGCGCATATCTTTACTACACAAGCACACCATGGTGCCTTGAGACGCAAAAAAGTGTTTCTTGGCAATCTCTTCCGCTTGACTTTTTATCCTTCAACACCCGTGAACACTGTTTTTTGGCACCCTTAATCTGTTATGAAGGATCAACTCGCATTATTACGTCATGTCCCCAGTAGGTTTCGCAAAACGTTACTCAACGACCACATAATATATTGTTGAACGATTCATTCAATACCTTTTCGGGTCAGCCAAAATACAAAAACAAAAACAAAACAAAAACAAAACAAACGTTCTTGGCTTCAAGTCGTTGAGTGTCCTATTTCTTTTTTTTTTAACAATTTAGTCTTATAACTTGTCTCTTAATATTTGTAACATTAGAATTGCTTTTTTACGTTTGTATGTGTGTGTGCTTAACATGGTCTTCGAAACAAAACAGTCACGATCGAGCTGACGCAAACCCAAGCATGAAACGTACAAATAGATAACAGTGTCTCTTGTAAAACCAGGAATAACAAAGTTCTGGTAACAAGAAGCAACAAAGAGGAATTCTGCCATTTGTTCTTCTCAAAAGGCAAAATTGAAAGTCTCAATTTCTTTTCAAAATTATTCGATGACTAAACTTTATATTTGTTTATCAATATTTTCCTCCCTTCTCTTCTCTTCCAATTCGTTTCGTACATTAGGTATGTTGTTTTTAAACGAATTGAAAGAGAATATGGGTCCGTCTATGATAGTTCTACATACTTTTTTTTTTCCTTTTTTCTTTGTCTATTCTAAGTATATTGTTATTAAGATAAATGATTATATAATCATAGATGGTGTATTTACGCTGTTTATATGCCCAGTAATTACATCGTCGCGTATATTCCCTCCTCCTTCCATTTGTTACCCTTCGTTGTCGTGTTAAACTTAAGATGTTTCCTTGAAGTAAACTCTGGGCGTCGGGACCAAAATTAGATCTGTTTTCTCGCCCCTGCTTTTGTTGTTATCTGCAACTGTGTCATACGTGCGTGTTCACCATCTTTAATTTACACCGCGTGGCACACACCAGCATCGTTGTAAATACAATATAACAAAAGTTCACAGTTCGGTTCTAAATTAAACCAAATTTAGTATGAAACACCCTTGGAATATCGAATGTGTCATAACCGATCAACATTATATTACAACTTATGCTATCGCCTATAATGCTACTAATACTAATCATAAACACTTAGTGCCCCTCAAAATATTAACCCAAATTACATTCAATTTAGCATTCAATTTTGCAGTGCCAGACTTATCACAAGGGGGGGGGGTGAAAATTCAACTACTACTGATACTAATAATTATAAACACATATAGACTCCTAAAATATCGGACAGAATTGAATTAAATTTGGCAGAAAGATCGTATGTAACATTGTTCAATGTTAATGTTATATATTGCGGCCGGCAATTTAGTAACTAATAGCACGTTAAAAATGGCCATCAACTGATACTTACCACTAGGCCACTACTTATCAAGGCAAATAGCTATTCGAGGATAAAAGTTAATGAGACTGAACCATTTTTAGCCGAGGAATACTATGGGAGTACTCATATTAATCAAAGGTATGAACTGCGTTTAATTACCTACGGAGTGGTTAATGTCAAGCATCTGTTGATATTTGATTTGAAGAGGACAAAGTTGTAATCAATAGGGAAAAAGTCCCGCGGTAATGTGTTCCATACCAGCTCTGTTAGTATGAAATATGGCGTCAATTTATTAAAGTAAACAGAAAGGCACGTTTCTAATCAACCTACATAGATAAATGCTTTAATAACGTGAGTTTGTTACTTTTGTCTTTTATTTTCTGATACTTTTGGACACAACTTTGACCTTTTCTACTGACAAGTTTCACTCATTAAAAACTCCAAGATATATAAATCTGTATTTGGTTGTCTAAGTGATGACGAAACGGTCCGTAAAGAACTGGATCTGAAACGAATAAAGACATGGTTACTGTAATCTAATTTTCTATTTATTATGTATGCATATGACAGATGACATACGAGCGTACTTTAGAAAAATAAAATAAATAGTAAAAAAAGAAACGTCAATATTTCAAAAACCAAAAACAAACGAAACAAAACAAGAGCGAACACACGGACACAAAGAAACTAATCGATCCTACGTTAATTTAACATGCCCATTCCTGTATAATCAGCAGCAGCTTAAACCCCATTCCTACGGTGATAAACAGATATGCATGAGCGAGAAGTTTGTACATTTCAAATTACGGGCAAACCAGAGTCTAAGATAGACAGAAGGCGAAAGAAAAAAATAACGGATAAATGAAGACGCCGAAACCAGGTAAAAAAGAAGAAAGTAATTAGTTCCTGAAAAGACCTCCACCAAGCAAGGTGTAAAAATGAATCGCTCTTCCCGAAAGGCCTGAGAAGAAAGCATGATCGTTGAAAGCAATAAAGCAACGATATGAAAATACATGTTGAACCGGTTATAAACAAAGCCGAAGTCGATGATACGAAAGAAATATATGTGAAACCGATGATCTTCTGACATCTAACAATAGCAGCGAATATTCTGGATACAGTGACTCAGCGGAATGAACCCCCAAAACGAGTCTACTATGAGAGAATTAGAAATTACAAAATCAACATGAAAGCACAGATGTCATTTCTGAGATTAAGCGAAACAAACAATCGTAAAACAAAAAACAAAAAAGAAGTTAAATGCAAAGTAAAAAAAAGCGCTCTCCCATAAGTAACATTTCTTTTATTGGCAAAAAACATACAAATGTTGCAAACAATTTTCTTTCTTTTTCCTATTTAAGCCCTGTTTATCCCATGACAATAATTCATTGGTTATTTCAATAAATGTTATATGTATTTAGGAATTCGTTTTATTTGTTGTTTACACATGCTATTGTCATTCCCGTAAATATTCGAACCTGAGAAAACCCATTTTTATTTTTTTATAAACGGAATCATTGTGTATTCCATTCGCATCGCATACTTTCCCTGTGATGTGATAAAGTGATCGGAGGACATACCGTTCGTAACAATATATGTTTATATATTTCTATGTTAAAGATTAACTACTAAACTAATAAGCAATCATTATGAATTTTGGAGTACATGTATTATGTGCAAGTGTGGGCAATGTAGGCTATATTTGTTTTAATTTTGTTTTATGCAATGGAGGGAAAGAAGTTGTGGAAACCCTTCGTGAAAATTCAGAAACCTCCGATTTTTGTAAAATTTGACAATAGGCATTAGACATCAATTAATAAATATTCACCAAGTTTCAGTTTCTTGGGAATATTTTACGGTGTCTTTAGGGTACAATAACCTCTCATCTTAAAATTCAATTATTTCAGATTTGCATTGAATTTGACTAATAGTGATTAATTTACTATTAAGCAAGATTCCTTGAATTTCAATTTCTTCTTTAAACTCCTTAAGTCTTAATTTTGAGAAATATTCTAGAATCTAAATTATGTAATAGAGTTAGATCAAAATTGGAATAAGGATTCTAGTCGTAATGTTTAGTAGCATCATATCTTAATTTTAATCTTCTTACGGTGATATAAAAGTGACGCAAAACTGTTCTGTTTAGGGGATTAATTTTATTTATACTGAGACAGGTACTCGTTGACCACACACACACACACACATATATATATATATATATATATATATATATATATATATATATATATATATATACATATATATAATGATGCTGGCTTAAATAGAGCTGAAAGGGAAAATATTACGAAATACAAAGGTCCTATGTACGACATGAAAAGAAACTGGAATCTTAGGAAGATCTCCAACATTCCAGTAATTATAGTAGCAACCGGACTAATGAAAAAGAACTTTAAAAACTACCTGGCGAATATACCCGGTGAACCAAGTGCAAGAGAGATACAAACAATTGCACTTAAAGTGACAGTTGGAATCTTAAAAAGATCTCTCGGCTGGAGTGTCTGAAATAGCGGGTAGAATGTCTGGCAAACAAAAAGATAAGAATATATATATATATATAAATATATATATATATATATAAGAGAGAGAGAGAGGAAGACGCAACAGTTTATTTAGCAAAAGTTAGATAATATACTACATTATTTTTCAATGTAACCGCTACCGGCGGAGACGACCATCTCAAGGCGGGCGTGAAATGCGTTACACGCTTTAGCAACCATGTACTAGTCTATAGCGACGAACGCCTCCACGATGGCAGCCTACAGACAGTCGACTGTGCTGCGGGTGTGTTTGTTGGTTTTAATCTTGATCCCACCCCAGAAGAAATCATCAAAGCAGTTGCAGTCGGGTAAGAAGGGCAGCCACAAATCCGGAGACCAATTATGAGGAACATTGTTGAGCATCCACGCCTGGATCGTATTAATCTTGTGTGCAGGAGCGGAGTCGTGCTGGAAGACGTAGAGGCACCCGGTGGCAATCTCGTTCATCCAGGACTTCACCACACTCCTCAGCACCTCCAGGTATTTCGTTTACTTTTTGGCAAGTGTCGGATTTTGTTGCAACACCCTGTATAGCGATATAGTCCAGCCCAGAATGTAGACTCATTGTAAAAGCAAGCAAGCACTTTTGAAATATGGCCGTAACTTGTAATTGGCTTAATTGGGAACTTGTTAAGAACATACGGCTAACCTAATTGTTTCAAACCTCAACTCACAGGGCCACTAGACTCTCGGTAGGGCGCTCCACTGTTATAGCCTTGTAACAGACTTAATTCGCTCTAATCAACTGATTGGCTGATTGCTGATGTTCCGCTTGCCAATTGAATAGTCGAAACCTTTTACTCAAATCAATACTTTCCAAGGTAAAAGGCGGGAGTGTGATAGGATACAGCGATAAAGCAATTTACGTATACAGTAGATACAATAATACCAATTTTATGTGGGCTTGCATCAGTTTATTAAGAAATAATACGATTTTTAAATAATACGGATTTTAAATTAAATGCCGTTATTTACAAGTATTTTTTAATAATACGAATTTTTTTCGAATTATATAAAATTTTTTCTCCCTTTTCTTCTTTCTTTTTTTCTACCTTTTCTTCTTTCTTTTTTTCTCCCTTTTCTTCTCTTTTCTTTTATTTTCTTCCCTAATTGTATTAAGTGTTTTTACGATCTAATTTAGAATTATAATGTTTAGGGGCAGTATATGTATTTCTGCTAGCTCTGTTAGTATGAAATATGGCGTCAATCCATGAAAGTAAACATACATTTATGTTGCTAATTTATGTTCCTAGCTTTAAAGCTACATAAAAGGGGATGGCTTACCAAGGAGATGTATGGCAGAATTCGTCCAGTGAGATTCCAACGTCCCGGGATGTATGGGTTACCCAAGGTTCATAAGGCCAATATCCATTTGAAGCCTATTTTATCTACAGTCGGCTTATCCCAGCATGGATTTGCTAAATGGTTAGCTTTTGGGGGTATACTATGGATACTGCACTCCTCACTGATTTCGCTTTTCACAGTTTATTAGTGAACTTAAGTGTTCTTCAGATACTGAGTACCTCTATTCCTACGATATATCCAGCTTGTTTACTAACGTGCCTCTCGATAAAACTATCGGTCCTTGTGATGATATTCTGTATCGTAGTTCCCTACTTAAGCCACTATTTCTTGAGAATATATTTGTTGAACTCATGAATTTGCTTACTCAGTCAGTTGAGTTTAGCTTCGACTGGAACATGTATCAGCCAACAACTTAGACAGCTTTGTAATAATTTATTAAAAAAACAAAAACTCACCATTAGACGCTATTGCTTACACAGTATTTCAGTTAATAATTATGAAATAAGTACGTTTATTTTTAAAACTAAATTTTGTTGTTGTTTTTTAGTGTGATGATGATGATGATGATGATGATGATGATGATGATGATGATGATGATGATGATGACATTTTCCATTAAAAATCAATTCTAACTTATAAAATTAATATATAGATTCAGATTTTTGATAAAAATTTCTTAAGTTTTATTTTTTATTTTGCTTTGTCTTTAATAATAAAGGCGAACCACACACAGTAACCGTTTCAAATTACTCACAACTATATAATTGTTTTATTTGGTAAATTGCCGTTCCGCTTTTTCATTTATTCATTTTATTATATAAACAGTTTTTCATTTTTATGCTTATACAAAATTAAATCACGCGACTTTGAATATTAAAAAGACCATATAAAATAAATATTTTGTTGTTTTTTCCTAATTAATAGAATGTGACTGTGTTCATACATATGAACTTTCCTCAACATCGGAATATGCCAAATTACACCATGACAATTATATTTTTGTTGTTTTTTACTAAATTACCAAAATTTGAAATAAAAATTGTTTCTTTGCCTTTCTGTAAAGAACACAGCTAGATTAATTTATATCCAGATGGCGGGTCCTTTGTTGCTTGTACACACACACACACACACACACACACATATATATATATATATATATATATATATATATATATATATATATATATATATATATATATATATATATATATATAAGTTAGTGTAGATCAATAACATTTGAACATTGTTCCAAGAATTCAAAACCAACTATTATTAAGCGTACGATCGTTTCCAAGACTTTGTTTTGGAAATATTCTATTTTTCATTATTTTTAAGATTCCGAAACGTCTTTCTGTCAGTGCCTTTTATAACATAACATACAGAAGTCTCTTGAGAAAAAAAAACAATTAGATTTGAGTTCTAAAAGAAAGTGAAACAAAAGCAAAAAAAACAATTAGACTTGAGTTCTAAAAGAAAGTGAAACAAAAGCAAATTGACAGCAAATTGAATAACAAATCAAACATTTAAAACCTTCAAAGCATTCCCCATATAAGTGGAATCGAGAGGAAGAAATTACATGAGAGAAAAATACATCAATAAATAAAAAAATAAAAATATAAACAATAGTTACATTAATCAATATTAATAAGAATAAGCTAAATATTTATAATAATAATAATAATAATAATAATAATAATAATAATAATAATAATAATGTTAGAGTACAATAAAATAAAATATAATAAAACTAGATAAGTTAAATAAAAAAGTAAAATTGAGAAATAAAATAAAGGATAAATAAGAATAAAATAATGAAATAAACAAACAAAATAAGAACTAATTTTATTTAAAATTATATTTAAAATAAAATTAGTTCTTATTTTGTTTGTTTATTTCTTTATTTTATTCTTATTTATCCTTTATTTTATTTCTCAATTTTACAAGATAGAGCATAGTTTGAATTTATGAAAAATTAAAATAATTAGAAGATAAAAAGTCTAAAAAATTTAATTCTATTTTTAAGAAGAAAATATATGATAATTAGAAAAACGTAAAATAATAATAATGATAATGGGAAGATGAGTATATTAATACCAGAGAAGGTCAACAAATCTAAATATCAAATTCAAGGAAGAAAATTTTCGATTAGAAAAATACAAAGTAGAGAATTATTTAAGTAAAATTAATAGAAATATAAAAAATTAAAATAAAGAATATATAGAGAGACATCCAATTTAAATAAGAAAAATTATTAAAAAATTAGAAAAGTGATAAATAGACAAAATATATATAAAATAATAATTGAAAAAATGATAAATAGAATAACAGTAATAAGAAATATAGTAATTAGAGAAAATAATAATAACAATAATAGTTAGAAACAAGAAATAGTATCTACATACACGTGGACAGATAAACATATATATATATATATATATATATATATATATATATATATATATATATATATATATATATATATATATATATATATATATATATATATATATATATATATATATATATATACCAGAAAAATAAAGTGCTTTAATATGGAAGACAGATCAAGTATTTTTATATTTTCATATATAAAAAATTAATATATATTTACACATAGGAAATATAAAAAGCAAAACAATGAAAAATTAAAGAAAAAACAACAGGAAGTAATTAGAAGTAAACAGAAAATGAGAGGCCACTTATACAAAGAAAAAAAACGTTAAAAGGAGTCCATTAAAAAAGACAATAATTAAGCGGTTGAACTTTAATAATTATCGGATAATGTCAGTATAAGATTATTAAAGTCTTATCTCAATATATCGCTGTTATTTCAAAGTAAAAGTCATCGAACAGTAAGTGACCATTAAGGAAATCCATGAAATGTCAAAATTCGGAGTTATTATTGATAAAACATCCCAGAATTCGATTTCAAACGAGCAAACAGACACATGGATTGAATTCCATATAATCTGACACATACCCAAAACACAAAATCCACATGCATTCGACTCTAGAACGATCTACATAGATACATACACATATTTATATAGTTATATAGATACTATAATTTTAAACGGTTAATAAGTCGCTTCTCAGCCAATATATATATATATATATATATATATATATATATATATATATATATATATATATATATATATTACAAAAATATTTTGATTTATTAATCAACACTTTTTTTATGGAAATCGCTCCAGACAAGGCATGAAGCCACTTGATGTAAGGAGCCAACAAGAACAAATATGATTATAGCAAAGACAAGACATGCGTATTAGCCTTAGTCTTGAAAAGACCAAGATTATAGGTAGAAGGAAAACAGTCAGCAGGAAAAGAGTTCCACAAAGCCTGCGGTTTTTGGAAAGAAGCTACTGGAATAGGAATACATATATGTTTCGTTTTAAGAAAACTCGTCAGTGCAGACGAATAAGTCCATACCACCGGTCGCCAGGTTTGAACGCCGGATTAAAGTCACCTTTAACTTCCATCTCTTTTTACTGTTCTCCGTATCTACTTATCTATCTCGCTTATTCCATATATATCTCCCTCTACACCCATTTCTCTCTTTCTTTATTAAAAACGTTTTAAAGCCTTCAAATAAATGCAATGGCCTGTCAAATGTTTCACACTTTGGGTGCGGCTTCACAACGCATGAGATCGGGAGGAATTTACGCGATTTACATCGTACAATTGATCGCAAATACCTCGACCCATCACATTTCCATTTCTAAATATTTGTCTTACTACTACTATTACTACTACTACTATTACTACTACTGTTACTATATACTTTTCTATAATTCTCCACCAGGGATGCCGTTGGAAGGTTAAGCTGGCAGACACTTAATAATTGTGGCTGTGGTTGTTGAAACTGAATTACTTGGCCCTTGATTTTTTTTTCACCTCTATGTATTGTAGATAATGTGTTATCCGGAAAATTCTTAATAATCTCTAAAAATTATCACTGTGAAAATGTACAGTTTACTGTTTAAAATATTATTATTATTTGTTACACATCTTAATAATCAGTGCGAACATAATGTAAAAATAACCATTTCCCGAATGAAATTAGAATCCTTAACAATTTCGACGATATTTATGAAACGATAATATTTTAATTTAAACGATTTTTTTACGATATCTTGTAACATGCATACTATTAATCGTAGCATATTTAATATGCAGTTTTCTTTACGATACTTACTCGTAAAAATAACTTTCAAATATCATTTAAATACAAGTTTTTAATATTTCTCACTCTACAATAAATACCAATATGTATTTATTTGAATATAAATAAATATAAATCCATTCAGTTAGCGAGTAGAACACGTGCCTTTTTATAGCGTAAACTCTTCAACAAGACCAAACACCCAGTCGAGCCGGAGATGCTCTGTTTCTTCTGAGGACACGCAGAACAACAGGTGACTAGCCTACAGTTCGCACGAAGTTCCACGCCTCAGGAAGACCAAATTATCTCAAACTGTAATGGTGTGCGGCTGTGTTTCCAGCGAACTCAGACTGAATTCGGATGGCTATATTTAATTGCTGTCCACTGTTGTCAAGCACTAGGAATCTAGCGTTGCTACTGGAAGGCAATACGTATGCCGACAGGCCTCAGGTCCGTGTCACACCTCCAGAAGATTCCAGAAGTGTCTAAAAACATTCACGACTTCACCAGTCCCAACATCTACAGCCCTTAATCCGCCTGAACTCAACCCTATCGACTGTTATGTATGGGGTAAAGTTGATAAAGAGACTAACTTTACCGCCTGCAACACCAAAGGCGAGCTTATTTCCAGAATCCAACTGGTGTTAAGGCATCTTTCGAAGAACACAGTGAAGGTCGTGTGTTCCAAGTTCAGATCAAGCCTGGAGGCCGTGGCGGAGAACAAATGAGGCTTGTTCGAGCCAGTTATATTCCGCAAAAGATCCTCCACGAGATACACTTTCAATTATTGTCCAAGATATGACGTTTTATTCTTTTCTTTTCAAAAACTCTCAATTTTGTCCTGAAGTTTTCTGCGAGCGTCTTTTAGGAACGTTTCTCCAACCAGACATTCCACACATTCCAAGAAGATACTCATTTTTCTTTATGTGTTAATGCTTTACCCAGTTTATAACTAAGATTACATTAAGTGCACGTTTATCCTAATGGATAGCGTCACTTTTTTTAGAACAAAATATTTGCAGTTAAATATTAACAAAATAGAGACTTGTGGTTAATTAATCGTATACAATAAAACGATGGGAGTACCTATAACAATTGTGCTCTGGCATAAAAGTAGCCACAAAATAGTTGATTTGAGCTTAAAAGAACGCAACCAAAATGAAAGCACCAGGATCTGGATTTGTCCAAGTTTATAAGATTTCTTGCAGTTTTAGTTCTCTCGGGTTCACGTTGTGTTGCTTCCATGTTTACGTAGGAAGTTTACTTTAGATTTAAGTTGGTTTCATCATTGTCGTCCGTTGTATAGTCCCAGTCTTTGATTCCAATTTCTCCTCGTCGATTTTCTAGTTTTTTTTCCGGGACTGTTCCTAGTACCTCTTTCAATTCTTTGGCAAGTTCTGTGTATTTGCTTCGTATTCAGTCGCTTTGATTATTATTCCGTGGTCAGCAGGGACGGCGAAATCTACAATTTGTCAGTTTCTTCCCTTCTTGTTAACTACTATGATGTCCGGTCTTTTTTCTTAGATTAGTTTGTTTGTACCTTCAGGTTCCAGAGGATTTTTTGATTTTCATCTTCCAGTACTGTCTCAGGTTTTTGTCTGTACAATTTGTCTGCGTGATTAACATGCAGTCGTTTGCATAGTTCCAAATGTACTGCTTTCCCCATGCAGTCGTGTCTGTTCTTGTATTTGAGGAGGGGCATTCATTTGTTATGTGATTTACCGTTTCGTCTCTTTATCCACAGTGTCTACATTTACAGTTTATGTGGGTTTTATCTATTTTGGCTTTAATGTAGTTATTATTATTATTATTATTATTATTATTATTATTATTATTATTATTATTATTAATAATAATAATAATAATAATAATAATAATAATAATAATAATACAAATCGATACATATAATACCAATATTAGTGGATCATAATAATACACATAAATTGTCGCTTCTAAACACTGGTTGTAGTCGCAAAGTTTGTCTTCAATTTATTACACGTTGATATAATGCGTCGCATAGCAACAGTATGAAAAACGCTGGCCTAAGGAATAGCATCGTAAATTATGGAATAGGCTATGACTCGTGGCAATCCCATCTCGGATCTATTGTGGGCATTTACGCACTAATAATGACCTTAAATGTTAGGCCCAAATAGATGTGACTATGATTGAAAATACGACTGTAAATATGATTGTAAATATGAGTGTTCATACGATTGTAAATACAATTGTAATGTATTTAAGTATCATTGTAAATACGATTTTAAGTAGCTATACATACGATTGTGAATAAATGTAAATATGTAAATGCATATGTAAATACCATTGTAAACCGACAATAAATAGATGTAAATAGCATCGCAAATACCATTGTATATACCATCGTAAGCAGATGTAAATACACGTTGTCAATACCATTGTATATATGATCGTAAATAGATTTAAATACCATTGTCAATATAATTGTATATGCCATCGTAAATAGATGTAACTACTATTGCAAATACCATTGTATATACGAATGTAAACGCAATTGTATATACCATTGTAAATATACGTAAATAGCATATCAAATACCATTGGATATACCATCGTAAATTGATGTAAATAACATCTGGATTAAAGGACTTTAAATCAACTCAAAGGTAATTTAAATAAAGATTTAACCTGAGTCCGGTTCTGGCAGTTTGTCTGCAGTAACTCTGCAGGGTTCTTGAAAGATTTGTATTCGGGATTTAACATTATTAACTAAGGTATAGTGAAGCCTTATTGGAGTAATAATATTGGCATACTGATTAAGACTGGTTTAGAGATAAGAGTAAGGATTGGGTCGGCAAGAGTGAATCTGTTTGAGAGATATAGGAGGTTAGTATTTTAACTAAGATATAGTGGGGACTTATGGGAGTAATAATAATATGAAATGGGAATGTTACCCTCTTAATGACTGGACAAATTATTATTGGAAATGTTATTAATTATTGGTCTTGAGTAGTGGTGTGCATATGGGTCAATTAAGGTATTTATTCCTATTTTTTATTTGTATTTATGTGGGGTGATAGATGGGAGGATTTCCCGGAGTGGAAATCGGTATTTAGTGGGGCTTATGTATTAGGCAGGGGGTGTTGCTATGCCTTTATGTGTATCGATAAGTCAAATTTATAAGTAGTGCTTGTCTCTTGTGAATGCATCATTTACAGATTTTATCTCTGATATCCAAACAGGCTGTATTTGGGTCAATATAATATTAATTAATATATGGTATTTTTCTGCATCACACAGAGGACATCTATTTATGGCTGGAGAGAAGGGTGGTCTTCTCTCTATTACTGTACCAACATTTTCTGTACCAACATATATATATATATATATATATATATATATATATATATATATATATATATATATATATATATATATATACTAAAGCTAAGTCAATGAACGTTTGTTTTCATAAGGCTTTCTCCTATATACTTTAATAATACAGAATACATACTAAAATATACTGTAGTTCTGGGATTGAGTTATGTTTGAAAAAGAAAATTATAATCGTTTTAATAACCGCAATTTATAATTAACTTAACAAGTCACCCATCTCTAACTTAGCTATCTATGTATTTCCCACGTCTCCTCTCCCACCATGTTGATTCAACCATTCTTTAACATTTTTTCGGTGAGTATTTAGAGAAAGAGAGATCCTCTTTTTTCAGGGTGGCCATCTAATTGACATCGTGCTTGTATGTACCAAAAACACGTACGTAATGGCGAAATAATGATAATCATAATAATAATAATAATAATAATATATATATATATATATATATATATATATATATATATATATATATATATATATATATACGCCCCCTCCTATGCGTAGTAGAGGAAATAATGATTTCTACTTAGCCTGAAGTAAAATAATTGGATACTTTCGGTTATCGGTGCCGTAAAATATGAATTAATAATGAGCGCAATTTAAAATGCGATATAATTTCTCCCACTGCAATTCGAAGTTTCATGGCTCAATGTGTAAAATGCCGAACCACAGTCACTGCGGTCCCAGTTTTAAATCTCGCTAGGTCAAGCGACACTGATGTGTAGTATAACAACGAAACACATGTCCTTGGATAAAATTGTTAAATTCTGTCAACTATTTTAAATGGTTGAATATATTCTATAGATGCTGTCAAGATTCAGCATCTCATATATATAGTCTCGGAAGTTCTTTTAACCTTCAAAACTGGGAAGAAAAAAAAAAAAAAAAAAAAAAAAATTTGTTGAAAGATTTTAGTCTAGTAAGTCAATCAATTTACTGCAATCACTATTTTAGTTTACTTCCAAGAATATACTCTAATATAAATATATTTTTATATATGTTTTTATATATAAGGGATCGTCAGTTGTTTACCATGAAAACTGTTTCGGGATTTTAAAAACAAAACAGTATTTCTTTATCATGGCATCCCATATATATATATATATATATATATATATATATATATATATATATATATATGTACATATATATAGGGGATGCTGCCTCTCTTCAGCATCTACAGTATATATTTAAACCTCTTAAAATTGTTGCTAGAATTTAACAATTTTATATTGTAATATAAAGATTATCTCCCAGTGTTAGTTTACAAGGTACCCGTTTGTTGGTCAGTAAGATAGGGCAACTTCTACCTCGCTGACTTTCTCATGGATCCAATTTACTTCTATTTTCTCACGGTTCCTGGAGCAGCCGGTTGGGGGGTCGGGCGTGTTGCAATGATTTTTTTTCTTTCTTCAAGGGTTCGTTAACATAACCGCACCCTTCACTGCCGTTATGCCTTTGGAAAAAGAGATTTTGTTGCTTTTGTTATTAGAATACGCTACAGTTGGATATTGAGAAAAGAAATGATAGACTGTATCGTTCTCTGTCCGTATGATTAATTGAAATGTTCTTAGTTCACTGTATCAGTTTGACTAAACATATGACACTTCAGCGCTTATCAAATGAATATTAAACACAATATTATCTTATATCTTTTTATATTAAGGAGGATAATCACAACCTTATCTATAAATATAATAAGCGTGACAGAAGTTGGGAATCTCCCTCTCTCTCTCTCTCTCTCTACATACTCTCCCTCTCTTTGTCTCTCTGTTCCCCTCTTTCTCTCTCTCTTTCTCTCTCAGTCTCCCTTTTCTCTCTTTGCTTTTCAGTCTCTCCTCTCTCTCTCTCTCTCTCTCTCTATCTATCTCTATCTCAGCCCCCTCTTCCTCTCTTTGTTTCAGTCTCATCTGTCCCGTTGTCTCTCAGTCCTCTCTCACTCTCTTTGTCTCCCAGTCCCCTTCTTTTTGTCTCTTAGTTTCCCTTCTCTCTCTTTCTTTCTTTACTTTTTTCGCAGCACCCACTGTCTTTATTTATTTCTCAGTCACCTCTCTCTCTCTCTCTCTCTCTCTCTCTCTCTCTCTTTCTCTCTGTTTCAGTCCCATATGTCCTGTTGTCTCTAAGTTCTATTACCCTCTTTTTGTCTCGTGAAACCTATGGAAAATTTATTATTTAAAAAAAATTTAATACAAAAAGACCACCAGAAAAAAATTGAAAAAAAAAGACGAATTCTATTATTTAAAAAAAAATTTCGGCAGCAAGTCGTTTATTAGGCATATGTCGTTGAAGACCACGAAGTTCTCCCTCTTTATGATCTTTCTGGTCAGTTTCACGACTCTGCGAGCGATTCGTCGGGTTTCTGGTATCAATTGATGGATCATGGCGCATAATGTTGTGTCTTGGGCTATTTTTCGAATATGTGTGTGTATTTAGGCAGCATAATTTAATTTGGGCAAATATTAGTACCCGATGTCTTTCCAGAAAGATTTCTAACTAGAAAGACGTCGGGGAAACTAATGCCAACACCAGAATCATCTGATTCACACGAAAGAAGAAGAAGATAACACATAATTTTATTGTTTAGAAAGCTTTTTCTTTTTTCTTTGTTCAATTTTCCGAATAGTGCATTTAGTATTTCTGCCAAATTGGTGTCTTTTAGTTCTGTGGTTTCTTGTTCCATATTTTTCTCTCCTTTCGCGAGTACTTTCGGTTTTATTCATCCAATCATCATCAAGCGGGGTTAGTCTCGGTGCGTTTACTGTCTACATTGCCAACCTTGAAAATGAAATTAATATGATTACCAAACCTTCTATTTAAGCACATTACGTTGGAGATATCCTAATTTTAGCAGACAATAACGATGCAATAAGAAAAACTACAAAAACAGTTTTCAAAAATAACTATGTACTTAAATTAACTTATGCACTAAAGGTTCATAACAACATTCCGTTTTTAGACGTACTTATTGACACCAACTACAATATTTTTTCCACCTCTTTATATAAAAACCTACTAGTATGAACACATGTATTCTAAATTATAAAAGTGAATCTTCATCGAAATAAAATAGCAACTAATCTCTACAACTAGAAAAATATTCTAAATAATAAAAGTGAAATCCATAAATAATGTATTATACCGCGCAAAACTAGAAAAATATCCTTTAACGAATTAAAAAGTATTAAGCAATTTCGAGTTAACAATACATTTCTTAATTAAATTATTGATGAAAATTTAAATTAATGATCAGAAACATAGACAATAATAATAATAATAATAATAATAATAATAATAATAATAATAATAATAATAATAATAATAATAATAATCAGCTTAATAGTTCTCACTATATTAATTTATTTTATTGTAACCAAATGTATTCGAATTTTAAAGTAGATGAAAAAGCTCTCAAAAAATAATACATAGATATATATCCACTATTAATTTTAATAATAAAATAAGATTCATTATCTATTATATAAAAAAAGAAATTAGACCGTGTAATTAACAATAACTCTTTTTAAGTCCCAAACCAGTAGCACAAATAATGTTATACACCAGTTTCAAAACCCTTTGGGAGAATGTATCTGCAACTGTTGTTGAAGATACATTATACAAAAACAACACAAACTAATGGTTGGATCCGTTATACTATAACACTTTCCCGTAGACTTACCATGTATCGCTCTGGCACTAGCTCAATGTGTCAACACCTTAAAAACATGGGTGTCCCTTTCTCAATATAGACACATGTTAGTTAACAATACAAAAAACAATACACCATAGAAACATAAAATATTAAACATTCTTAAACCATTTACATTAAAAACTAGACTACCCACAATTAATAAGACTAATTACGAAAATAGTAAACAATTTTTTTAAGTGTCTAGCATAGTAATTAACACTAACCCATTATGAATCGTTAGACATTATC
>OY744515.1:69776511-69794011 GCA_963556195.1 Sepiola atlantica
ACATATATATATATATATATATATATATATATATATATATATATATATATATATATATATATATATATATATATATATAAATGTGAAAGTTGGGTCTATTTGTCGTATTAAGGGTGAACTCAATACGCCCTATTTCAAGCTAATTCATCTTTACATAATAGACGTACAATTTTTTTTATAATGCTTAGATATATGCGATATTAGTCGCAATGTTAACTCTTAAATGCTTTATTTTTTATATTGTTTGGCATCGAAGATACTGATTACCCATTTAGCGAGTATGCTGATGCAACATCATACTAATACCTGCTCACACTTGCCAAGTTGCAGTTTGACAAATTTCATTGAATAGGCATTTTGTTGGAATGTGTCATATATGAAACAAAAAGCATTTTAGGGTTAACTAATTTGCATATTGACTTTTACTATTGACTTTGAAAACAGACATTTTGTTAATAAATTAGCAGGGTTAGCCGGCGTTGCCTGGGTAGAGTGTAGGATATCATCATATGCAACATCATATTGGTCTTCTCTGGGATTTGGGTGGCAATAAGCCTCCCCAAGGTCCCAGATTATAATAATAATAATAATAATAATAATAATAATAATAATAATAGATAGATAGATAGATAAATGGATCTAGGTATATAGAGAGCGATAAAAAGAGAGAAACAGAAAGAAAGAGAGAGAACGGTAGACTGACAGACGGAAAGGCGTTACGTACTAAATATTCCAAAATTATTCACTTACATGTTTATTATATTAAAAAAAGGAAAAATATATTCTTTAATTTTATATAATTTTATTTAAAAATAGGGATATAATCGAAACCGCACACTCGATGTTTTTAGTCTGATACTTTCCCAACTAAATAATTCTTTTGTTTAGTCGACTTTTAAAATAACACGCATAAGAAGAATCGGAGATATTTATTTGAATTTTTAAGGAGGTTCTGTCCCCATGGGTTACTCAGAGGTGGGGGCACTAGATATTCTGCACATTGACGGCAATACAGAGATTCGAAACCACTTACATTGTCTTTCCCGAAGAATTTTATACATATGATATATTTGAAATTTTACAGGAGGTTTGGCTCCTATATCTCCCTTAGGTAAGGAGGGTACTTAGAGATCACTTCGATTTTGTTCCCTAGAAAATGTTATAAATAGGATTTAAATGTAATAAAACTGGTATAAATTTGAAGTTTTAAGGGGGTTATGCCCTCATAGCCCCCATAGATATTCATGAACTATTCTATTCTTTCCCCCGGTAAATTTAACATAAGACAGTAATATTGTAGGTTCGATCCTAGCACAGGTTAGCCTGCTGATGACGACTGATAGCCAAAAACACGTGTTTATGTACGTAAAAATTAATCTATATATTAATACGATAGCGTGTGTGTTCGTGTGTCACGCTTCCGGCAAAAGCTCTGCGCATGCGTGCCGCACCTAGATTTTTAAAAACAGTCAGGTCGCTTTATTTTCAAAACATTTCCAAGTATTTCCCTCTGGCGTAACGGTTAGCGACGTAGTATTTTTTACTTCGGCCCGACTGGTTTATAGTTCGATCCCAACCAATCTCTAAGATTTTTTTGTTCTACATTTTAAGGGGAAGGGGAAGAGAGGTAGGGAGTGGACGACTGGGAAGACACATATTAATACAATAGCGTGTGTGATAGTGTGTGTCATGCTTACATCAAAAGCAACGACCTTCCGAATCTTTGTATGCTACTCACCTGGTTAAAAAGTACTTTTTTGTGTTGCTTTTGTTCGGATCGAGGGTCGTGTTCCCCCGATTATAGACGTGTTCAGTAAATCAAGCAATATTGTTGCATGCAAAGACAGAGTAATAATTAATAAACAAAAATGAAGTAGTTCAAATAACGTTTATTGAACGTGTGTGTACGTGGAATGATGAAGTGTGTGATGTATGCATGTGTGTCGATGGAAAAACAGTTCTTGAAAAAGGTATAAGAAGAAATGAATGAATCCGGCGAGAGGAAAAGTCTTTGAAATCCGTGACACAAAGAAAATGAGTTGAGAACTCTTACCGTTGTTTGCCCACGTGTGTTAGTAGTTGTTAGACCGATTGAAGAGAAAAGCGTGAGACGAAACGCTAGTGTATTAGCGTCGTTCTGTCGACCAGAGAAGAGAGAGAGAGAGAGAGATGGAGCGCTGGTGCCAGCGCACTTCTGCCGATGCTGGTCGGTGAAAAAGAGAGAGAATTTCCGTATTGCCCCGGCTTTTATAGTCCGAAGGGCAGATAACTCTGGTGTCGCTTTACAGCGCCACCTGTCGGTGAAAAAGCGACACCTACCGGCAAACCGGTGTAGTTACGTTTTGAAAGGAGGAGGTAACTGCTACAAGGACTCCCCCCCAGATTGAAAAATATTGAAAATATTATTCAATATGGACAGTTGTAGATGAGAAGCATTCTTTGTGGGTATGTCTGTTTTGCTGTTGAAGATTAGAAAAAAGTAGTGTGCACGCTACTTATTTCTGTTTCTGCATCTGTATTGAATGATTGATCGCAAGTGCATCTGCGGAATTGAGTGTTTGTAACGCATGTGTGTTGTTTGGGTCTGCATCAAGTTTGAGTGCAAGTGAGTTTGCGGTCAAAAAATGTGTAGTGCAAGTGAATTTGCACTTGTTGGTGGCGTTGTTCATGTTGATTAGTCTGCATGATGCGGAGCTGATGAACGAACGTTGAATTGTCAGTGAATGTTTGGTGCTTGGGTCTGCGCGGTTGTTGATGAGTGAGCACAAGTGGGTTTGTGTGGTGTTGATGAGCGAGCACAAGTGAATCTGTGCAGTGTTGATGAGTGAGCACAAGTGAGTCTGTGCAGTTGTTGATGAATGAGCACAAGTGAGTCTGTGCAGGTGTTGATGAATGAGCACAAGTGAGTCTGTGCAGTTGTTGATGAATGAGCACAAGTGAGTCTGTGCGATGTTGATGAATGAGCACAAGTGAGTCTGTGCAGGTGTTGATGAATGAGCACAAGTGAGTCTGTGCAGGTGTTGATGAATGAGCACAAGTGAGTCTGTGCAGTTGTTGATGAATGAGCACAAGTGAGTCTGTGCAGTTGTTGATGAATGAGCACAAGTGAGTCTGTGCAATTGTTGATGAATGAGCACAAGTGAGTCTGTGCAGTGTTGATGAATGAGCACAAGTGAGTCTGTGCAGTTGTTGATGTTGTTCATGTTAATTAGTCCGTGTTGTGGAACTGATGAACAAACATCTAGTTGTTGAGATTGGTGGTACACTATGGTCAAAATCAGATGCACAAATGTCTGCAAGTGAGTTAGCAGGTCCAGGTACAAGTGGGTCTGTACTGGTGTTGGTGCGCGTCGTTCGAGTTGATGTGTCCCCAGTTGATCAACGAACGTCCAGTTGTTGAGTATTTAGTCGTGCTTGTGCAGTTGTACTCATTTTGAACTGGTGTGATTTCTTCCATAGTGTCGTCAGTGATGTCCGGAAATGTTTGGTGCTTGATGAATGTCCGGGAAAATGTGGTTGTTCATCTTGTGTTGAAGATTGTTGGTAGGCCTTGAAGGGTGATGTTGTTCGTGTTTGTCATCGGATGTTGGTCGTTTTGTAGTTTTATTTTCCTTTATATATATATTTCCAACACGTGGGTAGAAAGGAAAAAGAAAAAAAAATGGAGTCGTAATTTGTTTCACACGAGGAATGACGTTTTTTGTTTTCGTTTGTTTGAATGTTCGTTTCCACGTAGAGAAAGAATGGCGGCTTCTTTTTCCTTTGTTGTCGAAAAGAAAGAAAAAAAAATTCGTATTTTCTTTTTTTTTTTTTTGTTTGAATTTTAATTTCCGCGTGGTCCGAGAGATAAAAATGGCGTTTTTTTTTGTTTTGTTTTTTTATCAACACGTGGTCCGGAAAGGGGTGACGGCATTTTTTTGAATTTTTTTCCTTTTTTTTTTTGTCAACACGTGGTTATGAAAAAGATGGGCAGCGTGTGAGCGTTTGTTTTCTTTTTATCTCCACGTCCAAAACAAAGGAAGTGGCGTCTTGTAAGGTCCTTTTGTTCGTCGAAAAAGAAAAAAAAAAGGATTGGCAAAAGTTTGTCTTTTTCTTTGTATATAATTTTCCGACACATGGGTAAAGAAAGAGAAGAAAAAATGAAATTGTAATTTGTTTTATACTCGGAGAAGCCGAGAAATGTTTTTGGTTTTTCTTTGTTTGGGTATTTCCGCGTGGCCAGGAAAAATGGCTTCTTTTTTTTTGTTTGTTTGTATATTTCTACCACGTGGGTAGAAAAAAAAAGGAAAAAGATGGATGCGTAATTCGTTTCACCACGAAAGAAAAAACGAGAAATGATATATTTTCTTTTTGTTTTTGTACGAAATTAATTACCCTGCCCCATACAACAAAGCTTGCACGTTGGGTCACCAATTGTTCGGATCGAGGGTCGTGTTCCCCCGATTATAAACGTGCTCAGTAAATCAAGCAATTGTTGCATGCAAAGACAGAGTAATAATTAACAAACAAAAATGAAGTAGTTCAAATAACGTTTATTGAACGTGTGTGTACGTGGAATGATGAAGTGTGTGATGTATGCATGTGTGTCGATGGAAAAACAGTTCTTGAAAAAGGTATAAGAAGAAATGAATGAATCCGGCGAGAGGAAAAGTCTTTGAAATCCGTAACACAAAGAAAATGAGTTGAGAACTCTTACCGTTGTTTGCCCACGTGTGTTGGTAGTTGTTAGACCGATTGAAGAGAAAAGCGTGAGACGAAACGCTAGTGTATTAGCGTCGTTCTGTCGACCAGAGAAGAGAGAGAGAGAGAGATGGAGCGCTGGTGCCAGCGCACTTCTGCCGATGCTGGTCGGTGAAAAAGAGAGAGAATTTCCGTATTGCCCCGGCTTTTATAGTCCGAAGGGCAGATAACTCTGGTGTCGCTTTACAGCGCCACCTGTCGGTGAAAAAGCGACACCTACCGGCAAACCGGTGTAGTTACGTTTTGAAAGGAGGAGGTAACTGCTACACTTTAAACTTAAAACTATTTTTTGTTTTTTTATTTGGCGTTTTTAAGGGCATTGTCTATTTACGTTTTCTTTTGGTTGTAGAGAGGGCCAGTATTATTTTTTTAATTTTTTTTTGAACGGATGGCATATCAATTTTTTATAGTAGATTGTACACGAGTTACCATTTATAAAAATTTTCACTCTTATCTAGAAGGGGGGCTCATAATATAGAGGGTGCTTTGTTACATTAGGACCCGCGCTAACTTTGACACCGTCGTTAGAGTTAGGGTCAGTGTGGCAGACGATAACTTCGTCACTTTCAGTTTTATTTTCAAGAAATGATTAAAAAAAAAACGAACACAACACGGTGTAAGTAAAAATAAAAACGTTAAAATTTAAAAATTCCGTGTAATTTACACGGGTCCCGCTAGTTGTTATTGTTATTATTGTTGTTGTTGTTGTTGTTGTTATTATTATTATTATTATTATTATTATTATTATTATTGTTGTTGTTGTTGTTGTTGGTGGTTTTAATTCAATTATTGCTTTTATTTTAATATAACAAATAGTTCCGTTTCGTAATATTGTTTAATTTCCTGGACAAACATTTAGCATTTGTGTTTAAATGTTCCTGCCTTTTAAGGGGCCGACTAAATTTTCAACAAGTTGCGATCTATTTCTAAATTGAAAATGAGAAAGCAAATTGATTTCTTCTTTCGTTTCCTTTCTTTACAGTCACATTTAAAAGGTAAATAGATTTGTATCGAAATTACCAGAATGTTAATGTTTATCTAAATTAAAATTGCCTCAGTTTAGAAGGATTTTTTATTCACTGACCGAGGACAGATACCAAACTTTGCTCCTAATCAAAAGACCAACCACCAGGTTAGACTCATGTGTTGTCTATGTCGGCGAATGCTTCTCCCTGATGGGATCTGCACCATGTATGATCTTAGCCCCGTGTACGCTAGTGTAACAGCTGCGTAAGACCGTATGCCGTCATCCTTATCTAGTATTCTAACATGCGATTTTACCTCCAGATTAGGTAGATCTCTAGCGTGCTCGTCATGATATCTGTTTGTTTAGCTTGCCTTTGATTTAGTCCGGCAACTACTCGCTCGTTTTCTGCACTGTGGTTGGCGCGTTTTACTGTAGTTTCTTGCTGTACAGCATTCACCCGGTGATGAGATTGTATGGTCTATTGGAGTTGTCCGAATGCATTACAACATCATATCTAGATCACGCCCATTTGATGCAGCTTTGATTGCCTTGTGAATATCTTGTTGATGGCGTGCGATGCTCAAACTCCCATTCTTTTACGAACTGCTTAAAAAGAACTGAATTGAAATGTGGGCCGTTATCGCTGAATACTTTTACTGAGATTCCTTGTTCCCCAAATATTTTTTTGTCAGATTTATAACCTTATGACCTTTTGACCTTTCGAACTTTTGGCTAGAAGCAAAGTGTAGTATCTGTTCTAATACTACATTTCATCTTTTCTGTCGTCGATCAAAACCGAAGCAATGCTTTTTTTTTCTCAAATCAGAGTGGACCCTTTTGGGGGAGCTGGAAATTTCCCACATAAAAAAGCGACCTTGTGTCAAACTCTGCCCTCCTGGGGAGGCAGGTAAATAGGGACGCTTGATACTTAGAATGTTTTTACTTTGCCATCCTGGCGATTAAAAAAAATTATTTCCTAGAGATAGGAAACCATTATTTGTCGTTTGTTTTTCCACACCAGCGACACCGAATCCACATTCACAACATAAGTTGCTAATCACACCCACCCGCCTGCTTTAAAAATAGCTGATAAGATATAAAAGAAAAGTTTCTGTACGATAAAATAACTAGAAAAATGGCGATGGGAGCCCCCCTCCTCTCTCTCTCTCTCTGACCACCATTTTCTCAGTTATTTTATAGCACGGACGTTTGGTTTTATCTTATCAACTATTTCTGATTTTAGGGTGTAGATTAAATAAAAGAATTTGCTTATTTAAAAAAAGGCTGTGAACACGTTGTGACGAAAAGGCACTGGATTTAATATACGGAATAATCACTGAAGTTAAGCGACGTTGAGTCTGGTCAGTAGAGCGTGGGTGACCATTTATAAATATCAGCCGCTCTATCTGTAGGAATGTCTACATCTCCATGTAAAAATTAACGTCGTCAAAATAAATCTCCCCTGATCTGAATAGATATGCTACTATGGATCGCTTGGGAATTTAATATTTATATTCCCTATAAACTTCTTCATTGAATGAGAGAAACAGCTCTCAAACATACCAAGCAGGCATTTATTGTTCGGAAATAGATATTTCGAGAATCGTTTTTTCGAATTGTTGATCTAATTCTCTATGTTGCTTTTGTTATTTTACTAATCCCTAAGACCACCTATACTTTTAATAATGCCTAGGGCAACCATAATCTTTTAATAATGCCTAGGACAGCCTATACATTTTAATAATGCCATAGACAGCCTATACTTTTAATAATGCCATCGACAACCTTTGGTTTTAATAGTGCCTAAGACAACCTATTCGTTTAATAATGCCTAAGACAACCATATACCTGAGACAACCTGTTATTTTGATAATTCCTAGGACAAACTATTCTTTTAATAATACCTAAAACAACCTTTTAATTCTTTTTTATTTTAATGATGCCTAGATCAGCCTAGTCTTTTGATAATGTCTAGGACAACCTATAGCTTTAATAATGCCTATGACAACATATACTTTCAATAATGCCTAGGACAACCTATACTTTCAATAATGCCAAGGATAACCTATTCTTTTAATAACACCTAGGACAATATTATTCTTATGTAATGCCTAAGACAACCTATTCTTTTGATAATGCCTAAAACAACATATTCTTTGAACAATGCCTAGGACAACTTATTCTTTAAATAATGTTTACGACAACCTATTATTTTAGGGCAACCTATGCTTTTTATAATGCCAAAACAATCATATTATTTTAATAATTACAAAGCCAACCTATACTTTTAATAATGCCTAGGAGAACCTATTCTTTTAATAATGCATGGAACAACCTATGCATTTAATAATGTCAAAGTCATCTTATTCTTTTAATAATGCGTAGAACAGCTATATTGTAATAATGCTAAGAACAACCTATCATTTTAATAATACCTAGGAGTAGCTTATTGTGATATTAAGCCCAAGGACAACTTACTCTTGTAATGATGTTTGGTACAAACTATTCTTTTAATAATTCCTAGGACAACTTATTTTTTAAGAATGCCTAGGACAACATATTCTTCTAATAATCCGTAAGATAGCCAATACTTTTAATAATGCCTAAGACGACCTATTCTTTTAATAATGCCCTGGATCACTTATTCTTTTAATAATGCCAAAGACAACCAATAATTTTAATAATGCTTAGGACAACCTATTTTTTAATAATGCCTAGGACAACCTATATTTTTTATAATGCCCATCGCGACCTATTCTTTTAATAATGCCTAAGAAACCCTATTTTTTTATTAATGCCTCGGACAACCTATGCTTTTAATAATGCCTAAGACAACCTATCATCTTAATAATGTCGTGGTAAACCTATTGTCTTAATAATGTCTAGTACAACCTCTTCTTTTAATAACGCCTAAAACAGCCTATTCTTTTTATAATGCTTTAGACAACTTATTCTTTTAATAATTCTTAGGACTATGTATACTTTTAACAGTGCCTAGGACAACCTGTTCTTTTAATAATACCCGGGACAATTCGTAGAACAGTCTATATTTTAATAATGCCTTAGAAAACCTATCATTTGAATAATGCCTAAGACAACCTATCATTTTAATAATGCCTAAGACAAGCTATTCTTTTAATAATGCATCGGAAACTATTCTTTTAATAATGTCTAGGACAACTAATGCTTTTAATAATGTCTAGGTCCACCGATTTAAAAAAAATAATTCTCTGTACAACCTATTCTTTCAATAATGCCTAAGACAGCCTATTCTTTTAATAATTCCCTGGACAACCTATTCTTTTAATAATACCGAAGAAAACCATTCTTTTAATAATACCGAAGAAAACCATTCTTTTAATAATGCTCAGGACAACTTATTTTTTAAATAATGCCTAGGACAACCTAATATTTTAATAATGGCTAAGACAACCTATTCTTTTAATAATGCCTAAGGCAACATTTACTTTTGATAATGTCTAGGTCAAACTATTTTTAATAATTACTTGTAGAACTTATTCTTTTTATAACACCTATGGCAACCTATTCATTTTATAATTCATAGGACAACATATTCTTTTAACAATGCTTAGGACAGCCTGTTCTTTTAAATAATGCCCGGGACAACCTATTCTTTTAATAATGCTGAAGAAAACCTATTATTTTAATAATGTCTAAGACAACATAGTCTTTTAATAATGCTGAAGACAATATATTATTTTAATAATGTCTAAGACAACCTATTCTTTTAATAATGCTGAAGACAACATATTATTTTAATAATGTCTAAGACAACATAGTCTTTTAATAATGCTGAAGAAAACCTATTATTTTAATAATGCCTAAGACAACCTATTATTTTAATAATGCCTAAGACAACCTATTATTTTAATAATGCTGAAGACTACCTATTATTTTAATAATGCTGAAGACAACCTATTATTTTAATAATGCTGAAGACAGCATATTATTTTAATAATGCCTAAGACAACCTATTATTTTAATAATGCTGAAGACAACCTATTATTTTAATAATGCTGAAGACAACCTATTATTTTAATAATGCTGAAGACAACCTATTATTTTAATAATGCCTAAGACAACCTAGTCTTTTAATAATGCTTTGCACAACCTGTTCTACCGCCTTTCACTGTTTTAATATCCGTATGATAAAAAGAATGTATTTTCTCATATCGTCACTCACATGCAGCTGTTTCGTTGTTTAATGGCTGCTCAATTTGACTAGATATTATGGGTGTTTTAAGCTGAGATTCTAAACCCGACCGCTTATACAGTAGTCAGCAATCTGTTCCGTACGCTATCTAGCTTTTCGCAAAAATAAGAGAAATTATAACGTTCTTGCGTTTGTTTACATTACTATTTACTGAGATAACTCTTTTCTAATTACGAAGAATAATGCTTTACGCTAAGTTGAAACCGTTACCCCTCCCACTAGAGAGCTCAACTAATGAGTGGAGAAGAAATATAGTATGGAATATGATTGGAACATCGTGATGAAATCCACAAAACATGAAGAAATGTACCTACGAGTAATGACAGTCATAGGTGCCGTCATTGTGACTATTGCTCGCAGCCATAGCAAGCAGAGTTGTGACTCTGACTCAGCCACCTTGATAGCTGGTCTTGTTCATCATGGGAAACGCATTGGCAAAGGACTATCTGAAAATTGCTATTATTTAATATTCAGTTGCATATTGAAAGCGACACATTGTGTGCTGCTCGACCGTTAGAGGTTACTACGACTTCCGATATATTTAAAACATTAATTAAACGACTAATTCTGGCATATTCTGAAGAAGGGATCCTATTTCCGAAATATTAGGACACAAGTGACTAAATATACAAAGATATAGATGGAATAACTTCATACTAAAGACAACACACGGTCATCGTTGTAGTTCTCATATCATTATTTGTACTCACTGGGAGTTCTCACACAGATCATCGTCAGTGATTGATCACCAACAACAACCAGTGGTATTTCTTGGAGTCTGAGTGACAACAAGCCTCCCAAGATTTCCAGTATTCTTCACCTCTTTTCGATAACCACCACAAATAATCTTGCGATATCACAACAGCTTTTTACAATTGATTTATCGCTGGTAAAGACCATTGGTCTTCTCTGGGATTTGTTTGGCAATAAGCCCCCCTCCCCGGTCCAAGCATTCTCCGCACTCTTCCAGTGGAGGTCTGGTTTGTGCCGTCCCTCCTCGGTCTTATCCTCCTCAACCCTTTACAAATATTTTGTCTGGTGTCAGCCTAGGCTGGCACCATTTTTTAATTTTTACTATTTAAAATTTAAAATTTATTTATTTATTTATTTTTATTTAATTTATTTATTTTTATTTAATTTCTTTTATTTATTTACACCCCCCCCCCTTGGGTGATGGGAGGAAGGGTGGGAGCTTATGGTGTTTCTTGTAACTTCTGTCCCTTGGTTCATTTTTGTGTGGTGTTAGCTGAGGCCGGTGTAATTTATTGGAAAGGGGGGGGGGATTATGAAGTGATATTTCTGGCAGTTTCTGTTCCTTGGTTCGTGTTGTGGTGTTCTTCGTGTGGTTTTGTTTTCTCCCTGTTGTAAATTCCTTGTGACTGGTTCCCCTTTCTAGCTTATGCGGGTTGGTTTCTGCATTCATGGATTTTCCTTAGGATTGCAGCTGTTTTGATCATTGCCGTCCTTTGTATGGTTTCGATGGTCCCTTTGATTCCAATTTCTCCCAGTCTTTTCTCCAGGTTTTTGTGATTGATCCTAGTGCTCCTACGATTATTGGTATTATACTAACTTTCTTCATGTTCCATATTCCTTTCAGTTCTCTGGCTAATTCTGTGTATTTGCTTCGTTTTTCTGTGTCTTTGATCTTCACTCTGTGGCCTGCTGTAACGACGAAGTCTACGATTTTACAAGAGTTTCCTTCTCGTCGATTATAATAACATCAGGTCTCCTTGCTTGTATGAGTTTATATCCCAGAGGATTTTGTGTTTTTCGTTTTCCAGTACTGTTTCTGGTTTATCTTTGTAGCATTTGTCTGTTTATTCGAAATTCAATTGTTTGCATAGTTCCAAGTATATTGCTTTCCCCACACAGTCATGTCTGTTCTTGTATTCTTTTTGGGCAAGTTTGCTACATTCACTTATTATATGATTTACTGTTTCGTCTCTTGGTTCACACAGTCTGCATTTACTGTTTTCCTGAGTTTTATCTAAAGCTAAAATAAGCTTTAATGTAGTTTGTCCTAATCACATTGTTCTGTTATTATTACTCACTAGGAGTTATCACACTGGTCATCGTCAGTGATCGCCCACTGCCAACAACCTGTGGTATTCCCTGGAGTCTGAGTGACAACAAGTCTCCTCAGACTTCCAGTATGCTCCACCTCTTTTCGTTCATCACCGCTGATGACCTTGCGGTATCGCAACAGCCACCTACCACCGATTTCCCGCTGATAAGGGCCATTGGTCCCCTCTGGGGCCCGAGTGGAAACTAGCTTCCCCAAGGTCCCAGAGCTGTCCACGCTCTTCCAGTGGAGGTCTGGTTTGCGCTTTCCCTCCTCAACCCTCTGTCCATAATTTTCGTGGCGTCAGCCTATGCTTGCGCCTCTCTCGTGCGGTTGTATTTTCCCCGGTTCTGTTGTCTTGTGCTTCCATGTGTTTGTTCCCATTCGTTGCTTATGTGGGTTGGTTTCCGCATTCGAGGACATTTCTCAGGATTGTAGCTGTTTTGATCATTACTGTCCTTTGTATGGTATCAGTTATCCCTTTGATTCCTATTTCTCCTAGTCTTTTCTCCATGTTTTTGGGGACTGTTCCTAGTGCTCCTATGATTATTGGTGTTATACTGACTGCTCCTATGATTATTGGTGTTATTATTATTATTATTATTATTATTATTATTATTATTATTATTATTTACTAACTAGGAGTTCTCACATAACTCATTACCAGTGATCACACATTGGTATCCACAGGTGATATTCCCTTGAGTTGGAGTGACAAAACGTCTTCACAGAGTTCTATTCTTCTTACATAACTTAAACTAATCAGTCTCTTTACTTCTATTATTATTATTATTATTATTATTATTATTATTATTATTATTATTATTATTATTATTATTTATTTATTTACTCACTATTGGTTCTCAGAAAGGTAATCATCACTGATAATCACTGGTGGTGTACCCTGGAATCTGAGTGACAACAAGTCTCCCCAGATTTCCAGTACTCTCCACCTCTCAAGATTACAATTGGAAATGACTTTGCGTTATCGCAACATCCGCTTACCATTTGTGTCCTCTGAGATTTGGGTGGCAATAAGCCGCCCCAAAGTCCCAGTATTTTCTTGCACACTTCCAGTAGAGGTCTGGTTAGTGCTTTCCCTTCTCAGTCTTTCCACCCTCCTTGACCCTTCACAACTATTTTGTTTGGTATCGGTCGAGGCTGATGACATTGGGAGGGAGTTTATGACATTTCTTGCAGTATGAGTTCCCTCAAGTCTACGTCTATGTTTTTGTTTTATTTCTGCTGCAACTTCCAAGTGGCTGATTAGTGTTCATAGTTTATGTGTGTGGGTTGCCGCATTCAAGAATTTTCCTTAAGATTTCAGCTATTTTCATCATTGTCGTCCGTTATATAGTCTCAGTCTTCCCTTTTATTTCTTTTTTCTAATTTTTTTCTGGACTGTTCCTAGTGCTCCTACGATTATTGGTATTATATTGACTTTCTTGATATTCAATATTCCTTTCAGTTCTCTAGCTAGTTCCGTGTATTTGCTTTGTTTTTCTGTCTCTTTGATCTTTACCCTGTGGTCTGCTGGGACGGCAAAATCTACCATTTGGCAGTTTTTTTTTTTCCTTCTAGTTAACTAATATGATGTCTGGTCTTCTTGCTTGGATGAGTTTATGAGTCTCCGGTCTGTGTCTGTACCATTTGTCTACGTGTTCAAAATGCAGTCGTTTGCATAGTTCTCAGTGTATTGCATTCCCCACACAGTCGTGTCTGTTCTTATATTCTTTTTGTGTTAGTTTGCTGCATTCACTTATGATGTGATTTACCATTTCTACTTCTTTGTCTACAGAGCCTAACCTTTTTTTCTTGGGTTTTATCTATTTTAGCTTTATGTAGTTAGTTTTAATTGCATTGTTTTGTGCAGCTATCAGTAGCGATTCCGTTACTCTGTTTAAGTGTTCTTTTCTCTTAGGTGTTTTCGTAGGTCTCTTTTCTTGTCATTTTAATGAATCGCCCATTTAGCTGTTTCTCTTACCACTTTTATTTTCTTGTATTTTTGTTTCTGGTTCTTTTCCCAATTTTATTTTCTTGAGTTTTTCTGTCTGGTTTTGCTGCTTTCTGAGTTGTTCATTTTGATGGTGTCTCTTGCTGCGGTGATCAGCCTTTCTGTGTTCTGGTTTATGTATTTCTCAAGTCTTTTTTGTATCTTCCACACGGTCTTTTATACTTACCAGTCCTCTTCTCTCTTCATTTCTTTTCACGTAAAGTCAGTCAGTATCAGCTCTCGGGTCAAGTCATTGGGCATGGTCATTAGTTCTTTAGTATCCTGGTCAAGGTGCCTGAGTTCTTCTTTAGTCAAGCCTATGAATGGTCCAGAGTATCTTATTAGTAGTACTGCCCAGGTGTTTATTCCGTTTTGTAGATTTCTACTATATAATTTGTTTTCTACAAGTATTTTTATTCTTCTCAGGTATTCTTTTCCAATCTCCTCTTTCATTTCTGTAGATTTGATGGTGTCTGCTTCCATAACTCCCAAATATTTGTAGGTACCATGTTCACCAAGCGCCATCATCTCCTCTTAGTTAGGTAATTCCATGCCTTTCGCTGTCTCCAGTTTTCCCCTTTTCATTTCTAGCAGTGCACACTTTTTAATTCCAAATTCTATTTGAATGTCCTGGCTGAGGATTCTGGTTGTATTTATCAGTTTTTCCAGTTCATTTGTGCTTTTTGCAAATAACTTCAGGTCGTCCACATATATGAGGTGGTTTATTCTTTGTTCTCTGTCTGTAAACTTGTATCTGGCATAGTTGAGTGGCATCATGGCTATGATAAACAGTAGTGGTGATAGAGAGTCACCTTGGAAGATAACTCTCCGTATTCTTATCTCAGTCAAGTGTTGTTCTCTAGCTGCCAGTTCCAGTCTACATGTTCCCATTGCTTTCTTAATAAGATTAATGATTTTGTTGGATATCTTGTACATTCTTAAGTATACAATTATTCATGCTTGAAAGATTCTGTCATACGCTTTCTTGTAGTCAATCCATGCCATGGATATTTTCCCTTTTCTGCTTTTTACCTCCTTAAGGATATTTTTATTTTTATTATTATTATTATTATTATTATTATTATTATTATTATTATTATTATTATTATTATTATTATTATTTTTTTTTTTTTTTTTTTACTCACCAGGCCGTTACACCGAAGTCATTATCGGTAACCCCCTACTGAAAATAACATGTGGTGTTCCTTGGAGTCTTAATGACAACAAGTTTCCCCTGATTTCCAATACTCTCCGCCTCTTTCGATAACCGCTGCAAATTATTTTGCATTATTGCAACAGCCATTTACAATTGATTTCTCGCTGGCAACGACCGTTGATCTTCTTTGCAATTTGAGTGGCAATAGGCCTCTCCGAGGTTCAAGTGTTCTCCGCACCCTTCCAGTGGACGCCTGGTTGGTGCTCTCCCTCCTCAGTCTTTCCACTCACCTTGACCCTTTCACAACCATTTTGTGTGGTGCTAAAAGAGGCTTGTGTCACCTAGTGTGTGCGTAGGTGTTATTTTTTTCCGGGAGTAAATGCCATTTTATGGCAGTTTTAGTTCTATTGGGGTCGTGTGGTGCTCTTTCTTGGTTGTATTTCTATTTCGACTTCCATGTGGCTAGTTAGGGTTCGTTTCTTATGTGGGTTGATCTGAGAATTTTTCTTACGCTTTCGGCTGTTTTCATTATTGCCCTGTGTTTTATGGTTCCAATTTTCAATTTGATTCCCATTTATCGTAGTGGTTTGGGTTTTTTTCGGGACTGTTCCTAGTGCTCCAACAATTATTGGTATTACTGTAATTTTCTTCATATTCAATATTCCTTTCAGTTCTCTGGCAAGTTCTATATATTTACTTCATATTTCTGCGTCTTTGTGATGCATTTTAACCTTGTGTCATCCATGCAGAAAACGAAGTTGCCATCATTATTTTTAAAAAATCACATGAAAGTTCATAATTATTACCCATAGCTTATTAACTGCTGTTTCTTGTACGCGCCCTATCCATGACCCTTTCAGACTTAGGACTCGTCGTGCTGAAATCAAAGCTCCCCATTTATACCCTAAAAAGGACTAAGTCAATACAAAAATGGTGGAAAACATATATATATATATATATATATATATATATATATATATATATATATATATATATATATATATATATATATGTATGTATATATGGTTGCTTTTTTCCTCGCTGTCGTTTTCTCTTTCTTTGTCGTTCTTTATCTCTTTCTCGTTTTTTATCATTTTTATCATCTATCTCTCCCATTCACTCGTCCTTTTCCCTCTCTCGTTTTCTATATTATTCTTTCTACCTTTCTCTATCTCATTCTTTTTTCGCCACTCTTTCTCCCTCCCTTTCTCACTCTCTCGTAATTTCTGTCTCTCGCGATCGCCCCTTTTTCTTTATCGTTCTTTCTCTATTTGTCGTTTTTCCCCATCTCTCTCTCTCTCTCTCTTTCTCTCTCTTTCTCTCTCTCTTTCTCTCTCTTTCTCTCTCTCTTTCTCACTGTCGTTCTCTCTATCGTTCTTTTCTCTCTCTTGTTCTCTCTATTTCTCTCTGTCGTTCATTCTTTATCCGACTCTTTCTGTCGTTCTCTCTCTCATTATTTGTTTCTATCTCTCGCTGTTGTTCTTTCTTTCTTTGCCACTCTTTCTCTATTTTTCTCTCTCTATGCTCTTCTCTCTCTGTCGTTTCCCACTTCTCTTTGCCGTCCTTTCTTTTTCTTTCGTTCTCTCTTTTATTCCTTCTTCTTTCTCTCGTTCCTTCTCTATCTAACATCCTTTCTGTCGTTCACACACACTCTCGTTCTTTCTCCCAGCCATTCCTTCTCTCTCTTATCGTCTATCTCTCCCCTCTCTCTCTCTCTCTCTTTCCATCTTTTTTCTTTTTATATTTTTTGTTTGACCCTTTCTTTTTTTCTTTAAATGCTTCCCTCAATCTTCCTTTCACTCTCATTTCTACCGTCCCCTCTCACTTTTTCATTCTTTTTCCCATTCAAAATGCGTAATGCACCAACCACCCCCGTCCTTTCACTTTTTGTTACATATGTCCCTACACAGACCCGACACAAAATTGTTGCGTAGTTTCCCTTTTTATATCAGAAGCGCTAACTTCATCTGCCTCTCCCAACGTTCCGACCCCCGCTACACCCACAACCCAGTTTACCCTCCGACATCACATCGCAAAAAAAAAAAAAAAATCACCATCCGGCATGCCGCCGCTACCATAATTCTCACAAGTAGCAGGAACAGAGCTCCAAACAGCTGGCAAATAGCATCGTCCGTGTCAGAAATTAAAAATAAAAAGACCGAAGAAGGCATCATCATCATCATCATCATTATCATTATTATTATTATCAGCAGCAGCCACCCCCCCCCCCCCCCTCATGTCGCTGCTTTCTAGCCTCTTATAGTGAGAAACTTTACAAATTCTTTAAAGTTTTTCGAGCAAAGCAGACGCTACGACGGGGGAAAAGACGGACGGTCAGAATGGGTCCG
>OY744515.1:69806511-69831511 GCA_963556195.1 Sepiola atlantica
AGTCGTAATAATGTTGGAGTCAGGTTAAAAGCCAAGCAATCATGTTGTATAGAAGAACAAATTAATTAAATTGTTTTTGTACGGCTGCACTCATCCTTTCGTACGCATGCGCATTCACAGTTGCATGGAGCCATTAATAACAATGACGACGTATGAGAATCAAGAATTCAGTCAGCATCCCCCCTCGAGAGGTAGGTAGGCACTCGGGGACTCAGGTTCATATTTCGATGGAAGATTGTATTTTTATATTTTCTTACCTCTTCAAACATTTCTAGAATATTTTCTACATTCTTAGCAAAAGTAAAAACAGCTCAAACGCATTCTTTTAATTCCATTTGTCATTTTCGAGTTTTACGACTGCGACAAATATATCTAAATTTAAATAATATTTTATACTTAACTAGTGTACATCCTCCGTCAAAATTGGCGTAAAAAAGTATGCTTCGCCAGTGTTTGTACTATTTATCTAGAAAGATTACTAAAATATTCATATAAAATAATAGAATTACGTAAGTAATTTAATTTTGAATATGAATTATTATTTCGGATAACCTAATAAACAGGAAAAAAAACATGCACCGTTGACTATTTTTTATAAAGTCGAGGATTTATTTCCGATTTCATTTCAAACGGCGGGGTCAATCTGAGGTGGTTTTCTGACTTTCAATTTGCTTTCTCGTTTCCCCTCACAACTTGAAATGATTTATTCCGGTGACTTGAAAACGGCATTTTAAATATATTTTAATCGATGATCATTAAATGCATTATTTTGGGGAATTTCCATGAACGGAGTTTCTCACCAAGAACTTCTCTTTGGAAGACAATATCACGGGACTACTTCCCTGCAGACTATCACATGGTGAACAAATGTTTTTCATAAACCTTCCTCGATAGTGATCAAACTTTGTTCATTCCATTCATCATTTTCAATCCTCTCTTAGCAAAAGTATAAACAAATAAAAACATAGCTCAAACGCATTAACATTCATCCTCGAATGGCTTTTGGCTTTGATAAGTGGTTACTCATTAGTAGAAAAAAATGACACCAGCACCTTTCTTTAAATACAATACATCTATTTGAGGGTAAAGGGTTTGATACTGGCCTGGCGGAAGAAGTGGGGCCAAGAGAATAACGATCTATTGGAGGCGCAATATATATATATATATATATATATATATATATATATATATATATATATATATATATATATATATTTATATAATCTTGCACTAAATGATTATAATGCATGCCACACCATTGGGCAGTGTGGTCTGAAAGTCTTATTACACAGTAAAAACAAGGTAACTAGGCATACAGAAATAATGCAGCAATACAAGACATATGCCTTGGGGTTGGATTAGTTGTAGCGTGCTTCCTCGCCTTGGTAGGATTACTTCGACAAGAGTCGAGTCTTTGGGAATTTACCAAGAACCACACTGACAATTAATATAAATTGATTATAAAATGGTGATTAATGTTATATTATGACGGAGCAAGAAAATTGGGATAAACAGCATGCATATATATTAAAAAAACGAAAATGGATGATTGAGAAAATAGAAGGGTCATCAGTTAGCAAGTTCTGATTAAATTCACCAACAGGGTTTGTAAATTAAAACTGGAGGAACACAAAACAAAATGAAATAAGACAACTTTTTAATATCTATAATTCGACAAGAATATGAAAGTTATTTTCACTCAATAAGTATTCATTTCGAAGAGTTTATGCAACTTGTGTTTCGTAAAGAAAGGTCGAGTGAGTAAGTAGACACGAGAGCAAGAGATGTGTATGTCTATATATTTGTGAGTGTATATATGCATGTGTGAGTAATAGGCAATGTGACATTGTGTTTCATGGACGGCGGCATCGGGGGTAGTGGGGGATGGGGCTCAAGCCCCCTCACTTTTTGACCCCCCCCACTTTACAGTCATCAACAGAAATAAGATGGAAAAAATTCTGTTTCCATATATCTGAAAGCATTTTTTTTATCCCTTTTCTAAATATGTAGAAAGAAAAAGCCTTTGATTGCATTCAATTAAAAAAAAATTAACTTGAAGTCGGGTAGGGTGAATTATTTAGAACACATAATTCCCGTCAATTTTCCCCAAATTTTTCAGAAAAATCATAATTTTTGAAAACGTTCTCATAATTTCTCACTGTGGGGACCTGGTGTACTACAAAATAGATTTTATACACATTATCATTAAAAAGAGACCAATCAAAAGGTATTAAGGAGTCAAACACAGTATTTCCTACAAAATTCCTTATTATTGAAATTTTCCAGTATTTAAGTAAAATTTTGTAGAAAATGTTCAATGAACGAACAAACAAAAGTAAACTTGTCAATAATACAATGAATCTACTTGAGCTTGTTTCATAGTTGATTGACCTTGCTGTGTGTCCAGTTTCATCACAAATATTACAGTAAGGTCGTGGGCGTTGTGAAGGGATTTCATTATTAACATTCGTCGAAGTATATTATGAATATTGTCCTTGATGGACAGTTGCCGAGACAATGCAGCTGGACCACTTAGGAAAGACCGAACGTGTTTGTTCCAAGACTCTACTGGACTCTCACTCCATTTTGCTATCGAGTTACCGTTATTCCACTTGAACTATGGGCACACATTTGATGGTAGCTCGGGATTATCATAATCCATGGTTTAGCCTTCTCATCGACGAAGACAATTCTGAGATGAAGCATTATCTCGATGCCCCAGGTTTCCAATGCTTCCACATGCACACATCTGTTTGTGACAGACTGGGTAGTAGACAGGATGATGTTGGTGTTACTCATGAACGTTTCACAATTTTCGCGATCCATGCTGTTACGGATGAGAGAACATACGTAAAAGTGATTTTAAGGGCTGAACAATCTGTTGCAAAGCGGACCATTATTTGTATTTCCTCCACTCGCACATGGTGCATCCATTAACATACCTGTGATTTTTCGGATTGCATCGATACATTCTTTTTTCGCATTGTTGAGGATCCGCATAATATCCAAAGTTATTCATTCCATCCTCCCTCCAGTCCTTCTGTCACCAGAACAACCGATACAGTATCTTTTGAGCAAAGTCCAATGAACGCAATTTGAAGTGAAGAACAGAGAAACAATGCAAGTCTGCCTTGTTAATACGCTTCCAACGAGCTATTCCAATTCCAATACATACATTTATACTTTTATACTTAATACATTTAAACTTTTATACTTTTTACTTTTGTACTTTTATATGCCCTTTGTCAGTTAATACTTTTAAATTTATGTATTCTCTATATTTGATTAACCAATTGATTCTTGAATTTTGTCATTTTTATTAGAAGCGACTTGCTGATATGTTTCAAATGAGCCATCAAGCAGTGTCAGAAAATCATTTTATGTCTAGATTAAGTCCAAAAAAGTGTATTTAGTCCAAAATGACAAAATATGGTCGTTTGGGCTCAGGCCCCCCAAAATTGAAATTTCTGTTTGTTCTGTTTTCACCAGAAGCGACTTGCTAATATGCTTCCAACAAGACCTCAACCACTATCAGAAGATCCTTTCATGTCTAAATTGTGTCAAAAAAAGTAATTTTTGGTCCAAAATGCCCTAATATGGTAGTTTGGGCCAAGACGCCAAAAAATTGAATTTTTTAAAAATGTTTCTTTACCAAAAGTATTCCATTCCGCTTCTAACGAGCCACCAACCACTACCAGACGATCATTTTAAACCAAAATATACCCCAAACAGTGATTTTTTCCCCAATTTGCCCAAATAAGATAATTTGAGCCCAGACGCGAAAAAATGGAAATATTTTGAATTTTTCTTTTTCTATCACCAAGAGAATTCCATTCCGCTTCTAACGAGCTCTCACCCACTATCGGACGATCATTTTTAGTCAAGATATTGAATTTATTCCCATATTTGCCATTCTGGGCGCAATGTGGGCCGGGCCCCCCACTTTTTAGGAGAGCCCCCCACTTTTATAACTGTCCCGCCGGCTCTGTGTATGTATGGCTTATATTTGTCTTGTCCATTTGTGTAAGAACTTGTGTGAGTGAATAATAATTTGCTTATGTTCACCTGGCGATCTGTACTTTTGTTGATGTGTGAAATATGTGCACGAGATCAAGAAAGCTGTTTGGGCGTCTAGATGCTGTTTTCGTCCCCCCTCCTCCACCAAGTGTTGGTTTTTTGGGGGCATACGTCTGGCCTTCTTCCGATATCTGCCGATCTAAATTTGACCATCTGGGTCTTTGGCTCTCTTCTTTTATTTCGATTTTCGCATCGGCTCGCGAACTCTGTCGTTTCAAACGATAGTGATTGATTCTCATTGGTCGATGGGTTGGCGATCCTATGTGAACATTTTGACATTTTTGGACGTGAAGAGGAAAGGAAGATAGGGTAGCTAAAAGAAGGTACCTGTTCACATTTTTAGAGTTGGTTCACATCGCATCTCCCTTTCATCACATATTCACTTTAAACAAAATAAGAGACATTATGTTTCAGAATTTTTTTTAGATGAGGATTGATAATTTGTATTGGATCATTCGGACTACTATTCTCACCTTGGTTGTTATTTGAACGTTTCGACCAATGTAACCTCTGACCTTCTTCAGGTACACGTTTTCCAACTTGAAAAGCTTATAGTCGAACTTAGGAATATTCACATCGAACCCGGGAACCTGTACTGAATTTCTAACTCAACCCTTCATTAAAAAAATAACACTAAAAACACTGATATCATACCATGTTTCATCCTACACGTGAAACGCCGAAATTAAAAGTCAGCTGGTAAAATATAGTCGCCATCCTTATAAATAAATTAAAACATTTCTTAATTTTCTAGTTAACCAGCAAATTATGAGCTTGAATTATCGTTCTTCCTTAAATTTCGGCGTTTCACATGTAAGATTGATAAAACTCACTATACGTTAGTGCTTTTAATATTATTTAGTTTTACTAAAACATGGTTTAAGTAAAAATAAGTCGTTTGAAAGTAACGTGGAAACCATGCCGAACCCCATTTTACTCTAAATAATTTACCTGACTGGAATATTTTCCGTTTAATGTGCATTTTGTTAATACACTGCCCCTAACCAATTCTGATCCTAGCCCCCCCCCCCGCCCCGACGAGGTAATGCCCGGGAGAATGTTCTCATGACGAACAAATAGATACTAGGGCAAAGTACTACTACAAAGTGACTGAAATAGGAATTAACCCCATTAAAATTAATACTATTTAAAAAAAACTATAATGCACATTTCGTATTCTATATGTGTTTGCCGAAAACTTAAAATAGTAGTTAAAGGACCATGGTATTAAGAATGACTGGCCATTATATTTAACTAGCAGGGTACCCGGTGTTGTCCGGGGCATAGATAACAAAATAAAAGAGTAAAAAAGTGTGTAGCATCTCTCTCTCTCTCTCTCTCTCTCTCTCTCTCTCTCTCTCTCTCACACACACACACAACCTTTCTACATCCCCTCTTTATATATTTTTATCTCTCCCCTCTCTCCAGTTAAGAAGGATTTTCTCCTCTTTCGACCGAGGACAGAACAGATACTGCACTTTGATCCTATCCCAAAGGCAAAGAAAGTGCATTTTACTTCGAGTTTCAGTCAAAGGTTGATGAAAAAATCGCTCCAAAAGTCGACCTGCCCTCTGACTAATTTTGTTTCTGATATCCCCCTCCCCCCAAAAAAATGAATTTTAAAAAATGGTGCCCATATTCTGTACGAGGCAACGCATCCTCAAAAACTTAACGCTGTGGGTACGTCTTGTGTAATTCTTTACTTTTAGCTGGACACATACACACAAACAAGTCAATGCCCCTAATGGTGCCGGAATAAACAGAGGTGAAAGGGAAAAGAGAACTTAAAGTTTTATGTACAGCTGTGAAAGAAACTGAAATCTTTGAAATATTTCAATCATTCCAGTAATCAGAGGAGTATTAAGCCTATGAAAAAGAATAACAAAATTACTTGGCGAATATACCCGATGAACTAAGTGCAAAAGAGATCCAAACAGTTGCACTTAAAAAGACGGTTAGAATCCTAAGTAAGATCCTTTGGTCGGAGTCTCTGAAATAGCGAGTGAATGTCTGATATTCAGTAGGATTCCCCATCTCCAGCAAAAACATAGAGGAAAGAAGATTGAAAAAAAAAGGGAGAAAAAATTTCCCTTCATATAATAGACGAAACCAGAACATAGATATAGCCGGTATTATGTAACATGTATTGACGAAATCGCAATGATAGTAAAAATAGCCTTTTAAACGCCCGGTGTATTTTATGATTTAAAAAATAAAAAATGAAAATCCAAGTTTAAAAAATGTTACAATATTGAATACATGTTATATGTTTTCGTAAGAATTTATATTCATGAACAAATAGGGTGCTTCTACAAAACATGATCCATTTCGACACAAATTTTTCCGATTGTTTTCGATTGCGATTTACGGAATAGACCGGAAATAGCCGAAGTAGTTTACGATTTGAAAGCCGCGAAAAAATGTAAAAAAACACACGAAACTAAAGCATACGAATGCAAAACCAGGTAGGTTAGGGTTCAAAGAAATTTTTTTAGCCCCCCAAAAATGAAGTTGAAAAATGTTCTCAAAAGAAATTGAGTTGATTCACTTACTGATTTGAAGAAAATTATTAAATCCATTCTTAACTTTAAGTCAGGGAAAAAATGTCAATACTAATTGACTGTTTGGCGACGGCACGGCCATTTCCGGTCTGTTCCGTAAATCTTAATCAGAAACAATCGGAAACATTGTGTCGATATGGATTCTGTTGTGTAGAAGTGACAAAATTAAGTTCATATGTATAGGGTGTTTGAACAGAAAATGGACGATTGTGAATTACGATGAAAGGTCAGGGTTTAATGTTTCGTTTGGAGAACAATGGTTAACATTTAGATGATTTATATGCTGCGAACGTTTATCCTCATCGGGGGTGTTGTCTCATAAACATTTATTTATGCCAATCGGACTTTTATAATTACGGATGGCCTACATAAATTGATACATTTGTCCGTGCATGAGTTATTGCTTCTACATCTTAGCTGGTGAACCAACCACTATCCTCTCCCTTTTGTAGAGGATGAAAAATAGGATTTCTAATCTAATCGGTCCCGTTCTGTCTGCCAAGCTAAAGCCACTGTCACATCGCCGCATTGTTGCATCCCTGTGTTTGCTTTACAAGTACGTCCACGAAATGTGCTCCGACAAACTTACTGCACTTGTGCCCCTCAACGAAAATACCCTCGACCCACTCGACTAGCAGCAAAATCACACCCCTTCGTTGTGCAGCTCCATAGATACTGGGATATTCTCTACTCTAATAGCTTTTTTTGTCTGACCGGTAGCCTGGTGAATTCCCTTTCTGTTCCCTGTTTCCTTCAGAAATTTATACGAACAAACATCTTGCTGCCCAAAGTCCTTAGAGATCTGACCCCTATCGCTGTAGCCCTTACTATTCAGTGGCAATATGCCTTGTTTGTGGTGAACAAAGGTAAAAATAAATAAATAATACTATTTCACAATTTCTGCTGAACATCCCAATAATAGTACATTAGAAGTGACAATGGGGATATATAAGTGTTGAAGTCAGCAGTAGAAGAATGACTGAAGTGGAGTTCTGCTACCACATCTGGGGAGGTGCCACTCCAAATCGACTACGAAATCTAGCAGGGGGTGATTTCTTCTGTTCCTCACAACCCCTTTCTCATACAAGATACATTGTAAGTCTCCATCTCTAATATATCGTCATTTTCACGAAAAGTGCTCAACTGAGCTCCAATCTCTGGTTTCACCTCGTAAGACATTCACAGCAAGAACACGTCTCTCTTCTTCAACGGGAAAAGACTTTCCCTCTTCCTCAATGTGACTAGCATCTGGCGGAATTTCTATAGACAGAACTTCTTTGGAAGGGCCTTCCCTCTGTGAAACACATACTACGGGACTACTTCCTTGAAAACTACAACGTAGTCATCTTCAAATCAAATGTCAACAAGTACTTGTTGTGAACCGTCACATAAATAATCAAACTTAGTTCATTGCATTGATCAATTTCGGCTGAAAATCGTTGTATTTAATTAACCGTCATCCTCGAGTGGCTATTGACCTTGATAAGTGGTCATAAGAAAGTAAAACAAAAAAGCAGTGCGGAAAAGAACAAGTGAAAAAAGAGTATAATATAATATTGTCAGCATATGCATATTCAATTGACAAAATAAAATTACCAATTTTAGAAGAATGAGGTGACGATTCTACAAACACTCCACTCTTTCAAAACATGTATATGCTACCACCATCATATCAATGGCATGGAAGCAACCTGCAGTCACCCTATCAATGCTATGAAACATGCTGTCATCACCATATTAATGGTATACGATGCTATAATATCAATCATCTGAGATATACTATCATATCAATGGTATGAGACTTGATACCCCATCAACGTATAACAAATATAATAATGCTACCATCAGTATAAGACATTCTATCATCATCACATCAACGATATGAATCGTGCTACCATAACTGTATCAATAGTATAAGACTGACAACCATCACTGTAGCAATAGTATAATATATGCTATCAATTGTATGGGATAAAGAAGTACATTACACTAAGTGATAAGAGGGTGATGTACGTTGCATGAAGCATTGTGTGCAATATATATATATATATATATATATATATATATATATATATATATATATATATACACGTCCCTAAAAGTGGGGCGATATTGTGTATGCATGTGAGATAACTCATGCGTATGTAAAGGGAGGAAACTTTGTAATGCTCAAGGTTAACAAATGTACCAGTAGTACAATTATCGCTAAAATAGCCTAAAAAACAATAACAACACACACACACACACACACACACACACACACACACACACACACACACACACACACACACATATATATATATATATATATATATGGTGGAGCAAGGCCGAATGTATTTCACGGTTAATTTCTTGGACATTCATCTTTCATGTAACACTACAGTATATATTTTTTCAAACTAAGAACTTTTCTACTTTCTGAAGAGCCTGAGAAAGACAGATCCAATATTAACATACTAATGTTAGTTGGTTTACTTTGAATGAAACGAGTTCGTAAAATAATTGCACTAAAGAGTATCTGGTTTGAAAATGTTGTCGTAAGATAAAATAAAAATCTTGACTTTTTGAATGTAAATGAACGTTGCTTATATATATATATATATATATATATATATATATATATATATATATATATATATATATATATATATATGTGTGTGTGTGTGTGTGTGTGTGTGTGTCAATATAGAAGGCTAATAACAATGCTGAGTTGTAAGAAGGAATACTGAAAAAACAAGATACAATTGTTTTATTTGTTTATTTTTAATCTTACTTTTTTTCCAGTTTTTACTTCGTTCACTAGAATTGTATGCGTGAAAGCGGAATATCGCGAAATTTCGAGGAACACTCTACTTTTTCAAAGGTTTCTACTTAATTAACCTTACGCTGACTGGTCTTTTTAGCTTTTTTTTAATCAGATAACTGCTGGGTAGGTGTCTTTTCTCAGAGGTTGGGCACGCGCCGTGTGCGGCCCGGCATTTGCCCAATGACGTAATGGTCTCCACCCATTCATCGTTGTTCAGATTAAACATTTGCTCTGCCAACTGCGCAAAATTATAAATAAAGGTTTGGATGTTTACGGCCATTCCCAGTAAATCCAGTTTTGACCTTTGCGTGGAGAGTTTACCCGATCTATCGAAATCGAAACACCATAATCACTAAAGAAAGAATTCCAACCAAAATAAACAGAATAATGAGCGAAGGAATGTCCGCCTGCCCATCCGTGCTAGCGTCGCCCTTCCCCGTACACAAAGCTGCTATTTATAATAAATAGATCCGTTTTCAATTGCTTTTCCTAACATCGTGTGTGCCTATTGCTAACCAATTCAAGCGGACATTTTGTTCTTCAATTACCACGTTCTTCTGTTTGCTTTCATTTTTGCCGTCTGCTTCAATAAGAAAGGAACTATCTTTTGGTTTTAGTCTCAAGGTACGTAAATCACCCCACTCTATAATAAAGACCAATGTGTATTTATTGGTACACACACACACACACACATATATATATATATATATATATATATATATATATATATATATATATATATATATATATATATATATCCGTCCGGTCACACAAACGTTAGCAAGTAAAAAGACGATTCCATTTCACGTGTCATGGGGAAGGGAGAAAACAAATAACAAATTAAACACCCCACCCCGCCATCTAAAATGAATTTGAAAAAAATCCTTCAATCTATTTCCATAATGAGACTTGTTTTCTTGTTTCCTTTCTCTCTATACTGATTGATACGATTTTTGTTTCTTTTTTTAAATTTCAAGTGTGTGAGGTTTTCTTTCTCCTATTTTTAATTTTACCGATTCAGATGTTATTTTATATGAATATGAATATTAGTGCGAACACGAGTGAAGCATACTTTTTTATGGAGGGCTTACACTCATTTTTATAATTCTTGTAGGTTTTTTTTTATTACCTACCCTGAGAAATCCACCTCTTTCGCTTTACCCATACACTTCTGAATTTTTTTTTTTTTTTTTTAAAATATTTTTCGATTTAATATTCTGAAATTTGCGATTCTGAAGACTCATTTTCTTCTAACTTCAAATCCCACTTTACATACAACTTTATTGTGACGTTTTAAGCGTGTTATATTTGAGTTACCGGATATATTGGAAATATTATAGACAACCCATTTGCTCTCGAAAAGTCAGAAGGTAAAATCCCACAAAACAAATTGAATACGTTTACTGAACTTTATATACATACTAACTGTACTTACCTGGGAGTTGTTATTTTCATTGTTTCACTTATCGCCTCCTATTATTATTAAACTATGCACATTTTGGGGAAGCTAATTTAATGAATGATTCTATGTAACAAAAAAAAATATGGTAAAACAAAATGGCGACCCGGAAGAATAACCGACTCAGTTTAGAAGTAAGGCAAACGGTGTTGGATCAGATGTAGTCCCCCGTTATTAAACTTCCTCCGTAATATAACTAAAAGAAATTATTTAAAATAATAATAAAAACATTTTGGTACTTCTGTAATTTACGGATCGTGCCGAAATAATGACGTTATTATTTACAAACCCATTCTTAACATGAGGAGGGGGCTTTGTTAACTATTCTGTACTTCCACCTTACAATTTAATAAACAAAAGATACCGTAACAATTTAATTTAACTTGAAAATACTATCTAAAAAATAGCACGGTTCGTAAATTGCGGAAGTACCGACATTTTATTATGTTTTCCTAAAAAAAACACCTATTTGATTTATAAAAATAAAAAAAAATTATTTTAAATAAAAGTTAGTAGAAAACTTTTCCTGATTTTCTTTCTTTATTTATTTTTTTACCTAAAATACACAGGTGAATATCATTTTTCGGCTGTCATCGCCTGGCTCCGTAAGACTTCCTGTTTTGAGTCGCTTAATCTTCAGGTTTGCCAATAAAACTTATCCTTCGCTCTCTATTCTTTTTTTAATTATTTGTTGAGAACATCAGATTGTTTTCCTTACTGAACAATCTATGGAAGGTATAAAATGTCTCTACATATTTTTAACATTGAGAATCACTAATTTTGATGATCGACGCACATTCTAATATCTTTCTGGAATTTATTATACGTCCTCTGCACAATTTGAATTATATGAATTTTCTTGACACCGCCTTAGAATTCCAAGGATAACTTGTAAACAAACGTTTATTATTTTTTATTTTTATGTCGTGGAGAGTGTAAAAAGGAGTGTGAAAGTAACGTTATTAAACAACGTATTCATAACAAGATAACGTTACGGACACGTTGTCGGGCGTGCATAAAAGCGTTGTAGCAACGTTTTGACAACGTCTATGTCATGTAGTGAACGTCATTATTTCGCTCTCATACGACACAAATTGTCAGTAAATAATTCGCATTTCATTTGTTCCCTTCTTTATTAATTCTCTCCCACTTTACCCTAACAAACATAGATAACTATTTATAGTTATCTATGTTTATTTAGCTTACAGTAAAAGATACAAACATAGATAACTATTTATAGTTTTCTAGAACTAAAATTTTTAAAAACTATCAAGCTTTATTTAGCTTACAATGAAAGATACAAACATAAATGACTACTTATAGTTTTCTAGAACTAAAGTGTTTTAAAACTTATCAAGCTTTATTTAGCTTACAATGAAAGATACAAACATAGATAACTATTTATAGTTATCTATGTTTATTTAGCTTACAGTACAAGATACAAACATAGATAACTATTTATAGTTTTCTAGAACTCAACAGTTCTAAAACTTATCAAGCTTTATTTAGCTTACAACAAAAGATACAAACATAGATAACTATTTATAGTTTTCTAGAACTAAAAAGATTTAAAACTTATCAAGCTTTATTTAGCTTACAATGAAAGATACAAACATAGATAACTATGGATAGTTTTCTAGAACTAAAAAGTTTTAAAACTTATCAAGCTTTATTTAGCTTACAATAAAAGATACAAACATAGATAACTATTTATAGTTTTCTAGAATTAAACAGTTTTAAAACTCATCAAGCTTTATTTAGCTTACAATAAAAGATACAAACATAGATAACTATGGATAGTTTTCTAGAACTAAAGATTTTTAAAACTTATCAAGCTTTATTTAGCTTACAATAAAAGATACAAACATAGATAACTATTTATAGTTTTCTAGAACTAAAGATTTTAAAAACTTATCAAGCTTTATTTAGCTTACAATAAAAGATACAAACATAGATAACTATTTATAGTTTTCTAGAACTAAAGATTTTTAAAACTTATCAAGCTTTATTTAGCTTACAATAAAAGATACAAGCATAGATAACTATGGATAGTTTTCTAGAACTAAAGATTTTTCAAACTTATCAAGCTTTATTTAGCTTACAATGAAAGATACAAACATAAATAACTATTTATAGTTTTCTAGAACTAAAGAGTTTTAAAACTTATCAAGCTTTATTTAACTTACAATGAAAGATACAAGCATAGATAACTATTTATAGTTTTCTAGAACTAAAGAGTTTTAAAACTTATCAAGCTTTATAAAGCTTACAATAAAAGATACAAACATAGATAACTATGGATAGTTTTCTAGAACTAAAGATTTTTAAAACTTATCAAGCTTTATTTAGCTTACAATAAAAGATACAAACATAGATAACTATTTATAGTTTTCTAGAACTAAAGAGTTTTAAAACTTATCAAGCTTTATTTAGCTTACAATAAAAGATACATAGATAATTATTTATAGTTTTCTAGAACTAAAGATTTTTAAAACTTATCAAGCTTTATTTAGCTTACAATAAAAGATACAAGCATAGATAACTATGGATAGTTTTCTAGAACTAAAGATTTTAAAAACTTATCAAGCTTTATTTAGCTTACAATAAAAGATACAAGCATAGATAACTATGGATAGTTTTCTAGAACTAAAGAGTTTTAAAACTTATCAAGATTTATTTAACTTACAATGAAAGATACAAACATAGATAACTATGGATAGTTTTCTAGAACTAAAGATTTTAAAAACTTATCAAGCTTTATTTAGCTTTCAATAAAAGATACAAACATAGATAACTATTTATAGTTTTCTAGAACTAAAGAGTTTTAAAACTTATTAAGCTTTATTTAGCTTACAATAAAAGATACAATCATAGATAACTATTTATAGTTTTCTAGAACTAAACAGTTTTAAAACTTACCAAGCTTTATTTAGCTTACAATGAAAGATACAAACATAGATAACTATTTATAGTTTTCTAGAACTAAAAAGTTTTAAAACTTATCAAGCTTTATTTAGCTTAAAATGAAAGATACAAACATAGATAACTATTTATAGTTTTCTAGAACTAAAGAGTTTTAAAACGTATCAAGCTTTATTTAGCTTACAATAAAAGATACAAACATAGATAACTATTTATAGTTTTCTAGAACTAAAGAGTTTTAAAACTTATCAAGCTTTATTTAGCTTACAATAAAAGATACAAACATAGATAACTATTTATAGTTTTCTAGAATTAAACAGTTTTAAAACTCATCAAGCTTTATTTAGCTTACAATAAAAGATACAAACATAGATAACTATTTATATTTTTCTAGAACTAAAGATTCTTAAAACTATCAAGCTTTATTTAGCTTACAATAAAAGATACAAACATAGATAAATATTTATAGTTTTCTAGAACTAAAGGTTTTTAAAACTTATCAAGCTTTATTTTGCTTACAATAAAAGATACAAACATAGATAACTATTTATAGTTTTCTAGAACTAAAGTTTTTTAAAACTTATCAAGCTTTATTTAGCTTACAATAAAAGATACAAGCATAGATAACTATGGATAGTTTTCTAGAACTAAAGAGTTTTAAAACTTATCAAGCTTAATTTAGCTTACAATAAAAGATATAAACATAGATAACTATTTATAGTTTTCTAGAACTAAATAGTTTAAAAACTTATCAAGTTTATTTCGCTTACAATAAAAGATACAAACATAAATAACTATTTATAGTTTTCTAGAACTAAAGAGTTTTAAAACTCATCAAGCTTTATTTATCTTACAGTAAAAGATACAAACATATATAACTATTTATAGTTTTCTAGAACTAAAGAGTTTTAAAACTTATCAAGCTTTATTTATCTTACAGTAAAAGATACAAACATTGATAACTATTTATAGTTTTCTAGAACTAAAGAGTTTTAAAACTTATCAAGCTTTATTTAGCTTACAATAACTATTTATAGTTTTCTAGAAATAAAGACTTTTAAAACTTATCAAGCTTTATTTAGCTTACAATAAAAGATACAAACATTGATAACTATTTATAGTTTTCTAGAACTAAAGAGTTTTAAAACCTATCAAGCTTTATTTAGCTTACAATAAAAGATACAAGCATAGATAACTATTTATAGTTTTCTAGAACTAAAGAGTTTTAAAACTTATCAAGCTTTATTTAGCTTACAATAAAAGATACAAGCATAGATAACTATTTATAGTTTTCTAGAACTAAAGAGTTTTAAAACTTATCAAGCTTTATTTAGCTTACAATAAAAGATACAAACATAGATAACTATTTATAGTTTTCTATTAATGAGGATTAATGTAAAATATGATGCAATAATGTCAAATAGGTTTTGAGCCTATAAGTGTTCATTATTTGTAGCAATTGCAGCACCAGTAATAGCATAATTTGTAAATGTTCTACCACACTCTCTGTTACAGACGCGACATGCTAATGGTGATTAATGAGGAAAGGGTGGCAGTGGGAGATGCACCTGGTCTTCCTAAATCTCACTCATCTAGTACTGGCCAGGATAGGTGTTTCTAGAAGAAGCAGAAGAAAAAGAAGAAAACATATTAGTGAAAACAATGGCGAAGAATAATTATTTTTTCCATTAACTTCACTGGTTGAGACGTTATTTTATATGAATATAAATATTAGTGAAAACAATGGCGAATAATACTTATTTATTGCTTTAACTTCACTGATTGAGACGTTATTTTATATGATGTAAACAGTGGCGAAGCATAATTATTTATTCCTTTAACTTACGTAGCTGAACGGACGGACGGACGTAGCTGGATGGATGGACAGACTGACGGACGTAGCTGGACTGACAGACGGACGTAGCTGGAGGACAGGCGTAACTGGACGGACGGACAGACGAACATACGTAGGTGGACAGATGGACGGACGGACGGACGTAGCTGGACAGACGTAGCTGGACGGACGTAGCTGGACGGACGGACATATGTGGACGGATTGACGGATGGACGTAGCTGGACTGAGAGATGGACGTAGCTGGACGGACGTAGGTGGACGGATTGATGGACGGACGGACGGACGGACAGATGGAAGTAACTGGACGGACGGATGGACGGACGTAACTTTTATTGTATTGTCCCCTGGTCTTCCCAAATAGTCATCCATTTAGTACTTGCCAGGATACGCGTTGCTTAAACATCGATTTTACAACATCTGGTCATCCTAAATCGTCACCCATTTAGTACTGGCCAGGATATGCATTGTTTAACTTCTCCCTTTGATCGATAATATTGACAATAGAACGTTCTTAACATTGTATTGTCTTATTCCCGGACCACGCCAAATACAAGGAGGCCCCAGGAGCTATACTAAAATCACTATTTCTTATTCCCCTCCCTTTGATGAGGTTAATAGTCCGAAGAGAAACGCAAAAACAAACAATAATAATGTGACGATGGCATAGAAATAATATCCAAACCTATCACTATGACATCATGTACCTATCAATATGACGCCATGTGCACAAGATAACATTAAAAATCGTGATCACATTAAACGGAAAAATGGCTATTTGACCCTCAAAAAATGAATCTTTTTTTTTTTTTAATTTTTGGATATTATTTTCTCGGGGTTATGCCGGTTAAAATAGTACTTAATTTGGGAGTGTTTTAGAGGATTTTAAAAGTTTTTGCGTTACATACATAGACACATATTTTTGCCTTATATATATATATATATTGAGATAGAGGACGTTTGGTGTTAGGACGAAAATAGCACAGTGGGTGATACACTACATGTTATATTAGAAGATGGTGACACATTTTTGGTGTGAAGTATGACGTGCGCAGCGATGTAAATTTAGTGCTAAAAGTCATCAAAATGTTTAATGTCACCAAAGATATAATTTGCTTTGATAGAGTTTGGTTGACGGATTATGAACCCGGGGTCAACAAGGAAGCTATCCCAGCGAACAGTGACCACGTTTCTCAGATGCGGCTCCATTTTCAACGCGCTAGGACGAACCGGGTGGAATTGTGAAAAGATGAAAATGACGGAGCTCTGAAACTGTTACATATGGTGCACAAGGTTCTTGTTCTATTAAACCCACAAAATATGTTAGCGGAATCGATCGGTTGAGTGTGATGTTTTACGGCATATCAACCATCGTTGGGTCATTCTATGCTGAAACCGTACATATGTTTGGCATACAATTGGTTTGTACACAGACATGAAATAAGCAAATAGACACATCACAAAAATAACTCATATCTGTTTAAAGTGTCTGCTTCCTTCGTCGGCGGTCAACACTTGAAGCCGTATAAAGCAACAATAAATGTTTTAAACATCGATATTTTGTATTAATTGACAGTTCTTTTGTGTTTCAGACATCAATATATCTATCATATATCAACATGTAAGTATGCCATGGCCCCAAAAAGCATTAGAATTGTCAGTTTCAGATGTGCCATATTATATGAAGGTCGACTTAATCAGCATCAGATCGCCGCAAAACTCGGGATTACATTTCACACAGTTAACCGGGTGATTGTCCAGAAAATTATCAATATTATTTCACTTAGGTCCATCAGGACCCTCTGACAACAGTCTTCATGATTTATGATAATAAGTGTGTCTATTTACTTCTTTCATGTAGAAAATGTGACTCCACACTCTAGTGGTAATTAAAGTGTGACTCCACACCTTAGTACTACTGAAAGGGTGACTACACACTCCAGTGGTACTTAAGGGTGACTCTGCACTCTTAAACTGGGACCTCTTTGCTGGATGAAGTTTTGGGTCATACCCAAGACGGTTACAAGGGGAAAGCTGCTAGGGTTGGGGAATAGAGTAGGCATGAATAAAGGTAAACACGACTGGGAATATGCTTTTCTAAGTAATGGGGTGAGACAGAGGAGAACACTTTTTCTCAAAGATGATAGAGACCGTTTAGTGTCGTGCGAGGGACAAATTCTATTTAACCTATAGGTGGGAACCTAACAGGTACCACCACTCCTGATAAAGAGTGAACCTGAGAGTAATTTAAACCATATGTATAAGACACTAATTAATAGAGTTTTTTTTTAATGTCAGTTTCTTCTATTAGGAGGCGAAACAGGAAGCATTACAAAAAAGTACTGTGAAAATTCCGAGCAACGTTGGGTCTGCCTGCTAGTTGTAACTAACGGCTAACTCCACATTCCCTAAAGCTTTCAAATTCTCATACATTGTGAAATCTGATAAATGAGAATCTGTTGGCCAATATTAAACATAGTTGTTTCAAGGAAGCTATTAAAATAGTGAAGTAATTTTTCCCGCTAATAATATTAGAGATGGGAGGGGGGCACATAAAAACGAAAGATTCGAAAGGCGGTTATGGAATGAAAAACAGTTTGTGAGCCACTGATCATGTTTTGGTTTTAAGTCAATTAAAATACGGCGACAACTATTGTAAGGATCGTGTTAAAAAAAAAACGAATTGCTGCATTTTTTTTATTTGGTTTCAATATCAAAGCAAATATTTGAAGTTGGTGCTTAATATTAAGAAGATGTTAAGATATTAACTATATCTTATATGAGATCGTGTAGTCAAACGGCTCTATGTACAGCATGGCGAATGCCGCCCGTATGCCTTTTCCTCCCTCTCGTGCATTTAGTGGCAGTAAAAACCTTTTAAAATGTTATGCTACTATTTTTATCTCTTAAAAAATTGGCGATATCTTAAAAAGAATCTGAGATGAACGAGATGACGCTTTGTGCTACACCTTAACAAATCTGGACTATTCAAAATGTGGTTGCTTAATTAAAAGAAGATAATCTATATTTAGAATGAAGTATGATGTTCTCGGGCAGGTAGATGTAGTGTAAATAGTGTAATAAGTTACCTCCCCTTATTATAGAACTCTTCAATGATGTCACACATGAGATAAGGAATAGTCTTCTTCCTCTTTTTTTACCACAGCGACCGTTGCATTCGGATGTGTAAACACACATTTAGGAATGCTTGTACTAACCAAAGTTTTCTCATTGTTAATATCTAATTTTTCGTGTATATATCATTTTATTACCCCAACTCCCCACTGCATGTTGTAAATTTTAAACTTTTTCTAGAATCAAAATCATGTAAACGAAATTAGAATAAAGATTCTAGACATAAGGTTTAGTATTATTGTATGTTGATTTTTATCTTCGTAACGAAACATAAAATTGGGGCAAAACTGTTCGGAGAATTAATTTATCCCGATGGAAACACGCACGCACGCACGAATTGAAGTATTTTCCGACAAAAGACGATCTTATAAAAATTTACAATCGGTATTTATCTAAAAAAAAAACAACTGACAGCTTTTGCTCAATAATCTACCCAAGCGGAACATTTTTTTGTAGAACTGTTTTCGATAAATACCGATTTTACTTTTTATAAGATCTTGTTTTTGTCGGAAAATACTTAAATCCATTGGGCTATATACTTGAGTTTGACTACTTAACCAACATATAAACATAATGCATCACGTTAAAGAAAGTGAAATGTTTTAACTTTAGTAGTATTTTAGTAAGACAAGAAAATATATCAACTCAATTCAACAAATATGAAAAGTTAAGAACTCCGAACATCTACGATACTATCGACTACTGTTTGGAATAATAATGTTTTTGAGAAAAAAATATGCGTTATTTATTAAAACATAATATTCGATAGCGCTTATTACAACCTGGAAGTACTTTGAGTAGCTCATCCACCGTTTTGTATTAAAAAATAAATATATTTGTCTCTGAAATCCAATTATTATTACTAGCTTTAAAAAAAAAAAAAATGAAATAAGAAAATATTGTTTCTGGATGTTGATGGGTATTTTTATTTTATGCGTTTGTCATCATTTAACAATTCCATTGTTTACCTGAACCTGTAACACAATGATAGGGTGTTTTCTTTTACTCTTTTGTGCTGAAGATAAATTTTATTAACACTTTTGAAACATATGTACACATTAATATTTGCTGACGTTGAATTCTTAAAGCATGATTATGTCATAAATTTTGCATTCTCCTGAGTTATAATACATTCATATAATATAACACACACACACACACACACACACACACACACACATATATATATATATATATATATATATATATGACACATTGATCTTTATTATATAGTGGAAAATTCTGCTACCGTATTTTATATACCGCAATAAACATATCAAACATTATCAGATGTCAGTAAATTGTTCAACGTGGTTTGCTCGCTCCCCCAAGACACGATATCACATATCATATGTCAGTAGATATGTTGTAATTCCACACCCAAAAACGGATCGTTTGCTCCGTTCCCAGAGAATGTATCTTCGTGAACTACAGTCGGCGCCATAATTCAAGCGGTTCAAACCCAACACATAATAAACTATGAACTAACGGTTCCCAACCGTATTTTTAAATGGCCCATCTTGTGGGATCTTTCAGTTTTATTCTATGCCTCCCCGACGTAATTAACGGAGAGGGAGGTACTTCAACGTTGTAATACCTTCTATGAAAATTTTAATGTCTATTAATAAAGAAGGTGATAGAGGGAGTTGTAATAATAGCAGCGTAGGGGAAAGAGAGTAAGAGGATAACGTAAATAAGTAAATGATGTAAATAGAGAAGAAAAAGAGAGTACTAAAGTAGTTGTAGCAACAGTAGCAGCGTAGGAGAAGGAGAGTAAGGGGATGACGTAAATAAGTAAATGATGTAAATAGAGAAGAAAAAGAGAGTACTAAAGTAGTTGTAGCAACAGTTACAGCGTAGGAGAAGGAGAGTAAGGGGATGACGTAAATAAATAAATGACGTAAACAATGATGAAAAGGGGTATACAATCAGCAACGTAAGAGAAGGAGAGTAAATAAAGAAGAAAATTTGAAAATCGCAGAACATTATGAAATTGGTAAACACTTGAAACAGAAGTATACAGAGGTCCTCATTCGTTATCGGAAAGCACCGGTTGAGTCTTCTAGTACAGGGTGACCCCCCAAATGTCACCCATGAAAACGTTAATAAAATTCACAATCCTTTTAGAATCCAACCATATTTGCTACAAATTAACCTCAGTCTCTGGCTGATTTGTCCACCAAGTTTCAGTCATGAATGTCCAACAGTCTTTGTTTTATCGCCGTTTAATGATAATCACACCTGCATACGATGTGCAAAATTGGCAATAACTCGACACACTCCTCCTTTGGCATTGCCCGTGTTTTGGCTGTGATGGCCCTCTTCGGTCAGGAATAGTCTAGGGATTGTTTTGATATATATTATCTTTGAAATAACCCAACATATAAACATCGGGGTTGATATAGCCGGTGAATTATGAAGCCTATTCAGATGACACGTATCACTGAACGGCAATAAAACAAGGATTGTTGGACATTCATGACTGAAACTTAAAGATCAAGTCAAATGTATTTCGGAAATTGACTTAAAATTCTTCGCAGTAATGGCTGAAGGAACGAGAACAATCTACCCTGATGGATTAAAAAAGAGTTCAGTTCGAAATTCAGTATCGATTCTCGAGTTCGACAAGATGCAACTGAAAGAAGGTCGGAGGTTATATCGGCTAAAACGTTGTGAAAATAACACCAAGATAAGAACAGTAGTATGAATGATCCACATAATTCAAGTTAGGTATAGACTTATATTTATTTATTTTAAATGTGGTTGGATTGCAGAAAAGATTGTGAATTTCATTAACCAGTCTATGATTGGCATTTTTGTGGGCTCAACCTTTGTGTATCCAAAAGCTATGAGGTGTGAAATGATAGCAAGCTACAGAAATCGATTAAATGAAGGGTTTAACTCGTAATTCCTGGAAAGTTACCGACTATGACAAAGGCTGAAGAGTACAACGGTCGAAACCTTGTGAAAATTGCAGCAACTAAAGTCTGAAAATGTGAATAATGTTAGCTAATTCGCATTTCTTTTTTCCAATCGGCTATTTTGTTTTGAAACGTTTTCATCTAATATTTTGTTGGCCAACATTCAGATATGCTAAGTAGTTGTCCCTAAATTGTGTCTTTAAAATCCTTTCTACATTCTTGTAATTTTGGCGTAGAACACCAAGCAAAACAATAATAAAACAATTTCTGTCTTTTCTAATTCATTTTCTTGGATCACTTTAAATTCTTCATTGGCTTCGTCTTTAGTTTTTATGAGCATCCTCGCATATCCGCGAGAGGCTTTGTCGGTCAGTTTTTCGCGCTTCCGGTTTAAATAGTATTTTCGTTGTTTTGTTACACTTATTCTGAAAAGCACTTGCATCTCTAAACGTGTTGGCTGAATTGAATGCATTTATAAGCAAATTCTACAAGAGGTACTGTCCGTCGATAGTCAGACACACAAGTTTGAAATAGCCGTTTTAGATGTGTCCACGAACCCTCAGAATAGACTCTATCAGCCAGTTGGTTGGTATGTCACGCTCAAGTTTGAAAGAGAATTGTTACATGCATCCACACATCTCTATAAGAGGTTCCGTATGTCGGGCTGTCACGCCTAAGTTTGTAGTAACATTTTCATCACAAAACGAATGGACGCCTCTTAAGCAAATCAGTCATCGTTTCTTCACACGTGTGTTCACCCTACGTGGTAGGAGGACTTGACGTCCGAATCCTGTGCAAGCATTAGTAAACTATTTTACATTCCTCAACGGGAACGTGTTCAACAAGCGGCAGAGGTCTTGTTTCTATATTTGGCCTTCGCTGATGAACATTTGAAACGATTCTACGCTTGATACTTTGGTAATAGCATTTTTGACCGGCTAAGTCCGATCAGCAGGTCACGTTGTTGATATACTACAGCTTGGCATTTGTATACATGTTTTGCGGTTTACTTTATTGTTTATTTATACAGCGGTGATGCAAGGGGTTTGCTGTATTTGCACGCGTGCTTGTTTGTGGCGCTTGTACGTGGCCACTGTGTAGTGAGACGCCATTTCACCGAGTCTTGTTATTCTGCTGACATCACAGTGGTCGGTACCAAGAAGATAAACCAGACACTTCGAAGGGAACAGTTACACACTACATGTAGACATATACGGTGGTAATTTCTCTCTTAAATGGTTTCATCTTTGATCTAGCAATTGTTTGGCATTTAACAAAGGATATTGATAGTTTTGTTCATGTCGTTTTCAAGGTGGAATTTTGATAGTGATTTTAAGGTAAAACTATAAAAAGCAAAATCACTTATATAACATTCAAGATGGATGACAAACCTGTTTTGATAACATTCAAGATGGATGACAAACCTGTTTTGATAACATTCAAGATGGATGACAAACCTGTTTTGATAACATTCAAGATGGATGACAAACCTGTTTTGATAAGAAAATATTGAATTAAAAACAAATACTTGCTTTTCTCTAAGATTTGAAATATTTTTTTACATAATAACAAGTTCGCATGACATAAGACGTTTTGTTTGTCCTGATACAACAAAAACTTTTATGCTTATCCGTCGACAGTCATAAAATAATATTTGTACAAACTTGTTTCTTTTTGTATAAAAACATTATTTTTTTTGTGCCAAAAGGTTCTTTATGTGTATAATAAAATTCTAAAACAGTTCAAATATGTTTGATGCAAGAAAGTAACAATGATTAAAAAATTGAATTAAATATATATATTTATAAATAACATTTCAATTTTGACCCCTAGAGTAAATGTGGCATCGTGGTGGCTAATTATTCTAGCAAAGAGTAGAATAGACAGAGGATGACCACTGACATTCCACTCCCCATACTTTTGATGGCCTTGTGCCTAATTTGTTTAAAATTTAAATTGTATTTTTATATTTTTGCAATAAAATAATTAAAAGTGTAGTATCTGTTCTGATACTACACTTCGTCTTTTCTGTCTTCGGTCAGTAAAAGTAAATGAGAAATTCTTCTAGACTTTAATTTTTGTCCCAAGCCAGAGTTCTCCTCTGCCCTGTCCTCGTGATAGGCAAGGAAATAAAAATAGTAAATAAAAATCCCTGAAACAACATCATGTTTATTTACTTAATTGCAGTAATAACACAACTTAATTATACATTTTTAATTCTTGTTTCTAATTTTATTTATATTGAATAAAGTTCATTTTCAGTATAAATCGAATCGTGTTCCTTTCTTTTCTTTTCTTAAATGCAATTTTTAAAGTTTTCTAATGATTTATTTAAAAGGCTCTCATTCATTACTGACAGTTTGACTCTTCGACAGATCTCGCTTGCTACTTACTGACATGACGTCACTTTTCCGTGTACATACTTTAGTTTACTTTACGACGACCACGGCTTATATCACATGGCCGATGCTGTTCGAATCGTAGAAGGTACCTGCTGTGATTGGTAGGATCAGAAACTATACAATTTCTATGCAAAGGACAATTTGTGGGATTCAGACAGTTGCATTTATTTAATGGTATTTTATTTATTTGGTTATTTCTGTTTATTTGTTATCTATTCGATTTTTTATTGTTAGAGAATATTATTGTATTCGCTAGGTTTTGCATCGTTGAGTATAAGACCTAAATAGTGTTTTTATTTATCATTTTTCGGAAGACATGATGTGCAGGGAGGTTTTATCAATTATTTTGTAAAATTCTTTAGATATGTTTGCTTTTATGTGTTCGATAAATTGGTGATTTAATCAAATTGCTTTTCTACGTCTTTTTTCTTTTTTGTTCGCATTATACTTATTGCCAATATTTATAACCCTAACCCGCTAGATAGATTAGTGATCACACTACTACTATTATTTCTCGTTTGTCTAAGTGTATTCTCATTAAATAGTACCTTTACTGTTACTTTTATGGATACTTCCCTTGTAGTTTGTCCTTGTTCTTTCATACCTAAAATTTTTATGACCAACTTTTATGATATTACATTCCTATTATTTCTGTTCTGTATGTTATTGTCATGTTTAGTAGTATTATGTTCATTAATAAAACTTATTCGACCGCTGTAGTCGACCGTTGTCATGACTTCATCATAGTATTGTATGGTATCTATTCTTTCATTATCCAATAATCTTGATATTCTTCTAGATAAACTAGGTATATATATATATATATATATATATATATATATATATATATATATATATAGTAAGC
>OY744515.1:69834011-69854011 GCA_963556195.1 Sepiola atlantica
ACCATAATTACCATTAATTTTTTAATTAATTTTTCGATTTTCTTTTTTACTACTTCTAATTTTTCTTTAATCAGGCTTCTTACTTGAATTTTTTGACAAATTGCTCTACCACTGATAAGTAAAATTTAGAACCTTTTTCTCATTGTAAGCTTATATATGTAAGTGATTCTCTCTTTTAATAACTTTTATATTTTATCTAATATGATAAATGTTTTGCTGTTTCCTTTGGTGTGCTACTTCCTACATGCAATATTGCATTCGTTTCTTTCAACTTTGAATTTTTATATACATCCCTAAACAATGTTTTAACATTGTCTGCTATTTTTAGAAAAATCAAATCAAATAATACGGCTGGGGATCAACTTATAGATACCAGGGCATGACGTGACCAGCCGATTGATCAGATCGGGCCTCTCCGATCTCCTGTCTAGCCGAAATAAGTGCCGAAGTAGAGTATTGCAAGTCACGTGATCATTTATGCAACCAGGCCACAGACTACTCAGCCACCAGAATGTCGTTCTAAAACATCACGAGTCACCACCCACGGTGTACAGGTGGATCCGTTTTCGGGGAGGGGGGAGACCGGATGGAATAAACGGGAAGCGGGGGTGGGGGGGGGACAACATAAAGTGAAAAAGGCTGAGAGTGATTGATAGAAGTTTAGTCAGAGATATGTCACTTGATGAGTTTTTCAAAACATAACTCAATCCCAAAACTGAGAAATCATTTTGCATGCATTTGTGTGATTAACACAAACGTTTATTAACTCAGCTGCTCCGTCAACAAGAGCATGCTACCCCCGTAGAAGGTTGTCCACGGAAAGATTCATGACACAAAAACAGATACTACATTACCCCCTCCCTCAAGGGAGGATGAAATAGCAAAGAGGATTACACCTCCACCCCTTTTTAAAGGAGGAGCTAATTCCTGGGAGGAGTGTCTTATGACAACAGAACCGATACTACACTACCAACCCCCATTAAAAGATAATACAATAATAGATTAAATCATTTTTTTTCATTCATTTAAAAATGTCTAGCCACAAAAAACATTTTTGATGGTTACTTGCTTTTTTAGCTAAGATCAAAGTGTTGATGACATTTTGTGTAATTTGTTTTAAATGTAATATTTTAAATATTTTCTGCAAATAAATAATTCCAAGTGCAGTATCTGTTCTCAACGTCACAGCGACTTCAGACGTTTTACTATCGACGAAAATATATATAAGAAATTATGACAATGCAAAATTACAATGTAGAGTTTATTAGAAGCTGTTTATGAAATAAATATGCAAATTAAGAATATTTTAATGTGTTTGAGGGTATTTGCAGTGTATTATATATACGGTATTTCAAAAGTTTCATTATAATTAAATAAGCCTAACCTGTTTAGATGTTAATATATTTAGGATAGATTGAAAAATCTTTCGCATTTATTCATTTAGATTATTACGAACACTCAAAGAGTTACTTCCCTTATGCCCACTCATTCCCTGAGGAATCTATATAAAGTAGAGTTGTATGTGTGTGTATGTCCAGAGAGACAGAAATAAGCTGGGCGGAGGAGAAAGAGGGGTAGGTAGAGGGGGACGGGGAGGGGGAAAGAGAGAAAGATTAGAGACGGATAGAGAAAGGTAAAGAGATAAAAGTTTTAACAAAAATATGTTACACATTTTACCCGGGCAGTAGATAATAAATTGCTACCTGCTAGTAGATAATAAATTTCAAGAAGTTATTAGAATGTGTATTCATAATCTAGATCAGGGGCGGGCAACTCCCGGCCCGCAGGCCACATCCGGCCTGCGAAAGCTTAGCGTCCGACCCGCGAAAGCTTAGCGTCCGACCCGCCACCCTGCTATGCTTTATTATTGCAATCCGGCCCGCGGACCTCCCAGTAAAACTCATATCATTTTGTGACATAGACGTAAAAGTAGGTTTCAATTAAGATTTACAGTGGGATAAAAATGTATAAATATCAGCGAGCGATGATGCATGTATATTTCATTTTTCTTTAACTATTAATTTCAAATCCTTGGCCTGAGATAAAAATAGAAAAAGAAAGAGAGAGGCAAAGAGGAAACTAGAGAGAGGAAAAGGCATAAAACAGAGAACTTATGTGAGGTGTGTCAAAATGAATGCTGGATCAACTTGCTACTTTCCCCATCATTATTTTTTATGATTCAAAATAGCTTTCAATGCAAATTTTGTACAATTTATTCATGTAAACAAAATATAGTAATTCTGAGATTTCGTTTTTCACTTCGGCCCGCGACCTTCTTCCAAAAGTCTCATCTGGCCCTCACTCTAAAAAGGTTGCCCACCCCTAATCTAGATTGTTGGTTTTGATTTTTTTCTTTCACTAATGAATCACCACTTATCAAGGTCAAGAGCCATTCGAGGATAAGGGTTAGATGATTGCCTATTACAAACAAGTAGAAATAAAAGTCCAGAATCAAAAAAGGTTTAGTAATTAATAGACAACCCGTGGTCTCTCCAAGGAGATGCATATCTATATAATACTAAAACTCTGAGGATCGTGAATGTTTGTTCGTACATAAATGTTTTAGATGTTGGGAGGAAGAGCCAATGATAAAGAAAATAGCGAGAATAATTTTTATATTTACTTATTAAGGCTCGCGGGCCACTCGGGGATAAAAGTTCAAAAGATCGTCAGTTGGACAATGATCGCCACCACGTGAGAACCGGAAACAATGGATGAGATGGGCAGAATATTACTAAAGGGGAATTGATTATCAAAGAGGACAGCTTAACAAGTATTTGTTTGCATACGACTTGAAGACGACCATTATGTAGTCGGTTGGGAAGCAGCCTCATGGTATCTTGTTCCACGGATGGGATGTTCTAGGAAAGAAACTTTGTTCATGGAAGTTCCGTTTGGTTTTTGGTAAAGACAGGGAGAAAGGAAAGTTATTTGCTGTGGTTGTAGCAATATAATGTAGGTATAATATAAATAATTAAAATAAATGGAGAAGAAGAAGAGAGAAGGAAAAATGAGAAAGGGAAGAAATAGAGGATATGTTATGACATCACAATGTGTTCGGAAATCCTTTGACTTTATGAAAATTGAACGTGTGAAAAAGTAGGTATCTTGTCTATTAATTGAGTTACAATTGCTAAAAATATCGATAGTGTAGAGCCTGCCCAATCTTTTATTTATTAGTTTTATCTATTTATTTATTTAATGTACAATAAAAACACAACTACACGGAACACATTGTATACATATTGTACACATTGTTAAGCAAAGAAAACTTATTCTGATATTGTTTGACAAATGTAGAAAATTTTGAAGCTATAGCATAATTTTACAATAATATTGTGACACAGTCCAACTGGCTTTGTTGCTGTCGGGCTGAGCTATAGTTCTGTTCAGTCCTAGGAGGTCCACCCTCCCAGGCTTTACATTCTTTATGAGAAGAGGTTAGTTTACTGCTAATCGCCTAAGGGGCCCAACCGAGGAATGCCAACAGAACTGCTCAGGAATTTTTTGTAGGTCAGAATGCGCTTATCCTTCTCAAAATCACATCTGACCTTGTGTCAACCTCCCCCCCCCCTGGGGAAAATGTAAATAATATATCAACATATTTAAAGGAACAGTTTAGTCTAGGAAAATAGTTTATTATAACGTAATAGAAATCAGAGTTGAGTAGTCGGAAAGTATAAGATTCGACTTGGACTCCTAGAATTCCAAAATATAAGTCTGTTGATTCTTTCAGAGATCAAGGCATCCGACTGCGGCTCCGACTCTTACGAGTGCGACTTCAACTCCTCATAAAACCTTCTAATCCGACTCCACTACCCTGATAGTAACGGGGCAAATTCTGAAATTAAAAGACCACGTGTTTGTTTGCAATAATACAAGAACTTTTAAAAGGGTTGCTGTTCTCCTTCAGCATCGAGTGTCTGCGAATTGAGAACTATGTAGTTTAGAATGTGTGCACAATTACTAACCACATATCTCCTGATAACTATGTAGTTAAGAAAGTGTTCACAATTACTAACCACATATCTCCTGATAACTATGTAGTTAAGAAAGTGTGCACAATTACTAACCGCATATCCCCTGATAACTATGTAGTTAAGAAAGTGTTAACAATTACTAACCACATATCTCCTGATAACTATGTAGTTAAGAAAGTTTTCACAATTACTAACCGCATATCTCCTGATAACTATGTAGTTAAGAAAGTTTTCACAATTAATAACCACATATCTCCTGATAACTATGTAGTTAAGAAAGTTTTCACAATTACTAACCGCATATCTCCTGATAACTATGTAGTTAAGAAAGTTTTCACAATTACTAACCGCATATCTCCTGATAACTATGTAGTTAAGAAAGTTTTCACAATTAATAACCACATATCTCCTGATAACTATGTAGTTAAGAAAGTTTTCACAATTACTAACCGCATATCTCCTGATAACTATGTAGTTAAGAAAGTTTTCACAATTAATAACCACATATCTCCTGATAACGATTGACACGGTATTTTATATGAATATTGGCGCAAACACTGGCGAAGCATAATTCCTATATTCTTTCTTTTTTAACTTCACCGATTTAGACGTGATTATATATGTATATGAATATTAGTACGAACACTGGCGAAGCATACTCTTTTTTTCTGTCATTTTTGACGAAGGTGTCACTCGTATTCTATAAAGCAAGCCCTTCTAATTGTTGTTTATTAATTTTTTATGTATTCATTATTATGTGACCGATTAAAAATAATAGAAATCAGATTGGTACACCCCCACAGATGCACTGAATTATATCATAGCAACCAAGGACAAACATTTGTTAACCTTTTATTTATTTTTGCCTTTGAAAATTGAATGGCGGGCCCTCACCACTTGTTTTTAGCGGCTGTGCGTTTTTTTTTTTACTTCTTCGTTTTAGCGGCTGGTTTGTCAAACACGTGGTTCTCGAGGTTTTCATTGTCATCTGTTACCGAATATGGGACTCACGTTTTTAGAAATGGAACGATTCCCAGGCGGATCGGTTGGGAATTCCACCCTCCTCCTCCTCTCCCAGGGGATTTCACAACCCCCTCCCTTGTTTCTATTTCTGTGAATTCAGAGAGAAATGAATCGGCGTTGAGGAAAGTTCTTAAAACGAGTGAAATTCCAACCGTGGGAAAATGCACACAAAAAAAATCTGGCCAAGAAGAAAAGTTAAACATGGGTGGGCGTTGGTATATTCGAGAGAAGGCCGATGGTGAACTGTAATTCCCCGTGGGTGGGGCGTGGAGTGTATGGAATGAAGTCATTGTCAACAGGTGTCAGTTACTATTTTGAAGGGCAAAAGCCAGACAAAAAAAAAAAAAGAAAATAAGGATATGAGAGAAGGCGTAGGGTAAAAGAGCAAGAAAGAGAATAGACATGGAAGGGGGAGGAAATATAGAAGTAAAGTGTGAGGAAGATATAGTAAAAAAGAAGAGAAAAAAGAGGAACCGAGAAAGAAAGATAAAATATAAACAGAAAGATTACGAAACGAAAGGAACAAAAAAGAAATAAAAATATAGAAGTGAACATAGATATAGATCTATATAGAGAGAGATGCGAAAAGAGAATTATAAAGAGAGACAGGGAGAAGGGGACATGCACATTATATATATATATATATACATATATATATATATATATATATATATATATATATATATATATATATATATATATATATATATATATTTGTGTGTGTGTGTGAGATAGATAGATAGAGTTTGTTTTTATTAATTAATTTATAAACCAATTTATTGTAGACAGATTTTTATAATTATTTACAAATTAATGTTTGCATGCACAAAAGTTAGACATGACGCGCGTTTCTGGTTATTATCTGTCAGCAGTGAGGGAATCCCAACAAGGTGCTCGATTATTAAAAAAAATAAAAAATAAGAGCGTAATATTTATTTATTAATGTTTGTATTACAGAAGATCAGAACAACATCGGTACTGTCGGTTTCAAATTCTAACAAGAGAGTTCCGATAAAGAGGCTTTGTTAGGATTTTAAACCGACGGTACCGATGTTGTTCTGATCTTCCGTAATACAAATATATATATATATATATATATTCAGGAAAATATTATTATATAACACGGAGTTTTTTGTTTGATGAGACTTTTTTTATTTTTTGAATAGTTCATTTAGTATTTCCGTCAAATTTGTGTATATATGTTTCGTAGGTTTCTTTTTTTCTCTTTCATTTTTTCGTGAGTACTTTCGATTTGATTCATCAAATCATCACCCGGCAGGTTTAGTATTGGTGTTTACAGCTATTCTTTTACTGTTTAGTTTTTAACGGCTAATAATCTACAACTTTAAAATGAGTCTATCTTATCTATCTATCTATCTATCTATCTATCTATCTATCTATCTATCTATCTATCTATCTATCTATCTATCTATCTTCTCTCTCTCTCTCTCTCTCTCTCTCTCTCTCTCTCTCTCTCTCTCTCATAGCAAAGCAGCAAAGAAAATATAGAAAGAAAAGAAAGGAAATAGTAGTCATAAAACGTTTGGATGGTGACCTTTCCCCTGTTAAAAAAAGAAGATATTTTTACTTTATTAAAAAAAAAATTCTTTAGAAACCCAGAAAGTAAACTACAAATGACGAAATGAAAAGAGATCGGGGGTGGCCTTTCATATGCGACGAAGCAGAGAATTGTACGGTTCTCTCTTCGTTTTCAATGTCAATGGCTGTTTTCTGAAGATCTTCCCTCTTCCCCGAATCACCCATCTCTCGCCTTGTCTATTTCTTTCATTCGTATTTCTTCACAATTCTGCCATCTTTAATGTTGGATTCCAGTGACTTTAAACGTCAGTTTACACACCAATGGCAGCTACTTATTTTTTGTTTAGTTGTCGCTCTTTTTATTTCTTCTAACCTCGATTAGTAACAGGGGAATTGTGTTAGTGGTGAGTGCAATGATTTTAGCTAAGAGTAGAATAGACAGAAGATGACCCCTGCTACACACTCCCTACACTTTTGATGGCCTTGTGCCTTATTTGTTAAATTGTATTTTTTACATAATAACACATAAATCGTTCAAAGTGTAGTATCTGTTCTGATACTACACTTCATCTGTTCTTTCCTCGGTCAGTGAGGGAGAAGTCATTCTTGACTGAGACAATCTTTTAAATTTTTGTCCCAATCCAAAGTGCCCCTTTTTGGCGAGCTGGATTTTACTCACATAAATAACGATCTTGTGTCTAACTCTGACCTCGTCGGGCGAGGCAAGTAAATAGGGACAATGGATTCCGTCTGAACAGGTGTCAACGAGGAGGCTGCGTAAAACCAACCGCACTTCCCCTGAGCAGAGAAATCGAAATCCACCAATCCTGGAATTAGCTAAAAACATAGAAAAAACTGTTATTTCGGAGTTTTCCTTCTGCTCAACTAGTTGCTCTGCCAAGGCTTAAAGGTTTAATCTACCCTACCAGAGCTATAGGGGGGTAGGTGGGTTCATACTTTTACCAAGAGTATTAGTGAAAGTAATAAAGTACTCAAACTGGGTAGGGCGAGTCTAAAGTCCGCACCGATATCCATTGCGCCACCGTCTACCTTGGCCTCCTTTCAGTGTTAAGAGACAATGGATACTCTCTGTAGGGAGGGGCATGCAAGAAGTCTATAATGAAGCAAGGATTGCGCATTCCCAAACCACACCGATCTTGCACTGGTAACTAGAAAAATGACGGGAGAGACAGAGAAAGGCAAATGTAATTTCGGAGTTTTCCTTCTCCTAGACAAGTTGCGCTATCACGGTATGAGAGTAATGGTATTTGTGAAATTAAAAGTGATGTTGTAGCTCCAGTGTAACTCGAATCCGATAGGCCGACCGCACAGTTCGCACAATTTTAACTTCCATTCTTCCTTATTATAATCGGTGATAATGGTACCAATCGGATAATGTTATACAAGTTTATCAATCCAATAAATTCTCTAAAAATTAAACAATAAAGACGATCCAGTATTGGTGGACACCGATCACATTAAAAAAATACTAATTTAAGCTATAGTAATAAGTTATAAAACATTTACATCTGACATTTGGAGCAATTTACTAATCAGCTAGTGTATACCCTCCATTAAAAATGACGAAAAAAATGCTTCGCGAGTATTCGCACTGATATTCATATTAAATTATAGAATTGCTCCAGTAACTTTATATTTCATATATAAATTATTATCATTTCCAATGGCCCAAAGAATAAAATCACCAAGCATTAGCTTCTTAATATAGAACGGAGAATTTCTATCAATTTATTTCAGACGGCGTAGGTTGTCTGACTTGCTATTTTTTTTCACGCTTTCCCTCAACACCTCAAATGTGTTCGTTCGACACATTTATTACTCGCTAACTTTTTCGTGACGAAATGGAAGTACATATATTTCTATATAAATAAACATATAAATATACAAATAAACACCATTGGTCTTTATATATATATATATATATATATATATATATATATATATATATATATATATATGAAAAGTGAGCGTTCAGAAGTTATATATACCGTTGACTTCTGAACGCTCACTTTTCAAAGTTTTATTGGTTGTAATGTTATATGCAACGTTATATAAATCGTTGACTTCTGAACGCTCACTTTTCAAACTTTTATTGGCTGTTCTGCCGTAGTACATTTCTCAGCGTTCTAATTGCTGAGCGCTTCCTCACATTTATTTTTCAGACTTTGGTATCTGTTGCTGTATTTTTATTTCTCCAATAGAAAAGATGATTTACGAATGTCTATACTTGAGACGGACATATGTCGAAAGCTAAAATGTTTTTAAGGTAAATGAACACATTTAACAAAAACCCCAAAAAACACCTTATTATTTGGCTTTCATAAATTTCTAAATTGTAATTCAAATCTCAAACAATATTTCTAAGTGTGAATATTTTATTATATATACACACACACTGTTACATATACATTTTATTGTGTGATAATTATATATTTTATAGCTTTTATTATTTACTCACATAAAGTGTTCACTAAAATTTTGCTTTGTTATTTTAAACCATTAGTTCTATGAACCAACCGGACTCAAGTAGTTCGCCAGGGGAGCATGTTTTGAATTTCCCACAACTTTAAAACGTACATCACTGTGTGCGTTCCATTCATTTCGTAATGTCTTTAACAAACGCAATGAACGGACATTATTGATTGTATCTGTTGAAATGTTCAGCGACAAGGAAAAAGAAACGAAATGACCATGTGACGGGGTGGGGAGTTAACACCACAGAAAGTTAATGTATTCTACTACTGCTTTAAGATGGAAGGAGAGTCAAAGAGAGTTTTCAGATGGAAATATCTCAACAAATAAAAAGGCTTATTCATTTGTTCATCATTTTTTTAAAATTCGAAATTAAAAAAAAAAATGATTGTTCGAAGCTTTAAAAGATTTTTGATCTAAAGTTACTTTTTTCAATTCGTTTTGTTTTCTTGTGCTAATATACGCTGTGATCTGTATCTATATAATGCTAGGTATGTGTATATGTTTATATATTGGTATGTTCAGGATTCACTCCTATACTAATTACAAATTATGAATTTTGTAACACAACTGCTATGCGTAAGAGTTGGTAATGTATCATTATCGCTACTATTTTTATATATAAAATTATCTTATCGGATCTTTGTAGTTTGTCATCGATAGTAATTAATTTGATAAATCAATATTTAATTCTGACTAGCCAATTTTTTCTCTTTTTCAATTCTTAGAACAATTCCATAAATTTAATGAATTACTTCGTGAAATAAAAATCCTACTTACAATAAAAAATTTATTTACAAAAATAATTTACTTACTAAATTATATCCAATATAATGCCTTTTCCGTTATTTAGAAAACAATTCGTGATTTTATATTTTTCTGGCTCTAAATTTCTTTGTGTTATATTATTAAAACAACATTACCTTAAGTCCCAGGCTACGCCGGATAGAGACAGCTAATAGTATTATTGCTTTTATAGCCACTATTTTAAATACTATTAGTGTTGTTATTATAATAATTTTGTAAACAATTTATCAAGTGTCTATACAACACATTTCGATCGCTCTTCCTTATCCTCTCTATCTCTCATTCTCATATATATTTAATTATTATTTCATGCATATACACATATACTATTACAAGGTGATATAACATAATGTTTATAGATTTTCAATATTTACTTCTACAGTACTCAATACGTTGTAGTAGTAATAGTAGTATGAAAATAAATTTATAGCAATTAAGTTTAATTGCTATAAATTTATTTTCATACTACTATTACTATTACAACGTATTGAGTACTGTAGAAGTAAATATTTAAAATCTATACACATTATGTTATAGACATAGAAGCGTCCATATTTTATTCTCCCACAGAATCGTCAGGCTAATTATGAATATGCTAAGTACATATTTGCTCTGGAGCTTGTAATACAACTTCATTGAGCTCACAATTGGAAACATTTAAGATATTATAAGGACTATATGTTTTTAAAAAAATATTTGTAAAAACACATAAATATGTATATATATATAATGTATATATATATATATATACAGGGTGTTTCAAAAGTCTTGGGAACATAACGATTTTTAATAACTCAAAAACTATTAGGAGTTGAAAAATGAAATTGGTACCGTTGGAAAGGTTAAAGTTTCAAGTTGTTTGGGGAATCTTCAAAGTTGCTCAATATGAGCACCATTCGTCACACGGCAGACATCTAGTCGATAGTCCATTTCCTGCCAAACGCGTTCCAGCATCTTGACGTCAATGGTTCCCACAACTGCCGTTACTCGAGCCTTTAGTTCGTCAATATCTCTTGGAAGGGGCGGCACATAGACTTGTTGCTTGACAAAGCCCCAAAGGAAAAAGTCACACGGGGTAAGATCTGGAGACCTAGGAGGCCAGGGCATGAGAACGTCATCACCTCGCCCAGATCTCCCAATCCATCTACCAGGCAGCCTTGTGTTAAGAAACTGCCTTACTCTAAGACTCCAGTGTGGTGGTGCACCATCTTGTTGAAAAATGAAGTCATCAGATTCTGCTTGTTCCAACTGAGCCAGTAACCAGTCTTCCAGCATGTTGAGATAGGATTCACCAGTGATAGTTGCCTCTTCAAAGAAGAACGGTCCATAGACACCTTTCTTGGAAATTGCACAAAACACGTTCACTTTTGGTGAATCTCGCTCGTGCTCAAGAAGTTCATGAGGATTCTCAGTACCCCATATGCGAGTGTTATGCTTGTTAACTTTGCCATTCAGATGGAAGGTCGCCTCATCGCTAAAAACAAGCCGGTCATCAAAGCCGTTATCTTCCAACTTCTCTTGCATTGCACGGCGAAGTGGCTTATCAGTGTCCTTCAACTTTTGGACCAACTTGAGCTTGTAAGGTACCATTTGCAGTCGTTTCCTTAAGATACGCCAGACAGTTGCTGGAGCAAGCTGAAGTTCCCTGCTGGCTCTTCTCACTGATTTACGGGGGCTCCGCTGAAAGGCTGTCCGAACTTGCTCAACTGCATCTTCTGAAGTTGAAGGGCGACCTGTTCGCTTACTTGGGCACAAACACCCATCTTTCACAAATTTAGCATGCCATCTGACAATGGATTTCCTTTCAGGGGCTTCTTTTTTAAATTTCCTGCGAAATGCACGCTGAACACATGTCCACGATTCAGTCTTTGCAAATTGGAGGACGCAAAATGCCTTGTCTTGTTTAGAGAACGCCATTACTGCCCCTGGAAAGATAACACGAAAATCATTAGTATGACCAAAAACTTGATTAAGCAAGCTTTAAAATGGCACCAGTTTCATTTTTCTACCTGGAATAGTTCATGAGATATACGCATTTGTAATGTTCCCAAGACTTTTGAAACACCCTGTATATATATATATATATATATATATATATATATATATATATATATATATATATATATATATATATATATATATATATTAGGTACGTGCAAAATCAATGGCTGATTCCCAAAATGAAAAAACATTTTGACCCCCACTTCACTTAAAAATACACTAAAATTCAGGAAATCAACCAATTTTACTGAAATTTTCAATATTTATTAATCAACAATCACAGAATATAATGTACCCATTATTTTCTTTAAATCTTAGTGAAAATGTATTATTTTTTAAAAAGAAAATACACCTTTACTAAAGTTATATTTTTATATATTAATTTAAAAAAAATGCATGATTTTTTAAATGTTGCTTATGTAAATAAAGCATCGTAGATGTTAACAATTAATTTTTTTTTTTAAATATTTCGTATATATTACTAAAAAGGCCCGTAAATACCGTGTTAAAAAAATTACTATAACTCGAAGAAAAATTAATTTTTTGAATTAGCGATATTATTATTGAATAAATCATTGTTTAATCTATATTTTCACCAAAAAATAATATAATTGCAAAAAATATTTCATGTGATTTTAATGATTAGAGTTTTTGGAAAAATAAAAAATGCGATATAATTATATTTCCCTTTCATACATGATCGTGGCATCATCAGCGCAAGAACTTATTTTTATAATCTTGAAAATAAACCAAAAATTTACAAATTTGAGATCCAGGAACTTAGCGAAAAAAAGAATTTAAAAAATTGATAATTTCTACTAACGATGAACTTTCATTAGTATGGTAGCCCCGTTCTGTAATAACCAGGTGGGATTAGCTTTCCCACTCACTTTTACACCGCCCTCAAAATTCTATTTTTTAGAGATTCAACAATTTCGTTTATTTCACAATTCATCGTCAATTATTTGGAAAGATTTGTATTTGTTTTGTCTTTTTTTTATTAATAAATATTTAAGTTGAAAACAATTATTTATTAATAAATAAAGAGAATTCAAACATGACATTTTCTTTCAAAATTGAATTCTGTTTATCAATGAATAACTGTTTTAACTTTTTTTTCAATGAATAAATTGTCAGTGTAGTCATTGACTTTAATTTACTATTTTACACTTAAAATAAAAAAATAAAAACACTTTATTTTAAAAAGAATCAATGTAATTCATCGTTACGACACGTTAAGAATAAATCGAGTAACTAAAGTTTTAAATCATGTAAAAAAAATTGATAAAATTGACGCAGTTCGTAACGTAAAAATATTTTTAACATTTAAAAAATAGTTTTATTTCAAATTCTAAGGAAAAACATTGGTTAACAGACGTCATCAATAAATCAGAGTATTACGAAATTAAAAACTGAACCTTTTCAATTAAAAATAAAATAAGATCTTAATTGCGCACACTCACAAATAATTAAATAAGCATTTCCTTTTTTATTATAACAAAATAAGGATACTTAAATTCGTTTATAACCTTAAAAAGAATAAAGAAATTAATGGATAATAATTTTTCAACTTCTATAAACTATTATTACATTTTTATATACAAAGTTAAAAATGATAAATTATGACATTTTTGTCTTCCATATATTTTGCATAGCGATAGTCAATTTGTAAACAAAGTCCTTTTCCGATGAAGTTATGGCGGATTTTACTCATTTATCACATTTGAAAGCATAATTTTGCTAATTTTTAGTCAAACGTGGGATTTTTTTTTAATTCAGTGTCTTATGACTTTAATTGTATAATTAGCTTTGAAATAGTTCCCAAATACTTATATTTATCTTTTAAGGGATTTTTACAAGTAATTTTTTCAAAGTTAAAAATTCATTGAATTTTTGGTTTTTTTTACCGTCGTAATTACATATTTTATTATAATTTATTTTTCACACGTAAATATGCAGTTTTTTTCGTTTAGAGATTAAGTTTTGGCTTTTATCTTTCAAACACAATCAAAGTTTACACGGAAACTAATTAAATAATTAATGATAAGCGTTTTTTAATAAGCATAGTCCGTACAAGAAGCCGCCATTTTTGCACATATCTATATATATATAGTATATATAAGATATAATTGTTTTAAGAGAAAATAAAAAACAATAGAATACAGAATTTTGTGACTCACTGTTCTATTGATTCGTCTCTGTCTGGCCATTAATTGGATACTCAGATTGAAAGTTTTAGGTAATTCTATCACCTTCTTCAGTCAAGAATGAAATAAGCGTCGTAGTAATATATATATATATATATATATATATATATATATATATATATATATATATATATATATATATATATATATATCGCTTGTAATTTCTTTTTATCACTGTAGAAACGGGTACGTTAATTTTAAACATGTTGTTATATTTCAAAACACGTCTATTTTCTTAAAACTTGTATGCTTTAACAGTGAAATTGATTTAAGACAAGCTTCGTCTGATTCGAAATGATTAATGTTTTCTAATATTCTTCAATTTTTTTTTTTTTTATCTTACTTTGAGTTTAAGGCTCAACTGATCTCTGCGTAAAAATACATAAAAAATGTCCATTGAATATAGAGAAGATTAATGACATTTAAAAAATAGTTCGTTTTATGTCCCGTTTGTCCGTATGTTTACACAAAGAAGATGAGTCAACAAAATATAACTTGGTATTGTGTTATGGCTCGGTTTCGTCAGTCGGGTTAAATTTAAAAGTAGTCTAACCAATGGGCATAACTCCACCCTCTTGTTTCAACCGGTTAACGGATTTAAAGTTTGTTGATCTGCGGAATCACTTAATCGATCAATCAATCAATTTTATTTGTAAAAATAGCAAAGTACAACAAGCCATGTAAAATGAAAGAATATATTGCATCTATAAACCGTCTGAATGTTTGTCTAAGGCGACTTTTAACCTGGATATGGTAGGCATCTTCACGACCTCTTCTGGCAGTCTGTTCCATGCTGCCTTTTTCTGTTGAAACAAAAATGACAATGCAGAGACCCCTGACTAGGCGTTGGATCGACCCCCCCCCTCCAAAAAAAAGGTAGATTTAACTTCCTGTTCATGATACTGTACGCCAGAATCAGGCCCCTTGCACCTTCCGCTGCTCAAGTGAGAAGATATATATTAAGTTTGAGAAATTACAAAAAAACAAAACAAAAAAAAACTAGGAGAAAGTTGGCCAATAGGAAGGGGACAGGCAACTTTTCTTTGATGAAACAGCTGAAACCATTAGCAGAAATTACTGATAGCAGCGTCGGATATATAAATAAGCTTACGACTACACAACGGCTATGATTATCGTGGAGATGATTATTATCAGTGGAGATTTTATTTCCTGCATTCGAAACCAGAGTTTCAAATTCTGGAGGCGCCTGGGACAGGCATTATATTTTCAAGCCGAGGAAACAAGTCTTTACACACACCAAAATGAGCATCATATTTGTGAACTATTTACGAACTTAATTCACTGACCTTCGACCTTTTCACAAATGACTAGAATGTTCTTTTAAGTCGTCAGTATAATCGCTATAAATTCATTTAAGTGAACACTGATAAGTACTATCTTGTTTAATTCATCATTGTTCATTTGGCAGAAGAACAGCGACGGGATTATTATTCTCGTTTAAAACAACAACCATGCCGTAAAAGTGGATATCTCCCCCACTAACAATTTTAAGTACACGATTATCCTAGAATTACATTAAAAAATGTAATTGAATAGAGAGAGAAGATTAATGACATTCGAAAAGATCATTTTATGTCATGTTTGTCCGTGTTTTTACGCAAAGAAGATGAGTCAACTAAATATGACTTTGTATTGTTTTATGGCTTGGTTTCGTCTGTTGGGTTGAAATTTAAAACAAGGTTAAACTATAGACATGCGCGCACACAAACAGCAAACGATCACAATGGAGATTTTAAAATGTCTATTTATATAAAGTTAGGTATATTTATATTTTCGTCAATTTGTATGTACAGGATATTAAACAAAAGTCATAAATTAATTAACCGGTCATTATGAATTTTTAGATTCAGCTGCTAGGTGTAAAGAGTCGTAATGTGGGCTATATTTATTTTTTTTTAGGTTTATGCAAAGGGAGTAAAAAACGGTGGAAGCCCTTCATGAAAATTCAAGTCCGAATTTTTGTGAAATTTTAACAATAGGTATTAGACATAAATTCATAAATATTTCCCAAATTTCAGTTTATTTTGAGTATTTAAAAGGGTTTTTAAGAGGCAAAATAATGGCAAAATCTCACATTTGAAAATCAAGATATTTCAGATTAGCATTAAATTTGATCTATAGTCATTAGACACCAATTACAATAGTTCAGATTAGCATTGAATTTGATCCATAGTCATTAGACACCAATTAAAATATTTCAGATTAGCATTGAATGTGATTCATAGTCATTAGACACACATTAAACTATTTCAGATTAGCATTGAATGTGATTCATAGTCATTAGACACACATTAAACTATTTCAGATTAGCATTGAATGTGATTCATAGTCATTAGACATTAATTAAAATATTTAAGATTAGCATTGAATGTGATTCATAGTCATTATACACCAATTAAAATATTTCAGATTAGCATTGAATGTGATTCATAGTCATTAAACACCAATTAAAATATTTCAGATTAGCATTGAATGTGATTCATAGTCATTAGACACCAATTAAAATATTTCAGATTAGCATTGAATGTGATTCATAGTCATTAGACACCAATTAAAATATTTCAGATTAGCATTGAATGTGATTCATAGTCATTAGACACCAATTAAAATATTTCAGATTAGCATTGAATGTGATCCATAGTCATTGGACACCAAGTAAACCAGATTCCCTGAATTTTAATTTCTTCTTATGACCCCTTAAGTTTTTTACATTTTCTACACTCAAAATCATGTAATGGATTTTAATCAAAATTAGAATAAGGATTCCAGAATAAGGTTTAGTTGCATTATATCTTTATTTTATTCTTCGTAAGGGGGCATAAAAGTATTACAGACCTCTTCTGTCGGGTGAATTAATTTTACCCGTCCTAGGACGGTTATTTTTCTAGATTACATTATAAAATTGGTACAAGTGTTTGTATTTATTTATTTACTATTAGATTGGCTAGAATGCAATGCCGACGCCTTTCTCTTGCTGCGCCCAAACTTTTCCCCTTTTTATTGTTATGTTTTACATTTCATATTATTAAATTTTGGTGGCGAGCCCTAAGGATGTACTCGGTATTGATTATGGTGTAAATACGTGACATTAATTGAAATACATTCCAGTAAATTTATAGGCTGTGACATTCTCGATGCACACCTGGCATTTAACAGGAATCGATGAGGACCCCTGTGTACTTCTGCCCCATACCCCGAACCCCTTATTAACACTAGTATTCTCATTTTTAAAAATTTGTATAATTGTCAAGTTATCAATAAAATAAAACGCATTTCGTAAGCTGCAATGGTGACCCATGATAATTTTGTTCCCTCTTTTTTCATCAAAATGCATTATAGATATCCAAGTAATGTTGTTTCAGAATATGCATGTTTTTTTTTTTTGGGGGGGGGTCTATCTTTAAACCCTGTGGGACAAGGAGATCAACAAACAGATAAGTAAACAAACAGGAACCACAAGTAAAAATACATAACTGCTCCTCATGAAAAGATAAAAGATTTGGTTTTGTTTATTTTACTTTTTATCTCCACTTTATTTAACACTTCACAGTATAATTACCAGTAAGATCAGATTATTTTAAATATCTCATCTGCAAGCCTACAACTCTGTCTATGAAATCCATTCATTATGTTACGATTATTTATAAATATTATATTATTTATACCTACAGACGCTAGCGTTTCAAGCTTATTGCTCTCATCAGTGCAGAAAAGTAACAATTTTAGACGATCGAGAGGCACGAACCCGGTTACTTAAAATTTGCAAGTAGTCGCCATATCCACTCGGCCACCGGAAACTGTCACATGATTAAGGGAAATTAAGATCTATATGTACCTTGAAGCGATTACAGATAGAAGACTTGTCCAGAGAGTGTTCAACGAACGTATTCGGAACTTTGCACTGTAGCCTAATATATATATATATATATATATATATATATATATATATATATATATATATATATATATATGTGTGTGTTTGTGTGTGTGTGTGTGTGTGTAGATAAAGATAGAAGAAATAAGATTGATAAACATGTTCGAATGTCCAAATTAATTTCAAATTTCGATTGTTCAATGCAAGGTGTATTCTGTAATAAACCAGTGTTTATTATTCTTTCCTTAAGCCAAGGCTTTTCAAAGATCGAAATCTTATCATCAGAGGAGAAATACAGATAGATAAGTTGACTGTAGAAAAAGCCAAAGTTAAAAATGGGGTGAAAAAAGTTCGTGTAAAAAGGATATGTGGTTTGACGAGATGGTAATTGTCCGTTGAAAAAGTGTCCGTTGACGAGATTTTTGAGAAGACGAAAAAAAGAAAATGTTTCGTAGGAGCAGTATGGAGAAGGTGTTCAAAAAGAAATAAATCCGAAAGTGAAATATTGAAATCAAAACGTAGTTGGAGCGCACTTAAATGGAATTGAAGTAAGAAAACACGCCATTTTTTGCAACTTCCTGGGCCATGGTGGAAAAAAACGAGAGGAATAATTGGACATATATGCTAGCGAGCGAATCCAAGAAAAGAACTAAGTTAAAAAGCTATGCTAAATTAGGGGGTGAGTTGGGGAGGGGGGGAGAGTGAAAAAATGAGGAAGTGAAGTGGTTATGTGAGTTGAGAAAGCCACAGTAGCAGCTGGGAGGAGAAAGCGGGGTGGATGGGAGGGGGAGGAGGGGTTCATGTGATAAAGGATTGGTAGGTAGGTAGGTGCGGGCGAGATTGGTCAAAAGTTAAGAGATATGCCATTGAGTATAAAATATAAAATATTATTTGAAGAGAAAAAAGAGAAATGGGAAGAGGGGTCGTAAATATATATATATATATATATATATATATATATATATATATATATATATATATATATATATATATTAGTAGTAAGTTTTTGAAAGGCTGTGGGCAATGCAAATTCCGGGTAAGATGCAAGTTGTTAGGAACAAAACTCACCCGGAATTTGCATTGCCCACAGTCTTTCAAAAACTTACTACTACTATACCCAGCAATGCTTCAAGCAAACTACCATTCTCTACTAATATATATATATATATATATATATATATATATATATATATATATATATATATATATAAATTCCCGAAACAGTTTTTCATGGTAAACAACTGATGATCCCTTAAAATAGTGTTAGAAACAAACTAATATATTAACTGTTAAAAATAAATTGACTTACATGAGTGATTTTCCACTGGAAGACTTGAGACTATAAGTTTTTTTTTAAATTTATTTTTTTAGTTTAAAAAAAAAAAAAATTTTTTTATTATTTTTTTTTTTTTTAAATTTTTTTTTTTATATAGTTTTAATGGTTGAGAAACTTCCGAGACTATATATATATATATATATATATATATATATATATATATATATATATATATATATATATATAAATATATATATTAGGTTACACGTGCCCGTTTCGGTCACCTGTCTTTCCAGTCAGACATGTCAGTATCCAACGATCACTCAAGAAACAGCCTTACTTGCCTCTCAATGAAGACAAAGTTAGACACAACGCCGGTTTTTAATGTCGGATATATCACATTGCACAAGAGACACTGTTAATGAGACAAACATAAAAATTGCCCCAATCGAGAAGAGTGTTTCCGCCTCTGATGACAGACCAGGTACTACACTTATATCCTATATATCCTTGTCTTGCAATACCATTTTCCTTAAAATTGCGATTGGATTAATACTTTTTCCGAGAAGGAACAGTTAATTTAGCTCATCTAGTAACGTCACAGGCATGAACCGTTATCTTAATTCCTTTGGTGCAATTTGAACATACTGATTGGGAAGAATGCCTCCCACACCATTAGGGTGCAGGGTTGGCCTAATGGATTCCGTCGAGTTCTATTGAATTGGCTATGTCGAGTTCAAATCCTATCGCATCTATCGTAGTCATTCACTATTATTTTC
>OY744515.1:69859011-69879011 GCA_963556195.1 Sepiola atlantica
ATGAAACTGGACACACAGCAAGGTCAATCAGACATACCATGTTGACTGCTTCAACTATGAAACAAGAGCAAATAGATTCATTGTATTATTGACAAGTTTAATTTTGTTTGTTCGTTCATTGAACATTTTCTGCAAAATTTTACTTAAATACCGGAAAATTTAAATTTTCCTTAGATAATAAATTTTTTCGAGAAAATACTGTGTTTGACTTCTTAATACCTTTTGATTGGTCTCTTTTTAATGATAATGTGTGTAAAATCTATTTTGTAGTACACCAGTTCCCCACAGTGAGAAATCATAAGAACGTTTTCAAAAATTATGATTTTTCTGAAAAATTTGGGGAAAATTGACGGGAATTATGTGTTCTGAATAATTCACACCTACCCGACTTCAAGTTGAATTTTTAAAAATTGAATGCAATCAAAGGCTTTTTCTTTCTACATATTCAGAAAAGGGATAAACAAATGCTTTAAGATAGATGGAAACAGAATTTTTCTATCTTGTTTCTGTTGATGACTGTAAAGTGGGGGGGGGGCCCAAGTCAAAAAGTGAGGGGTCTTGATCCCCTCCCCCTGCCCCCCGGTGCCGCCGTCCATGGTATATGTATATATATATATGTGTATATTTAGACATATGTCTATATGTATATATATATATATATGTATATATATGTATATAGATATATGTATATAGATATATGTATATATATGTATGTATATATATGTAACTATATATATATGTAACTATATATATATGTATATGTATATATGTATATATATGTATAATATGTATATATGTATATATGTATATATATATATGTATATATGTATGTATATATATATATGTATATATGTATATATATATGTATATATGTATGTATATATATATGTATATATGTATATGTATGTATATATGTATATATGTATATATGTATATGTATATGTATGTATATATGTATATGTATATATATATGTATATGTATATATGTATATGTATGTATATATATGTATGTATATATGTATATGTATATGTATATATGTATGTATATATATGTATGTATATATGTATATGTATATGTATATATGTATATATGTATATGTATGTATATATGTATATATATGTATATGTATGTATATATGTATATATATATGTGTGTATATATGTATATATATATATGTATGTATATATGTATATATATATGTATATATATGTGTATATATATGTGTATATATATATGTATTTATATATGTATATATATATGCATTTATATATGTATATATATATATATATATATATATATATATATATATATATATATATATATATATATTTAAATATTTTCTTTGGAGTACAAAACTTTATAATGGCATGAAAGAGACAATATTTATTAATTATGATGAATTTAGAATTAAAAAGATGAAATGGCAGCTGACCGGTTTCGTACCTCGCTCAACACAGCCAAATATCGAGGTATCGTGTAAAAAATATAATAAAGTGCTATGAGAATTATAGCAAAGGAATGGGTAAAAAAAAAAAAAAGAAAAAAAGTTCAATCAAATAGAAAGAACATTAAGGAGATTTTCTCTTTGCTTGCAAGGAGAAGGTCTCAAGGACTTAATATAGACCGTTTAAGTCCCTGAGACCTTCTCTTTGTAAACAAAGAGAAAATCTCCTCGGGCTTAATGTAGTTTCGAAAAAATAAAAGAAAAAAAAGTTCAATCAAATGATTGAACTTTTTTATTTTTTTATTTTTCGTGTTTTAATTTTTATTTACCGCTATCTCTCACTATAATTCTCATACCATCTTTATTATATTTTTCTACACAATACCTCGATATTTGGCTCTGTTGAGCAAGGTACGAAACTGGTCAGCTTCTCTTTCATTTTTTTAATTCTTACTTCATCAGGATTGATATATATTGTCTCTTTCATGCCAATATATATATATATATATATATATATATATATATATATATATATATATATATATATATATGTATGTATGTAGTAGTATGTTTAAGAAGGCAATGCAAAGTGCTCGGTAAGTTGTAAGCTGGAAGGAACAAAAATAACAAATCCAAATGGGACTTACTATTTATTTTTTCTTAAAATCTTACAAAACAGCAAGTGTGGTGTTGGCTGTTTGTGTGTTGTCCGGATGATTGGTAAAAAATCATTTATATAATATTTCGGGAAATCTTCCCTTTCACAAAAATAAACACCAAATGAAAAAATCCGTCTGTGTAGAGAATTTACAAAAATGGATTCCAGAGAGTAGGGTAGGGGCAAACCAGTTCCGCAGGGAATACAAATTAATAAATTCTAAAGTTATGTTTTGTATATAACTGTAGTGTTCAAAAAGATGTGTGTAATATTAGATAAATGATAGGTATTGCATGGTAATGAATTAACTGTTAGTTTTGATAATATATATTGTTTAAATATTTGTTTCTGTGTGTTGTTTTATTTTAATATTTTTTGTTGTTGTTTTGTTTATAATATAAAGTAATTAATTAAAACTTTTTTATTATTATAAATTTTATTACATTTATTGGTTATCATACATTCAAAAAGTATTATTAATTGTGAGTTTCATTATATTATTTTTTCGAATTAATGTAATATGTTACTTATTATAGGATTTTAAATTTAGTTTAGGCTTAAATGAATCTAGTTAAATTTGGGGTTCAACCCGCAAGACAGTGTAAGAGGAATAACTGCCTGTTATTAAATTGGGTCTTGAATGAGAATTTATACATTCAGTCGGTAGAAATATGTGTATTAGGTCATATTATTTATATATTTGTGTATTATTGTTTATTTATTTATTCTTTATTTTCTGTTCTTGTTTATATTTCTTTCTTTATTTTTTTTAATTCTTTTATTTTATTTATTTTAATTTCAATGTTATTTTTCCTTTATTTTGGTGCTATGGAACAGTTTTTGTGGCACCCTCCTAAATGGTAAAATTTACAAAAAAAAAAAATAGTAATAATAATGTGCTCACGTTACTGTTGTCTGTAATGCATATTCCACTTTATATAACTTTATATATATGCATCCCCTAAATGTTAAAATTTACACACAAATAATAATGTGCCCATGTTACCTACCGTGTTGCCTTGAATATATATTCCAAAATTCATAATTATCCGTTCATTAGTTTAAGAGATTATCATGTACATAGAAATATGTAAATGCATACACAGACCTAACTAACAAATATTACATGCACAGTCACCAAATGGTCACCCCACTTTCAGAGAAACTATCAAGGTACAGAATAGTTAACAAGCCTCTCTTCCCATATAAGAATGGGTTTCTGAATAATTACGTTACTATTTAGAAACCCTGTGGAGGGTTGGGGACTTTGTTAACTATTCGGTAATTTCACCGAGAAACGCTTGTAATTTTTATTTATTTATTTATTTATTTATCTATCTATTTTTGTTGACAATATAATTTAGAATGGTGGTTGATTTTCTTACGTTTATTTATTTATTATTTATTATTTATTTATTTATTTATTATTTATATTCTTTCTTTCATTTTTTTTCTCTTGTACTCTTTGGTTTGGAAACAAAAAGAAGAAACGAACATTCAACACCGATGGATGAAATCTAACGAATTCCCGAAAAAGCAACGGCTTGATTAGATATAAGAACTTTCATTTTGTCAATCTGCTTTTTTGTCGTTTGGAATATCATATCCAGCCTTACAGACTCTCGAGAACTTTAGAAACAGTAAAAAAAAAAGAAAGAAAATGTGGTTTATCGTGTCTTGTTACCGAAACTCTAGTCACCAACAAAAGATGGACCGGAAACCAACCGCCGAGCCGTGGACTCAAGCGCCGTTCTGTAACGAGGGTCATCGTGTGCGTAGTTCATTTTCGGACGCTTGCAAAGTGGATCGCGATGAGATCGACTCTTTCGGTTGGCCACGTGCGCAACACCCTCTCCACATCCAGAGCAGTAATAACCGTCCAGTGTGCACGGAGAGCAGCAACAGCAGTAGTAGCTGCAGTAGCAGTTGTAGTAGTGGTTGTTGTGGGGTTGGAGGTGTTGCCCGGGACTATTCGCCTCCACCGCCCAGACCCCCGCCACCGCAGCTACATAGACTCTACCAACGACAGTACGCTCCGTTCAGCCCGTCTCTTCGCCTCCACATCGAGGAAGCCAACAACAGTCATTATTATAACACCTGGAATCAGAAGGAAAACTACCATCCACAGGTAATACTAGGAATGGTTTATACACATATATACTATTTACATAATATCTTAATCATTAAAACAGTTTGATTAACCAAAATAGACAACTTTTGTTAATTCAATTATTCTATGTTTTTGTTTATATCAGTGCTGGCGTTTTCAACGAAATAACCAACGTCATTTAAAAACTGAGTTCTTTCGATTCCATCTGGAGTCATATTGAAGGTCTTTTAAAATTCATATAAGTGAAGTGAAGTTAATTAAAATGTGAAAAAACAGTTCGAATCTGTAAAATAAATTCATATAAGTGAAGTAAAATTAATTAAAATGTGAAAAACCAGTTCGAATCTGTAAAATAAATTCATATAAGTGAAGTGAAGTTAATTAAAATGTGAAAAAACAGTTCGAATCTGTAAAATAAATTCATATAAGTGAAGTGAAGTTAATTAAAATGTCAAAAAACAGTTCGAATCTGGGTACATGTGAACATACTCTCGTTTCCTTTTAATCGGCGCTTTCCAAAAGATTTTTCATATTAGCTACTACCGCGGATAAGTATATACGTAGAATGGCGGTCTGCACTTGTTGAAAAAGAACTGAAACGTTACGATATGGATATTGTAGCATTATCAGAAACCAGACTAAGCCGTTTTTTAGAAGTTTTAGGTGGGTACAAGCTACATTGGAGTGGCAAAGCAAAAGGCTGTAAGAGAGAAGCAATTGCATAAAAGTTGGAGCAACTACCACGTGGTTGTAGTGATCGTATGATGCCCATGAGAAGCAGTTGAACGTAATTAGTGTTTATGCTCCAACTTTCCTTGTCATCTAAAGATGTCAACTTGTTTTGTGCCAGAGAGTGTAAGAGTCTGGCGGTCCTGAAAAGACATATTCGATATGATCACGTGTAAATTGAATAAACAAACGATGGCTTTGCTCGATATCAAGTGCCATTTTACATGCACCCCCCCCCCCCTCAACGAAGATAAAGCCAGACACAAGGTTGGTTTTAACAGTAGGGAAAAAAACAGCTCCTCAAAAAGGGTCACTCGAGATTAGAGCGACAATTTTAAAATTGCCACAATCTTCAAGAACTTCTTCACTGATCGATGACAGAAAAGAATAAATTAATCACCAGAACAGATACTAAACTTTGTTCCAGCTGGTTCTTGATATCGAGTTTGCTACCACTACACATACATATATAGAATATATACATATAATATATATATATATATATATATATATATATATATATATATACGTAATATACACATGATATATATAATATACACATAATATATATATAATATACAAATAATATATATATATATATATACATATATATATATATATAATATATAAATATAATATATATATATAATATACATATAATATATATATATATATATATACCATATATGTATATATAATATATACATATAATATATATATATATACAATATATGTATATATATATATATATATATACAATATATGTATATATATATATATATATATATACAATATATGTATATATATAATATATATATATATACAATATATGTATATATGTATATATATAATATATATATATATACAATATATGTATATATAATATATATATATATATATACAATATATGTATATATATAATATATACATATAATATATACATATAATATATATATGTATATATATAATATATACATATAATATATATATACATATAATATAACATATATATAATATATATATATGTATATATACAATATATACATATAATATATATATGTATATATAATATATATATACATATAATATATATATATATAATATATATATATGTATATATATAATATATATATATATATAATATATACATAATATATATATATATAATATATACATATAATATATATATAATATATACATATAATATAGTGGAAGGAAAACAACCAACGTTGCAACAGCAGCGCATTAAAATATGAGTGCAGATTTTAACACAAGGTTGTCTTGAATGTGGAGGAAATCCAGCTCTGAAAACAGGGGCACTTCATATTGGGACAAAAAACAATGGAGTAGAGTATCAGAGCAGATACTATACTTTGATCTAGGCCAATAGAGTTGTGCGTATTTTATGAAGACACCGGTCAACACGAAACGAGAGATCTTGTATGTTCACGTGTGCCCAAATACGAAACCGTTTGTTTAGCGTCTTATTAATCGAATAACATTGTTTTTAGTAAATGTCGGTTCTTTTCATTAAAAAGTTCTGCCCTGATATGGGAGATTCATAACAGATGCATTAAAACATAGATTAAATGAAGCAAGTGGTTACTATTTTGGATTGATCATACGTTGTTTTAATACAGTGCACGAATCGCATGGCATGCATCATAGACCTTAGATTTTGAAGAGAATGATTTATGTGAGTCAACAAAAAAAGCTGTTGAAAAAATGATGATCGTTACCTCTAAACACATACTTAATAGCGTTTCATTCAAATTTCACACACACATACATATATATATATATATATATATATATATATATATATATATATATATATATATATGTCTTATCCTTCATTGGCTCATGCCGTCAGACGTGTCTCCATAAGAATGCTTGAAGCCTGTCACACCCAAAAGAAAAAATGCTATGTCGAAGTTTTTTTCAAAAAAGCGGCCTGTCGTGTTTCGAGTACTTTCTGAGTCGATATGATCCGAAACTCGAAATCGAAAATGTTGCTTATATATATATATATATATATATATAAATATATATATATATATATATATATATATATATATATATATATATATATATATATATATATATATATATATATATATAGGTAGAAGGATGAAAAGGAATTAGAAAAGCAAAAGGCTGACCCTTTTTCAATTCAGTTGCTCAGAGCAAGGTATATTCCGCAAAAAGGCAATTTATTCAAATTAATTTTTTCCTTAAGCCAGGCTTTTCAAAGATCAAAATATTATCATCAGAGGAAATCGCTGGGATAGATAAGTTGGCAAAGGCCAAGATTTAAAATTTGAAAAAGTAAAATAAAAATTGTGGGGGAAAAAACGCTGCCCGAATGCAAATGTTTATATATATATATATATACATATATATATATATATATATATATATATATATATATATATATATATATATATATATAAATATATATATATATATATATAAATATATATATATATATATATATATATATATATATATATATATGTATGTGTGTGTGTGTGTTTTATCTCCTTATGTCACAAAATTTAACTTTTTTAATCAACATAATTAGATTAGAAGAATAGATGAAACCAAGAAAAAATAACTGATTGATTACCGGAAATGAACTAACATTTTAAGATGATAGACTAATTAGTAAACAACAATGGACGACGTCTTCATCGCTGCATGTAAGAACTTTCATGGAATTTATGTTTTTGAAATGTCTTCCACAGTTTTTTGTTTTTTGATGACTCTTGGATAGGATAAATGTAAAATATAAATTCCATCGTGTTTGTGCATGTTATTAAATAGTAAATGATCGTGAATAATAAAATATAACATATAATGTTCGTTGGTAAACAGCTGATGATACCCCTTTTCTATTTCACGAATTAGGGTTAGGCCTCCTGTTTATGTTTCACGACTGATATAGCTTGTTTCCCATTTTGTATTTTGCGAATTTCCCAGCGGTAAAAGTCAGCTCATACAAGTTGTAAGTCTTCATTATGCGGATTTAGTAAGTATTCCTAGGATTCAATCTCATTGGAGGCCATATATGAGTATAAGGATAATAGCGCTGTCACTAGTAATATGGAATATATATATATATATATATATATATATATATATATATATATATATATATATATGTGTGTGTGTGCGTGTGTGCGTGCATGTATTTTCTTCGTGAATAAATGACTGCTAAATCTTCGCTTTTAATATATATATATATAATATATATTATATATATGAGAGAGAGAGAGTGAGTGTGTGTGTGTGTGTGTTGTAGTGTGTAGATAGGTTGTAGGCTTTCGAAGTTTGTTACAATGCAAAAGTACGAGCACCGGGTGAGCTGAATGAATGGGTGAAGCACATAAGAAAGTGATATGTAATAATTTTCTTTCTTTATTTCTTTATTTACTGTTTAATCTTCGATCAATAGTATGTTACATGGTGTCACATTTTTGTTGATATTTCGAGGATATTACCTCCTTTTCAATGTATCTCGATTTCAGAGAAGCGTGGATATCGTGTGTCAGTCTGAAGTAGGTTTTATGTAAGTGCTTCGGTAAATGTAGTCCGGTGTTATGCACAATTATTTTGAATTGCAAAACAACAAACTTACACGTTTCCTCCTCGCAAGTAATTCCCTCTTCGAGTGGAATGGGTGTTCCCATCCTTGCCCGTCACGATTCTAAGCTCTTCTAGAAGGATTATTTTAGGTTTACCCCCAGCCTCGTTGATAAGCCCTTCTTGGTGACCTCCACGACTCCCAAATGGCCCTCTTGAGGATCCCTTTGTGCTTGGCGGAGCAATATCAGGTGAATATAGAGGCTGTTTCAGTACGGCAATGTTCGTTTTATTCGTTGCTCGATTTTCATCGTTTGTTCCCCAAGTGCTCATATCTGAACGGCCTAAAAAAGGGAAGGTTCACATGAAAGCATGTGAAAAATGTAATAGTTGCAGGAAGCTTATATTACAGTTATAAACTTAAGAGGAATTTTGTTAAATGATAACACAACCTACTTATGTCACTTTCGTCCATAGCGCACACAGCACATGACGCACCTAGTCGCGTTCATTTCCGGACATATACAGATATGTGCGTGTCCCAAAATTGAATGTGAAATTAATCGTATGTTATTCAATTCGAACATGCAATGGATCTTTTGAGCCAATTTCATTTTAAACAACGTGAATGTCACTTTCTACGCTAGACGGTCACCACTAACGTGGATTATTCAAACTTAATGATAGTCCAAATTCTTGTCATATTTACTACCGTTTTAGACTATTTTCTCAGAATATTTTTCGAACTCACAAATAAACATACATTCGCCTTAATTTATACACATATACTCGCACATGCGTGTCAGCGTGCTTCAGTAAAAAGATTCTCTCAATTTGTTGCATGGGATTTAGCGTTAGTTAAAACTTTTTTGTCCTTACTTCCTTGACCTTTTGGCTAAGATAAAAGTTCAGTATCTCAGTTTGTATATAGACATATTTATGAATATAATTTAAATGATTCAATTCTTTGGGGATATTTTAAGTAGAGTGTTTCTCTTGAGTAAATGTGGTATTCTGGTGACTGCAATGATTCTAGCTAAGACTAGAGTAGAAAAATAAAATAGACAGAGGATGACGGACGATCCTCATTTCCACCACACTTTTGGTGATCTTGTGCCTAATTTTTCAAAATGTATATTTTGTATTATTTCAAAAATAAGTAATTCAAAGTGTAGTATCTGGCTTGTAAGTTTTTGTCTTTTGTTGTTCCACTCCCCACTTCAAATTTATATATATATATAATCATATTCATTTTTATTCTCTCCCCTGGGTTAATGTTTTCATTAGCCAATTGCAGGGCTTCTCTCAAACCAAATTTTGGCTGACTTTTACTTCCTCTACTTTTGTTCTGTTTTGTGAATGTAACGCGAAAGCCTCTGTAACATAATTGTCATAAATATATTTTCATAACTTACAATCCAACTCTACTTATGTATCAAGCATTGTTGTAAATAAATACTTAAAATCGACACATAATATATATCTCCTTATAACATTTAATGTGGATACATGTGTATATACATATATATATATAATATTAAATTATATATTTTTAAAAATTTGTTTAATAATGTTTTAATATATTATGTGTGTGTGTGTAAGGTTAGTGGGAGAGAACCCCAGCAGAGTGCTCAATTATTAAGAATAAAAAATAAGAGCGTAATATTTACTAATATATATATTACAGAAGATCAGAACAAGATCGGTGCCGTAAGTTTCAAATCCAAACAGAGGAGACCTATAATTGGTCTCCTTTAGCGGACTCTCTTCGGCATCTGTTTATCTTATATATATATATATAATTTTCAACATTTAGGGAAATTTTAAGTAGAGTTAATTTAACAAGATTTAATGCGGTATTGTGGTGACTGTAATGATTTTATCTAAGGGTATGATAGACAGATTGAGATAGACAGTTGATGACCAACTCATCTCCACTCCCTGTACTTTTTATGGTCTTGTATCTAATTTATAAAACTGCATTTTCACCTTATAGCAAATAAATAATTAAAAGTGTAGTATTTGTTCTGATATTACACTTCATCTGCTCTGTCCTCGGTCAGTGAAGGAGAAAGCCTTCTAGACTGAAGCCATCTTTTATTTTTGTCTTAATCCAGAGTGTCTCTTTTTGGTAGCTGGATTTCCTCACATTAAAAACCAACTTTATGTCTAACTCGACCTTCGTGGGGAGTTAAGTAAATAGGGACTATAAAGCAGTACCTCATCGAATACACTAAATGGGGAGCATTAGAAAGACGCTCTTCTAGGCTCTAAATTGCCATTACTAAACGCTACAGGGCCAGAAAGAAACTTGTGACGTTTAGTAATGGCCATACACCGCTTTAATCTTGACCTTGTGTCACACCCAGCCTTTGTGAAGAGGCAGGTGAATAGAGAGGAGTGTTTAAGTCAATCGCTGAGGCGTGTGACAGACAGCTCCAAAAGAGAGACAATGCTGATGTCATATCAAGGGCAAATCAATCTGTTTATACGAGAGAGTGAGGTCTGCGAGAGACGTCGTGCTACGGTAGGCACGTTGACAAGATTTTAATTAATTGGCTTTTCTTTAAACTGATTCGGGAATTCGGTCCTAATTGAACACTTGTAGCTCAACATAGGCACATCTATTCTTATCTTCTTGGGAAAGGCGGGAAAGAATAGATTGGCTTCAAAACAACAAAATTACTCCCTCTCCATCTCTTTCTCTCTCTCTCTCTCTTTCTTTCCCTTTCCTTTTTTCCTTTCTCTGTTTGTCTCACTTTTCCTCTTTCTTTCTATCATGCATAGTGGTTTCTGCTATCTAATTTTAAATCCTGTGTAAACAGTAGTAATATGTTTACCAACAAGCAAAGTACGATTAAGATAACATTTGTTTACAAAATAAAACAAAAATATGTTGGCTTTGCGGCAAACATGTGAATATGTTTTTTTTTGTTTACTAAAGAGTCACCACTTATCAAGGCTCAAAAAACACTCAAGGATAAGGGTTAATGAGTGTATTTGAGAGGAAAGCTCAACAAGAATTTGCTTACATTGGACTTGAAAAGGGACTATGTTGTAGTTAACTTGGAAGCAGCCCCGCGGTATTGTTTTCCACAGACACGTAGTTCTAGGAAAGAAACTTTGCTCATGGGAGTTTCGTTTAGTTTTAGGCAGAGAAAGAGAGAGATAGAGATATAGAGAGGGCGAGGGAGAGAGATAGAGAGATGGAGAGAGAGAGAGAGAGAGAGAGATAGATAGATAGATAGAGAGAGAGAGAGAGAGAGAGAGAGAGAGCAATTGTGATATATTGTAGAATGACGCTGAACTCATAGCTTTCCGGATACTTATATGCAATTATAAGTCGGACAAAAATGTTATTTTTGAGAAGAATTACAGCCAAACGACCGTGAATAAATATAGAGAAATGAAACTAACAAATTAGATGACAAGTATAAATAACAAGAATAGTATATGAATCACAAAAGTTAATCCAAAATGTTTAGAGAAATATGTTGACAAGTTCATAATCGTGAAAATAATATAGAACTAATAGTATCTAGTGATTGCTAGAACAACAAAGACATGAAAACTATACATAACGGATAAAAGTGCTATGTTATAGTCAGTTTTAAGTGTCAGTCTACTGGAGGTTGAAGGTTCAATCATCAGTACGGATGATACTAAGAATGAAATTAAGAATTATTTAAGACAATTTCTACCTAGTCATGGCTGACGGAACAAGAACAAGCTGCCCCAGTGGATTACATAAAAGGTTCCGTTCAAAATTCCGTACATATTCCAGAGTTCTACAAGACACACCTGAAGAAAATTGGAGGTTACATCAGCCGAAACGTTGTGGCAATAACAGTCAAGATAAGAAGAGTAGTCTGAATAATCCAAATGATGTCAAATATACCAAACAATATCAATGTTTCCCTGACAAGGGAGGAGGGTAAAATTTAAATTAAAAAAAACAAAAAGGGAGAGAGAGAGTGAGAGAGATATTGGTAAGGAAAATGGACAGCTTACTGCAATAGGCTGTTGGTCAAGACCATAAACAGAAAGATTCCAAATTTGCACTCGCTTTCATATTAGAAAAGCAGGACTACTCGGCGTTGCTCGGTGCCATAAACAACAAAATAGACGAGGTTAAAAAGCGCGTATGAAATCTTTCTTTTAAAACTTTTCTACCTCTCTCTATCCCCTTGCTATCGATCTTATTTTAACTCCCTTTCCTACCTCTTTCCTTTTCCCTCTCTTCACCCCTCTCACCCTTTCCAAATTTCTCTCTCTATCTTCCCTTATCTTCAGTCAAGAATGATTTCCCTCTCCCCAACCGAGGACAGAATAGATATTACACTTTGACCCGAGATCGAAGGTTAAGAAAGTGTATTTTAGTTCCATTTTCGACTTACACACCAAAGGTTGCAGGAAAAAAATCGCTCTAAATGCCCCCCCCCCTGTTACTAATTTTGTTTCTGGTAACCCTAAAAGAATGAATATTACATGCCCATATTCTGTCGAAGGCAATGCCGAAAAAAACATATCAGCTTTGTGAGTGTGTTCTGTAGTTTCTGAGTTTTACCTGGACACATACACAGGGGCGAAGAGGCGGATAAATCTCCTTTATATAATAGATTGTCAGAAGCAGCTACGGTTTAAACTCCCTGGTGTCTATTTGAGTGACCATTTATTAAAGAAATATGACTCTACTAGAAATACGGGCCTACTTGTTTTATTTATTACAATCTATAATTGTTTTTACTTGTCAGCGATCTTGACATGGTGAACAATTTTGCTTTACTATTTTACTAATTTTGATGCGATGAATTCAAATCTCCGAAAACGTTCTGTTCTATCAAATCTATTATTTTCCTTTACGTATCCATTTTTACTATTATGCGTATATTTATATAAGAAAAATGAACGTGTGTGTGCCCTGTGCGCTTCGATGTATGAAGAAAAGGAGTTAGGAGGAGAGGGAACCAATAAGAAGGTGACAAAAAGAAAGAGTAAAATAGGAGGAAGTAGGAGAGAGAGTTTTATCTTCTTTTTCTTATCATATTTTTGTTTCAAAGATTTTAAGTAGTGAAGCCAGCTTGTTTATAATAAAATGCGTTTATTTCATACGATATTAACAAAAAAGAAAGAAATTAACATAGATGATTTATTTCTCAACAAAGAACATTCTGTCCTCTCACGAGTCTATCCAAGTATTAATTTGAATTCAGCATCCATAAATTGGTCTTGGATTCCTATGTTTTATGTTGCTTATTGCGGACACGTGGAAACATTTTGCTTTTACGCCGATATCTATAAATGTACGTACATCTATATGCATGTATGTCTTCAAAAATTCGAAGTGATGAGCGGAAATGGATATTCTATCTGAAATCAGCATCCTCATATGAGGTTAGGACCCGGGTTGCGAAGTCGGAGGTTTGGGAAAGACACAGAGTTGGACTCGTAAAAATGGTTAGAGTCGGCGACAGTCTAGATATAGGAAAATTTTAAAATAAGGAGTAAGATATTTGAGAATTCTATGAGTCGAAGTCGGAGTAGCAATTTTTGGAATCTTAGGAATCGGAGTCGGAAAGTATAAAGTCCGACTCTGATTTCTAAGATTCCTAATATTGGTTCGAACACCTATTTTTATGCTTCACTTAATTTATTTGATAAACCAGTGTAATTTTTGAAGGGAGGCAATTGAAAATAAAACTTAATTAGTGATAAATGTAATTGTTGATAAATGTAATTGTTGATAAATTTAATTGTTGTCAATCTTTCTCAATGGACAGCATGCGATTTCTCACGTGGCTTGCAAATTTGCATGAAAAACGTTGGTTGCAAAGATTTTTGTTGTATCATATTTGCGCATGTCATTTTTCTCCTTTTTAATGCATAGTTTTGGTGTTTGCATTTATCTGTATCTATTACTGATGGAGATTTGGTATCTGGTTGTCTGTATACGAAACTATGCTATTGCTTCTTTTAATGTACAATTGTATTATCTTTTAATGCTCGATTCGGAGGAAGGGTAGTGTAGTATCTGTTCTGTTGTCAATCAGATCATCATCTCAGGCATCTCTTTTCCTTTGGGGGATAGTGTAGTATATGTTCGTTCGTCAGGAGACCGTCCTCCCAGGCATTACCTCTTCCTTTAGGGGTTGGATAGTATAGTATCTGTTATGTTGTTAATAGAAAATCCTCATTTGACGGGGTAATAAAATATATGTTTTGTAGATACGCTACCATCCTTTCGGGCATTACCCCCTCCTTTGGCCGTAGCGTACGTCAACAAGAGATTGTTATAATCGGCTGTTAATTAGCAAACTCAACACTTACATTATATATACTAGCAAAAATATGTGATCAGAGGGAGCATATAATTGTTAGTACATATAACAATAGCATCAACTTCTCAACATCGGAACAAAACCAAATCGAGACAGCAGACTTAGCATAAAAAATAATATCCTTTCAGATAGAGTTTTTTTAAAATATATATATATATATATATATATATATATATATATATATATATATATATACTGGAAGTATAATCGTCCCAGGACGGGTCAAATTAATTCTCCGAACCGAATAGTTTTACATTACTTTTATGTACCCTTACGAAGATTAAAATTATATAATGATACTAAACCTTATATCTAGAATCATCAAAATCTATTACATGATTTTGATTCTAAAAAAATGTCTAAAATTCAAGACTTAAGATTAAGGGGTTTTAAGCAGAAACTAAAATTCAAGGAATCTAGCTTATTGGTTCCTAATGAATATGGATAAGATTTAATGCAAATCTGAAAATATTGAATTTTCAAATTGTAGGTTGTGCCCATCTTCTGCCCCGTAAAATCCCTTTAAAATACTCTAAAGATATTGAAATTGAAGGCACCTTAGTCGCGTATTCCCTATGGGATCACGTACAAACAGTTCAAAACATTATGAAAATGAACATCGTAACCTCAAATCCACTGATTGAACTTTGGTGACCCTAAAGACCTGCGTGTCTTCCGTTTATATATCTGATATTCTCCGATTCAATTAAGGTCTGCGAGTGGTGTTTGCTGGATTAAACCGCGTCACATAGCAGCGTTGAACCAAGGCAACCTATATGTAAAGGTTTGTCCGATCGTTTGTGACGTCATTACAAGTAATTAAAGCGAGACTATCGAGGTTTTAATGGTTGTAGGACTTTTGTAAAGATATTATGAGAAAGACATATTTCAATTACAAAAATAAAACATGTCTTAACTTTTACTCTACCCTTCCATGGCCATTTGGTTAAGAGCAAAGTGTAGTATCTTCTCTGATACTATACTTTAATTTTGTTTATTCTCAGTCAGTGAAGGAAAACATCTTTCTAGACTGAGGAAATTTTCATTTACTCCCAATCCAGAGTTCACATTTTGCGGAGCTGGATTTCTCAATCATAAAACCCGAAGTTTTGTTTAACTCTGCCCTCGTGTGGAGGCAAGTAAATAGGAACTTTATTTAATTTTTGGCTTATTGTTGAGGAGGTACTGGAATAGTCTTCCATTGGTAGCTTTTGCCACGTGATTCCTCATATAAAGGCGTGACACGAAACTTAATTGCTCTTTTTGGCATGACCGCCGAAGTGACAACATTGTTTTTCCACTGCTCCTCTCTATCCAGACAAGTTCTTTTGACGCCTTTTTTGGACCAGAACTTTAGTCCGCTTTTCCATATATCCGCGTATTGGGAAGCTTTGATATTTTGATGCATTCTCTCTATTTATATAAAGTTATGTATGTGTTTATGTTTATCTATTTGTATGTATAAGATTCCCTCCTAAACTAATTAACTGATCATTATGAATTTTGGAACTCAGCTGCTATGGGTTGGTAATGTAGGCTATATTTAGTTTAATAAATTTTTATGCAAAAAGAGCAAAGAGGGAGTGGAAGGTCTTCGTGAAAATTCAGATACCCCCGATTTTTGTGCAATTTTAACAATAGCTTTGCATTTTAGACATTTTCTAGAATCAGATCATGTAATATATTTTGATAAAATGTGGGACAAGGATTCATGACAGGATGTTTAGTTGAAATATATGTTTATTTTAATATTTGTAAGAGAACATAAAACTGCTGTCAATTAATTTTACCCGTCCTTCGACGGGTATTTTTCTAGTATTTTTATAACTATTTTTTTTTTATAGTTTTCTTATGTTTGTGTGCCAGAAGGAATAAGACACCGATAAATCTTATGAGGTTTTTATTCTTGCTGTGATTGTATTCATCGCACCTTTTACAAAAAATGTTTAACTGAAATCTAAAAATTTGAAATTTCCTCTTTTCTCACTTAATTTTAATTTTGTTTATATTTTGCTTTTAACTTTGTTTTAATTGAGAAAAATTATTTTAATTATATTAAAAAATATTTTTCTTTCAACTTTAAACGGCGACTGTTTTGTTTTACGCATTGTTTTATAGTTTATTTGTTTTTCCTTTAAAATATATTCCAGTTTTTACGTGTCCCTATTTACTTGCTTTGCTACGAGGGCAGTTAAACGCAATGTCGATATTTCTGTGAATAAAATTAAACTCCTTAAAAAGGAACATTCAAAATATGGACAAAATAAAACTTGTCTCAGTTAAGATAGACTGAAGAGTGAAAAGTGTCAGCACAGACACAACACTTTACTTCCAGCCAAAAGGCCATGCCTAATTAGTTTTTAAATTTTCATCTTCCAGAGTTTAAGTTTAGATCAATGTTTAAATTCACCATCATTAGATTTATAGGGAATGTTGCAGTAAAGAAATTCTGTAATCATATTTTTTTCCTAATAAAAAAAATGGAGACATAAAAAATGGCAGGAATTATTTGCGCTGCCAATGTTTATTTATCGCGTATCCTGTTTCCGTTTATCTCGACAGAATGCAAGGCTGTTTCTAAATGTATCTCACCTTTGACACCTTGTACTTTGAAATAAACACATAGACTTTCCTGTTATGATAGGAGCAAATGGCAAGTTCGACGAGGGTCAATCAAACTTAAACAAACTTCATTTTCAAAATCAGATAACAGTCAGTCGATACTTCTTCGCCTCAATTTTGACTGGAACAGAGTTAAATAAGGTCGGTCGGTTGCCCCCCCCCCCCCCCAACCGACCGATCGACCGACCAACCGACTTTTTTTAAAACTATTCTTTATCATATAAACTAATCCATTGGCCAGATGGCTACAAAAATATTACGGAGGCAACTGTCATCTGCCTTTTTTGACTTTCCTACAGTACATTTCTCATAGAAATATGTTGCTAGTCTCTCTCTACGCTATCATTATTCCCAAGAAAGATGTCGACTGGACTCTAATCTCTGGTTTCTCCTCGTAAGACATTCACAGCAAGAACTCGTTCTTTTATCGTAAGGGTAAAAGACTTTCCTTTCTCTTACCATGAGACTAGTGTCAGGCAGAATTTCCATGAGCAGAGCTTCTTTGCCAGGACTCCCTGTCAGTGGAAAATATTAACGCGAGACTACTTCCCTGCTGATTGCAATATGGTCGTCTTCAATTCAAATGTCAACAAACAACTTATCATAAACCGCCACATGAGTAATCAAACTGAGTTCATATAATTGATCAATTTTAGTACTCACATAGTTTTCCTCATCTTTCAGTTGACAATCATTACATTTGATTAACTATTATCCTCGAGTGGCTCATGATTTTGATATATGGTGACCCAATAGTAAGAAAGAAAGTGGTACCTTTCAGCAACCTCTTGTGAAAGGGGCTGCGTTGCTGAGATAGAACCTTTAATTCATGACTGTGTAAACCGTGTGTACCACACACCCCAAGGGGTATTTTCTGAGCACAAAAATTATTTCCCATTTATCTAAATGAATTAATGCGAAAGTTTTTTTTCGATCTATCTTTACTATATTAACATCAACACCGGTTTGGCTTATTTAACTCTAATGATATAATATATTGAAATACCCTATATATAGGCATTTCCAACTCACACAAACAAATCTCGATGTTTCTCATTTGCATATTTATTTACTTTTTAAGTTTTTAATAAATTAATATTCTGTAATATACCTTTCTACTTTGTATTGTCAAATTTTCTTCTACATACGCAATTGTTTTATCGATAGTACTATCATTATAATTACCAATAACATAAAATAAAGAGATTTTATTTAAAAAATGATAGCGTTTAAAAACTTTTTTAGAATTTCATTTTCAAGGGATATAATTTAGTTTCGGCTTTAGTAAAGTGTTAAATATCGCTGAGATGTTGAGAACAGATACTACACTTTGATCTTAGCAAAATGTCCAAGGAACCATGAAAACAATGTTTGTGACAAGGCATTTTTAAATTAAATAAAAACAACAAAAAAATGATTAAATTGGAATATTTTTTAATGGGCGGTGTAGTGTAGTATCAGTTCTGTTGTCATAAGACTGTCCTTCCATGAATTACCTCCTCCGTTATAAGGTGATTCCTAACCTGTCTCATTTAATCATTTTCAGAATTTTCTTATTATCTCTGGTGCCTGTTTGAACCGAACTGTAATAATTTTTGTAGTAGAGAATGTATCAATATGTACATTTGTAGGCTCTTTTTGTTCCTTTTATTTATTCTAGTATATTGAATTTAATTCCGATGAGCTATCAAAAATGATGTACTTTTACGTGTATACTTATAACCAGGGTTGTGGAGTTGGAAGGTATAAGGTTTGACTCTGGCTCAAACTCCTATGATTAAAAAAAATCCGACTCCAACTTTAACTTGTAGAATGCTAAAATATCCGCCTGCGACTCCTTATTTTAAAGTCTTCCAATATTCAGAGGTTAAAGAATCCGACTCCGATTCCTATCATTATTACGACTACTACATGTACTTGTATATTCGGCTGGACCGATTACACAACTGATAGAGACACACGTGGTTTCTATTGTTCAAACAAGTTTTATGTTGAAGCGAACTCCTTTTTTCACAACAAAAAGGGCGGGAATTTTAATGTAAATTAATTGGTCTGGTTTCCGGTCTATCAATTTTCTGTTTGATCTCACGCCGATCAATTGGACTAATAGTCGGGCGTTGTATGTCATTCCAACTACCAAATCATTTATGAAATTGTGTTATTTTCGTGTAGTTATTATATATGGAAGTGATGTGGTCTAGTAGTAACAGGCATGGGCTGTGTGTTCGGCGAATGGAGTTTAAGTTCCGTCGGAACTACTGCACCACTTTCACTAATACCATTGTATGCAAAGGTATGAATTAATATATCCTCCCTCCAGCTATGGGTTAAATATATGGGTGGACTAAACTCTCAAATTTTGGTTGTGCAACTAGTCTAGGAGAAGGAAAACTCCTAAATAACACCAGTTTTTCTCTGCGTGTATCGGCTTTGTTTTCAGTCACTGGACTTAAGGTGCAGTTGAAAATTGCACAACTCGTGCTTCACTCTAGACTCCCCGTGCAGGCATCCTA
>OY744515.1:69884011-69894011 GCA_963556195.1 Sepiola atlantica
TATATATATATATATATATATATATATATATATATATATTATACAAAGTTTACGAATCCAAACGGTGATGTATACAAAACAAAGTGGCTTCAGAAAAGGACTTGTATCTTACATCCGGTCTTCTAGAAAATATCCTCAGTAGGTGGTATACAGACTTAGCGTGTGGCCAGTCTGCGTCTGTAAAATGGCAGCTGAAAGTTCGTTAGGGTTATAAAACAGACAAACTAATTTGCTCCCTTGTATTAGTGAAAAGGCAGTGCATATATACAGGAGAACCCCAACTGGCGGCCACTTGTGTTACTAATTACACCGGAAGTCGGGTCGACTTTCGTTGATTCGGAGAGCAAGAGTAAGCTACTTATGGGTTGACATCTGATAAAGTCACAGGAAATCTAAAATTGAAGAGGAATTTAGCCAAACATTTATTTCTCACCCTCCTTCCATATTTATTTATTTTACATACTTCATCCCCTCCTATTTGTAGATGGAGACGAGGCCTCTTCCGGTACAAATGGAAGGCCTGTCTGCTTCAGGAAATTTCTTCATCCAATTGTTTAAAATATACCTTTACTAATCGTATAGAGGACCACCCTTAGGACCTGCATGTATAGACATCAAGCAGCGTTATGTTAAAGTTTTACATTTGTTTAATGTAAGAATCATTATAGTGATACTCCTCTGATAAGTATCAGTGGAAGAGGATCTTCTTCCCGGGACACATTTTACAGACATTAATCAGATTTATATGGCTATTTGAACGTTCACATCTATCACCTATATACCATTAAAAAGTTATAGTGTTTTGGGAAGTTTGTCTGTTCGTACGCAAATAGAATCATGTGATTAGTTGACAAAAAAGGAATAGGCAAAGTACATTTTACTAAGGCAGTAGTAAAGGGAGGTAAGTCAGACTTTTGTGAACTAGAGAAATAAAGTCTGGAATTTTATCGATAAAATTTGATTTTCTTTTGTTAAAAAAACTACTTTATCAACTTACGTGATTTTTGGTATACGATATATGCGTTTCGTCACGGGTACGTACATCATAAAGATATATCTTGAGTTTTTTTTCATGACGTCCCAATTCTACACTTGCACCCTATTTTTTTATTCACTCATTTAGTTTATCATAGTCTTCTGGGTCAAGCTAGGGTGAAACCGAAAAGCGTTGAGATTCAATCTATTTCATAGGGCACCCAATAAGAAATGTGGCCGTTTGGATATATTTCTTCTTCTTCTTCTTCTTCTTCTTCTTCTTCTTCTTCTTCTTCTTCTTCTTCTTCTTCTTTTTCGTCTTCTTCTTCTTTTTCGTTTTCTTCTTCTTCTTTTTTTTGTCTTCTTCTTCTTCTTCTTCTTCTTCTTTTTCGTTTTCTTCTGCATCCTCTCTTAAAAGTCAAGCTCGTTTTGCTTAATTTTTCGTCTCGCACCTGCTTTATTTAGTCAGTCACAAGAACAACGTTCTCAGCGCTCTTCTATTTCATAACATTAATCTGGTGCCAGGTAGACAAAAAGTAACAGATTATTTTTTTTCCTTTCGGGTACTATCCATGTTTTCATATAGTAGTCTAATTAAAAGAATAATCCATAGACTGTGATGTCATTGACTATGGATTGAATACTAACGCGCGTACAACTAAACGTATACAATAAATCGGTTAGATTATGGATTATATTTCGGCACTAAATTTCCCAAAAGGTTTCATATGCCGTAAAACATTCAAACCAAACAAAATAGAGTGAATACATAGACATGCACGAACATAAGTCAGGACCTTGCCTTTTGGCTAGGATCAAAGTGTAGTATCTGTTCCGATGGATACTGCACCCCATAGACTGGTATTGTCTTGGCCTTCGGGCTTGATTTATGCCGGTCTGTGGGTCTGTCCTGTGCAGTTCTAGGAGGTCCACCCTCCCAGGCTTCGCCTCCCCTCTTTGGGGAGGAGTAAGTTTATTGCTTACTGTCTGAGGCGCCCCTACCGGGGAATGCCGACTGGGCTGCCCAGGCAATTTTTAAACCCCACTTTCCCGACCCGACCTTGGGTCACATCTTACTTGTGGGAGTAAGATAAAAACTGGCCTTGTGCCTAACTCCTGGAGAGGAGTAAATCAATACTCTATATTGTATGTAGTATTTCGGAAGTTATGTCATAGTAATGTTGATAACTCGAAAATAATTTGTTTTGCATGTTACTCTTATCAAAAAGCATCAGATCCATACATCACATTTGTAAACACCAGAAGAAGAAATTCTGTCAAAACTGTGACCTTCACCGAACATTTCAAGATGAATATTAAATGTCAATTTAAACGTCACATAAGATGCGGGACTTCATTGACTACAACATGGGCCAAGTAGCGAGTCTATACGATGGACAGAACCGAAGTTATCTCCCGTTTATTTCTTTTACTTTTTCGTGACTTCGACCGTTAACCTAGATAACCCAAAATTCAATTAGTTTTAAGTTAGTCCGTGACTAATATTTTAACCAAGTTTTATCCTGCTATATTGACGTTAGGCTACACACAAATAAAACATAACTTTAATGTACATATCTTTATAAATACATTGGAAAATATTTACTATTTAATGAAATACTAATGTAAAATAGACCAAAGAGTTCCTCAACCATCAAAATGTAGAAGGATATCATTTTGATTGCTGATGAGCTTCATGGGCCATCGCCCTGCTAAACGCACACGCATGTATATACAATTAACCCTCTACATACAGATTTAATTCGTTCCGGGACCGAAGCGGAACTGTGAACTGAACTCCCATCCCGTGGTGAGTGTTGCCGCCTAGCGGGCTAACCACGAAACTTCGACGTCATATTGTCGGATTTTCCATCGGGTGTAGAGTCGATAATTTGATCGAATTACACGTCGTATGTTGGAACAATTCGTATGTAGAGGCAATCGTATGTAGAGGGTTGACTGTATATATATATGATCCTCAGTAACACGGCGAGATAACGTCCCAAACGATACCGTTCCTGGAAGAATTGGCATACCAGCATATACACTCTACTGTCTTGTGTATGTTTTGAGAATGCATAAGGTATCGGTCCCAAAAAGATATCCTTAAGGTTTACTTGTGCAGGGAAAACGCACCATATGAAGGCACTGAGTTACAGAGATATCTAAAAAAAACTGAAGGTCTTGATTATCAAGAACTTTTGCCTGTGTTCGTTTTGATTAGAGTGGGGCTATGCAGCAAGGTCTTTTCCGGTTCCAAGAGACACTTGTCAAACAGATCAAGGAATCCTGAACAGGAAAGAATCCGAATGCGTCATCATCCTCTCAAACCGAAAGTTGCCAATGCAAAATACGCACCCTCATATATTTGCCAATACTTGTAAAATAGCGATAGAAATCCAACTTATTTGTTATGCTTGTTTACGGATAGTCATCAAAGTGGAGTACAAAGATCTCCATTTTAATGGCTGATGAACGTTCTGACCTACTGTTCTGCTAAGTTTTTGAAATTGCAGACGGTTGACTATGTGAAACCCGGGTATGGTTGAATTGAATCGTAATTGTATAGTATGCAACAGGTTGATAATTTAGCCTTGTTGCAAAACGCGAACCTCCAATAAACTAAGACAATTGACATCAGAGATGATGCGTTCTGGTGCACTGTCGAGGTGTACATCTTACGAAATGGCTCGAGTTAATCGAATTCAAGTATTTACCCTAATGAGAAGAGCTGATTTATGCATCCTAAGAATGATTTGGTATTAAAGCAAACAACAAACTTTAGAGAGAAATAACATTAGATTATTTTGTAAAATTCTTTAACGATGTTCGTCTCCTTGGTAATTAGTATTATCTGGATATATTCGCACAGTCCGAATAGCGTGACTTACTTTGGCGGCCTGACATGAAAATACACAACGGAGCGCAAAGACACGGTGAAAAGATCTCAGCGTTGGGCTTGAACAACAAAAAAAAGAAAACAAAAGAAAAGAGAAAGAAAATCAAGATCAAACAAAATATAATCGCCATTTTGTTTGTGAGCCGGATAATTCAGCCATGTTTTGTTCATTCCGATGCGCGAGTTTGTTTTGTTATAAGTGACCCATTGCGCATGTCCCGGCAAGTAGTAAATGAGATTTTTCTCGTTTCTTGACAAAGACAAAACGTTTATTATCGACGCGAGATGTACCGTAACAATGGAATGTATACGCGCCGTGTTAAACTGCAGTAAACTTTTAATAAATACTTACACGCACGAATTGACAAATAACAAAGGATATTATTTTAGTTTGTTCAATAAGTGACGCTTAACTAATCAACTGGCCCACATTCGTTTTGCGTTGATTATATCTTTTCAAAGAAATTGTTACGAGTTTTGCGAATGAACTGTGGAAGGACATCAACTATTTGATTTTTCTTCCCTCACCGAATCATATATATATATATATATATATATATATATATATATATATATATATATATATATATATATATATATAAGAAGTAAGGTTAATAACATTCGTTAAAACTTTTTTCAACTATTGTTTGTTATTTTATTATTTTATCATTTCATAATGTTGTTATTTTATAACACGTTTCGAGCTTTTCTTGCTTGCTCTCATCAGATATATAGTCCATTTGGAAAATGTTTTATTTTTAACAGTTTGATGTTTCTGCGCATGTGCGTGCGTGCGTGTGTTTTCATAGATTTTGCTTCTCTAAATCAAAGTTATTTGTTTTTTTTTAAGTATGTGTGATTTTGACTTTTATCTTTCCGGTCATCTTCGTAGTGCGCGGCAGTTGAGTACACGTTGTTTAGAATGCTCAAAGTTGATCTTCAAATTTTATGACTTTGTCGGCACTCTGTCTGCGTATGTGTGTGGCCAGCTATGGTCAGCGGCCCGTATGTACACATGTGCGTTTGCCTCCGTCCATACATATGTACACTCACACAGACACACACACACATATACATAAATCTCGGTCTCTCTCTCTCTCTCTCTCTCTCTATATATATATATATATATATATATATATATATATACACACGCACACACACACACACACATATATATATATATATATATATATATATGAGAGAGAGAGAGAGAGAGAGAGAGAGAGAGAGAGACTTGGACATAAATAGATATATAGATAGATAGAGTAGAATTAGTCGGTGTATGGATTGATAGATAGACAGATAAGTAGATAGATAGATAAATAGATAGATAGGTAGAAGAATAGATAGATAGATAGATAGATAGATAGGTAGAAGAATCGATAGATAGATGGATGGATGCATAGACAAATGGGTAGATATATGGATGAATAGATAGAAGGATAGATAGGTGTATGGATCGATAGATAGACAGATAAGTATATAGCTAGAAAGGTAGAAGAGTGGATAGATAGATCTATAAGTAGATAGATAGATAAGTATCTACTTACTAGATGGATGGATAGATAGATGGATAGATGGATGGATAAATAGATAAATGATGAATGGACAGACAGATTGATAGACAGGCACACACACGCGGGCCCACATCAATTTTTGCATGTATGTATGTACATACACACACGCGCAAGTGTGCTACTTATCTGTTCTATGTATGTGGATGCGCACATGCACATGCGTGTGCATACATATGGGTTCCCGTCTATACATGTACGCACCTTCGTTCTTATATGTATGTAGATGTGTGTGGTCCGCATGTTGTTTGATTTGTTTTATGATTTGTTTAATGCTGGGTTGAATTTAGATATAAAGTTGTTTTTTGTGTTAGAAGATATAAGTAGTTTTGGGTTTGGAAGATGGACATTATTTCGAATTTACCTCCGCCGCACGAGTGCACATGTTGAGAGACAAACAACCCTCTATTTTCTTTGATTTTATGTTGCTTTTATGTAAAGCAATTCTATTATTAAGTGCCTATATAAGATTCGTTGCATGTTATGCACTCATAACATTTTTGAAGGTGCAGTTTAAATCTTTTTTTATTGTGAATGTTTGTGTTGGGTTTTTGAATGTGTATGAGTTCCCTTCTATTATTATGTCACAAACCCCACATCTTTACTTGTTGCATTTTTGCCCCCTTGTGTAATGTGTTGGTTGAGTTTTGATGAGGTATAAATTTGTTTGAGGTTTTTTGGTTGGCGTTTGCTTTTTATTATTTTCGTTGTTTTTAATATGTTGTTTAGTTTGTTGTTTTGGTTGAGTAGGGTTAGGTTTCTTCTTATTTCTGTGAACAGTTCTGGATTGTTTTTGTTATGTGTAGAGATGTATGCTAATATATGTTCTTTGGGGATTCATAATTGTTCTAATGGTATGTTTTCTGCTAGTTCTAAACCTTTGTGTATTATTTGTAAAGGGGTACCCTCTCCTAGTTAAGGTTTTTCGTAGTTCCTCCAGTCGGACAATCCGGAGGTGTTTCTCACTAACTATAGTATAGATTCTACGTGCTAGGGAATAGGGTATAGATTTTAGGCAGCTTTTGGAGTGGGGACTCTTAAAATGAAGATATTGTTAGGTGTCTGTGGTTTGTGGTAGATGTCTGTGATAATATTATTGTTTCATCCACATACAGACTGTTTCGCTGTATCACAGTTCTTTAGTGCGTCAAGACCAGCTAGTGTCTTAAGCCGGGATCGAAACAACCGTCACTGTGACAGTCGGCGCTTCTACCCCTACGCTATCACGCGACACTGGATGAATGTAAGTGAAATCTCAATGTAAACATTGTCAAGTGTCGGGAGCTCGAATTGATTTTACCCAATGATGTATGCCTTAAAGCTAGTGGCAGTTGGCGATTTCCTTACGAAAAGCTCTACTAAAGAAAGGGAGCTTGTATAATCATCTACATACAGACTGTTTCGCTGTATCACAACACTTCAGTTATCAATGTTATAATTTAGGATGTATTCGATAGATGTTTCACAAATTAATCTTCTTCACTTTCCTTCCCCTCCATCGCCTTCTCCTCTTTCTAAACTAAATCCCCTTCAAAGTAGATCATTTCTACTTTAAAAAGGATTTATCTTCAAGTACATTCTGTTATAATCTTTACTGGGTAGATTGTCCGATTAAGTTCAGACTTTTTCTCGCTAATCTTTGGCTCAAACTTCCCTAGTTTATGTTTATATATATATATATATATATATATATATATATATATATATATATATATATATATATATTAGTGTGTGGGCAGCATTTTTTCATGTAGATGCTCGGTTGTAGATAATAGACAAATATTGTCTACTAATGTCTTTCTTGATCTTTTCTAAATTCCTGATAAGAATCTTAATTTCAAGATTGAACTTGTTAATGGAGTGTCCATATTGTTTTAAGACCCAAATACTTTCGGACTATTCACAGTCCATCTTCAGGATCTTTAATGTTAAGCGTGGAGAAGAGTAGCCTTTAACATTTGCATGTTTAGGGTTTTTTTTATATTAGCATTTGTTAAAGGCATTTGAGAGTGTTTTCTCAATATTCGTAATTTATTTTATTAATGGTGAACTTTTTAATCCTAATGTGGAGAGCTTAAATATTTTAAAGTTTTTTTAAAATTTCCTTTCGTATTATTGTGCTGTTTTCCATTATAATTTAGAAAATTTTAGATTTAAGACAGGAAGGTTTTATTGAATGTTGGACTATTCAACTAGTCTCGAAAGGGTTTTAGTTGTTAAATCATTGTATGTATTGGTTTTGGAGCTGCAATCTTTAAATAGAACATTTAAACTGTTATACAACATTAGTTTTTCAAGATGCCCGTAAAGGTGAAAGGAATTATTATTATTAGCAGTATTAAATTTATCATAGTATATGAATGTTTAGTATATGCAGTACTGGATAAGCATTTAAACAGATCATCCACTATTACATATACTAAATTAAAGAAATAATCATCTTCAATTACGGCTAAACAATCTTGTTTACGTTATTTAGTTATTTATTTGTTAGTATACCTTAAAATATGATTGTATATATTTAACAATAAGAAATATTCAAAAAGAACTTATCACAACACCCCACTGTAGTTTCACAGTAAATCCGATCATCAGAAGTGTATCCATCAAGTAGAATAGAAAAGAGAACTTGACTTTACTTTCGCCAACCTCGTAACTCTTGTTTCTCTTATTTTTCTTTAGTTTTCACATTGAATGAGCGATGTTTCTGGCAAAGGGGGAGGAATTGCTGTTCGCTAGTTTTTGACCTTGAAGTAGTATTTTTTTTAGCTCTTTACATCAAGTGGCTTCATGCCTTGTCTGGAGCGACTTCCATAAAAGATATGACATATCATGAGTTTTATTTATTTGTTAGAGTTGATAGGCAATGTATTATTATAGATTATAGATTTTTGTATTCGTTGTACAACTGTTTACGGTAGAATAGTTTTATGCAAGATAGTTTATTTGGAGGGCTACGGTTATTGTTAGGGTGATTATATTTATTGGTTTGGTTGGTTTATTAATTTATCTACAATATTTGCCAATTTGTAAGAGTGTTCGCTAATGGACCGAAAAACCAGAGTTCAATCCTTAGTCGTGTCATACCAACAACTTAAATAATAGTACTTGATGTTTCCTTTCTAAACACTCAGCATTATAAGGTAAGGATCAAGGTTAAGTGGAGTAATCTAGGGAAAGGAGTGCCACCATCCCCTACACCTAGGTATAGTAGCTAATGAAAAAGGAGCTTGCCCTCGACTAAGATCGACCACTTTACTTATTTTACAATGTAGTTAGGGAAGTCAGTATTGACGAGAATTTGTTTTATGGCGGTCACTTGTTTATGGAATATTTTTTGTGAGGATGATATTAGTTTGTCCCTGGATATCAGATTTTGTTTTGAAACGGTAGGACATACGCTTTTAAAGTTGAGGGTGCAAATAACTCACTAGCAATCATGCATGCACCCTCAGCTTAACATCGCTAATAACAGCATACGTTTTCCTTTTTAGAGGGCATAGGAAGTCAATTTTTATAGTCGTAAATAGTTTGCCAAATATTAGCTTTAACATCGACATGTTAGAGGTTCGACGTTACAGCCGCATACGAGCCAAAGTTTAGATAACCACTGGGCTCTGATTATACCCTAAGGTCAAATAATTGACTTCGATGTAAGCCTTAATAATATATATATATAGATATATATATATATATATATATATATATATATATATATATATATATATAAGCCATAGTACTACTGCTCGTTTATAAATTCTTTCAAAGTGCACCAATCCTAGTAAAGGGGGCTATAATTATTTTTTAAAAAGTAAATATTGATTATTTTACCTACAGACATCGATGTTTCATGCTTACGAAATCTTCAGTGTAGGGATGTTAATTCATGTCGGTCGAATGGCTTGAACCTGGTTTTTACAATTCGCCACTGATTTGTAGTCGGGTATTGCTCCCCTATATACACACACACACACACACACACACACACACACACACACACACACATATATATATATATATATATATATATATATATATATATATATATATATATATATATAGTGTGTATATATTTGTTTTAGTCCTCAACGGTGCTTCATACATGAGTATAGCTTAGTCGTTATATGAAATATGCTTTTGACAAGCTACACAGATGTTTGCGTATTTCATTCAGTAGGAGTTTACAAGGTTATACAATGATTAACATTCTTCTTTTCCTTTTATAAGGAACTTACATTTACATTTAATACTACCCTAAGTTTTTTTTTTCATTATCTAGTCATGGACTTATCCCCTTCCCTCTCAACCCACTCTGACAAGCCTTTAAAATTTTCCAGTTTTATTTCCCACTAAGTGTTACCTTTTTAAGTAGGTTTATGTATGTGAATTCTTTATATAGATTACTATCACATGGTAAAATGTGTTTTATGTTTACAGTTTATAGCTGACCCGCTATAAATGTTTATGAGATTTAGAAATTTCTTACCTAGTTTGGTTTTCATCATTTGATTATATGGAGGTGTAAACCAAATAATATCGGCATTCCTCATGT
>OY744515.1:69901511-69904011 GCA_963556195.1 Sepiola atlantica
TGTGTATTATATATATATATATATATATATATATATATATATATATTATACTTTTTGTGGTGACAATATAACTGTTATTTCATGTTTTAGTAAAAATAAACCAAAGTTTGCTTATTATTTACGATTTTCAAATTGTACTTACATTTCGGGAATGAATTCAGACGACGACCAGGATGTTTATTTACTCCTCGCGGAGTTAGGCACAAGGCCAATTTTATCTTACTCCCACAAGTAAGATGTGACCCAAGATCGGGTCGAGCAAGTGGGGTTAAAAGCCAGCGCTCGAGAGGTGAGCACTCTGGCCATTTAAAAATTGCCTGGGCAGCCCCGTCGGCATTCCCCGGTAGGGGCGCCTCAGACAGTAAGCAATAAACTTACTTCTCCCCAAAGAGGGGAGGCGAAGCCTGGGAGGGTGGACCTCCTAGAACTGCACAGGACAGGCGTGCAGTATCCATCGGAACAGATACTACACTTTGATCTTAGCCAAAAGGCCGAGATAGCCGAATTCAAGGTCTCTACAACCCAGATTTAGGATCAGTCGGGTTAAGATTAATTAAGGTCATGTTTTTGTCGTGATGATCAATTAAATTCCAACGTGATCGCAACCATCTCGATTAGTCGCGTCTTGTCTGGTCAAAGTGGCCGGTGTGCGAAATCTTTTTTCCGAAAGATAGTAACAGGTGAAAATCTTGAATAACAAATACATTTATAAATAAACAACCTTCATTACAACTATGAATTATAATTGACAACACACAAACATAAAATTAGAATATGAGTGCTGATTCTAATTTATACAATTGCCTATTTTTTCGCTTAAAAATGTGGCTTATATTCGTAAAAGAGATTATCAAAGAGAACAAAAATGACCATGCAAAAATGAATGTCTACAACCGAAAATATCGACACATAAAAATGTGTTTGTATTTTGCGAATTGCGTGTTTTCTATTTGTTAGATAACGTTTTGTTTTTTCATTGAAAATAACTACAAAGAAAATGGTAATTCCATAGAATCACTCCCGACTCAAATCGAGTCGTGATTTTTATTTTAGTGGAAGGGTTAAAAATCGTTGTCAGAGCACTCGAAAAAACACATAAAACCACGCGAAAAACACCTGATTCGACAGTGGAATCATTTAATAAACTTACGGCTGCACTCGTTAAGGTTTTTACAGCTGCTGTTTCAGAAATGTCAAATATACTTAAGCTTTTGAAAAAACTAAATGTTTTTTTTTTCAATCTATTCAAACCTTGAACTAAAAAAAAACTACATTTTATTCTTTTTTCATATTTTAATTTAAAATACTTTTCCTCCTCTCCGATTTCCAGCACTGTTTCAGTCACAGTCCTTCTTTTTGTTTAGTGGAATTATTTTTATTTCTACAAATCGGTGGGTTAATTAAATATTATTTATTATAGTACGATATATAAATATATAATTAATATTTATTTATAAATATTATATATATATATATATATATATATGATTAATATCTATTTATAAATATTATATATATATATATAATTAATATTTATTTATAAATATTATATATATATATATATATATATATATTATAAATATTATATATATATATATATAATTAATATTTAGTTATAAATATTATATATATGATTAATATTTATTTATAAATATTATATATATATATAATTAATATTTAGTTATAAATATTATATATATATATATATATATATATATATATATTATGATTTGTCTTCTCTATCGTTTTTTATCGTTTTATTAATTTGCATACAAGGGAATACAATTGTCACTGTTATCTACTGTATCGATAGCAAACGAACTTCCTGCCTGGATAATTTATTTAGCTTTTCGACCATCATTCACCACTTGGATTATTCTTTAATCAACATCTTGGATGTCTTGCCTTGAGCTATTTTAGACTTGTTGACTTGGATGAATTGTATAGTTTTACTAAATAGTATGTTTTGGGCCGATATCTTTGATGTTTTATATACCTTTATGTATTTTTCTATATATTTTTTAAAACATATTTTCAAAGTTTAATTTTTATTACCTGCAGTAATGTCATTGCGGTAATGGTCCTCTGAGGAGAAGATTTTCTTTGAAAACTCATCAGTTAAGGACTTTAAAGAACTTTGCCTCAACATTGAATTGTAATAAAATTTGATTCGTACCTCATTTTATTCTTTCACTTTATCTATTGCTACATATATATATATATATATATATATATATATATATATATATATATATATATATATATATATATATATATATATATATATATATATATAATTATACTGTTGTTGTTGTGATTATTTAAGGTGTTTTATTAGTTCGTCCTGTAGTTTGGGCTGGAGAAAAAACGATTCAGAAAATAAAGAAGAGAAAAAATTCCGTCGTTTATAATCAAGCATGTATCGATAATGATTTGCTGTATATATATATATATATATATATATATATATATATATATATATATATATATATATATATAT
>OY744515.1:69909011-69914011 GCA_963556195.1 Sepiola atlantica
CTGGTGTCACCTTTGAACCATAGGTGTCAAACAAACTTTTCCATTCCATTAACGGCTTTTGTTATGTAACAATGGCATTAGCAATTATTGTTACTATTGTTAATTATTTTCATTGTTTATTTATTGTTGATTGCATGTTATCCATGCAACAATAACATGGTTATGAGATTACGACGAAGCGAAAGCAAGTTGGTTTGTAAGAATTATTTTGTTGTTTACAAATATATAAGAATTATTTACAAACTTTCTTTACATGTTTAACATACTCACCCCAAACTCCCCAAATCAGATTCCACTTACTTTGGTCGATTACATGGTAAAAAATATTCGCAAAGGAGGAATCTTTTACATGATTTAAACAATTTTTTAAATTCTAGAACGGCAATCACTTTAACGTAAAATGAGCAGACGCTTCTTAGCCAGTTATAGTCCAGTCAAAATGTGGCTGAACCTCAAACAAATTGCTAACAAAGGTTGGATATTGGACATGAATAACCTCTCTTTCAGATATAAAAAACGTTTACCAAAATTAGCCTTGCAGAAAGAGGTCAACGGGCCCCATCTTTAAAATCCAACTTAACAATATTAAAATTTCGAGACATAAAATCCCTGACATTTCCTGACAAGTATGTCCATTATTCATGACAATTACTGACAAAAATAAAGTTTTTTCTGACAAAAAACCTTTATTAAATTAGAAATAAAAAAATTTTTTTTGCATGAAAACCCACACAGGGCCAACCTCAAGCCAGCTTGACATTTTCTTGGTGTTTTAAATTGTAATGATAGGTAACTATATGCTTAATAATAAACTAACACCAGACTAAGTGGCTTTTTTCAAGGCAACAATTGTCACATTAATTCCTGACATTTCATAAAAAATAAAGACAAAATAAGTACAATTTATAATAAAGGAATGGTCAGTTGGTCGAATGCTGGGGCAAGGCTCTTGCATAACCACCACAGAACAAGTTCATGAACGGACCAAAGAATATTTCCTGTCAAGAACTAGTCAAAGGTAACTTCATCATCATCAAGATCTGGCTGTGATGAGTTGCTGCAGTGGAGGCCTTTGCAATTAACACACAAGTTTGAACAGTAAATGCCATGTTTTCTGCAACTGCATCTTGCTATAGTACACCCTAAAGTACAGTTACACCTAAATATAGCCAACAGATTTACAGGACCAGCTGGCAGGTCAGTCTTGATTGGTTGTAATTTACCATCTGAAAGTTTCCATCCCCACTCGTCAGGTTTTAGCTGGTTTCTACATTTCCATTCCTGAATTTGGAAGTAAACTCAAAGGCTGTGGAATTTCGTAGCTGCTATTGTTGGTGGCAATGATTTGGCCTCAACATACCTTGAGCTTTTTGCAACCTTTCCCTTAAAGCGCCTCAGTCGGAAATTATTGATGTTTTCCCCATCATTACAATTGTACAGGCACACTTCTTCCCAGCTTCAATAACCTCTTCTGTACTGCTATCCTTGCCAAACACTTCTGCCAGTTTCAGAAAGTTTCTAATATTCATCGCCTTTCGAAGGGATGCTGCCTTCCTAATTCCATAAACACTGGATGTAGAATCACAACCCAGTAGTGCATGGATGAAACGAACGTTGGAAAAGACCACATCTCCCAAAGATTTCCTCATCTCTTTGATGTTCCAATGTTTCACACTTTTTTCACTCTCCATTTGGTTGTGGCGTGAAGAATATGTTTTAATCATCATCTCTATTGGCATGACAACATAGAAGGACCAATAGGTCAGTGTCATCTGCTATCAAAATGGTTTCTCCTGTCTGTGCCAGTTCTAGAGCAGTCTTCACAATCAATACGTCAGCGTCTCCAGATGCATGGACTACTTTACAACCTGCTTCCTCCAAACTATTTCCCAGCAAGTTGATGAACAATTGTTTGTTTTCTTGATTAGCTAGGAAAACATCTTTTTTAATTTGCACACCATTAAAGGAGTTAAAGATGGCGCCCGTTGACCCCTTTCCGCAAGGCTTATTTTGGTAAACTTTGTTTTATCTGAAAGAGAGGTTATACATGCCCAATACTCAAGTTGAAAACCTTTGTTAGCAATTTGTTTGAGGTTCAGCCAAAAACTCGATTGACTGGACCATTAGCGGTAAACTCATTTCTTTATTTTGTTTAGTTTAAAACATTAAATATTTATTTAACAACTGGTATTTTAATAACCTTAATTACTTACAGTGAAATGTGTTCTTTTCTGATTTTATTTATGAATTAATACTTTAATACTTATATTTCAAAATCAAATTGTTATTTTACATTTCTATCGGGCAACGTTGGGACGCAGGTCCTGCTAGTTATTAATATTAAAACTATTAGCACTGCTATTAATGTTACTAGTATTAGCTATTTTTATTATGATTATTTATATTGACTGTATATGATCAATGCAACAATAACTAAGTTTAATGCTAATCCTATTGATAATTATAGATAGCTTATATCTTTTAAGAAAATAATTATCTCTTATTCTAAAGAATATTTTAATTTGTGTTTTACCATTCTTATTACAAGGTGGATTGCATTAGATTATATTTCAGTTTCTATTAATTTTGTTTCTATTATCATTCTAATTGGCTTTTAATTTATCATTATATCCGTTGTTTTTATAGCTGTTTCTTATCCATTTTTTGTTGATTGAATATATTTATATTTCTAGTATCAGTGGCTCGTCTATGGCCTATTGCTCATGGATTTGTTTGAAAAGTAGAGAGTTTATTAAGTGAGGAAACCCATGTTATATGTTATGTCATATTATTATTTTTTATATAATAGATAGGGACAATTTGAACGTAGGAAAGTGGTCGATTTGAAAACGTGTACATTCTAACTTTGTTTTGGAAGCATATTTGCACATACACATACGCATACATGTACACATACAGACACATACATTTAAACTATATCCATGCACACACGTCGAACCAGGCTTATAGCTTAGTAGTGAAATGTAGAATCTCTCAGTTTTCTGTGAATTTATTTTGATTAAACTTTTAGCAGCTTGTTTGGACAATTTGACAACACCATGTCATGTTTTCTTTTAGTTCAGATTCGACAGTATTCGTGTGAACAATACGTTTTTGACTAAAATAGCCCATCTAGAATTTTATTTTTGAAATTGAAGGATAATGATACAAGGGTTGTGGAGTCGGAAAGTTTGTGGTCCGACCCCGACTCCGACTCCTATGATTTAGAAAATTCCGATTTCGACTCATAGAATTCAAAAACATTCCACCCCGACTCCTTATTTTAGCGTCTTTTAATATCCAAACTGTCTGTTGAATCTTCGTTCTTCGGAGATTAAAATAAATCTAACTCCGACGTCTCCCTAAGCCTCTAAATGAGCAACCCTGAATGATGCATATTACATTAATCAGATATTTAACAGAAACAAATCATAATAATATTTTAAGATTCATTGACATAATGAATTATTTAACCATATATAATAATATTTCTTAAATCCGTAGATATATACGTTTTGAGATTGTTTATTCTTGGCGAAAAAATTAATCGGGAATCGCTTAACCTTGTCCACATGACGACCCACTTTCTTCACATCATCGTGAAAAGAGCCGCCTTAAGCACTTCTCTTCATGGCGATAGATTTTTCTTCATCGTCGAGGGGTTTTTCCACATCCTATTGTTTTCAGAAAGAAGAGACGCTATTGAATTGGTTAGGCATTGTAGGTATACGTGCATATTAGCGTGCCTGTTTTCTTTAGTGAAAGTGTGTGTATGAATTGGTTAGGCATTGTAGGTATACGTGCATATTAGCGTGCCTGTTTTCTTTAGTGAAAGTGTGTGTATGAATTGGTTAGGCATTGTAGGTATACGTGCATATTAGCGTGCCCGTTTTTTTAGTGAAAGTGTGTGTATGATATGGTTAGGCATTGTAGGTATACGTGCATATTAGCGTGCCTGTTTTCTTTAGTGAAAGTGTGTGTATGAATTGGTTAGGCATTGTAGGTATACGTGCATATTAGCGTGCCTGTTTTCTTTAGTGAAAGTGTGTGTATGAATTGGTTAGGCATTGTAGGTATACGTGCATATTAGCGTGCCTGTTTTCTTTAGTGAAAGTGTGTGTATGAATTGGTTAGGCATTGTAGGTATACGTGCATATTAGCGTGCCTGTTTTCTTTAGTGAAAGTGTGTGTATGAATTGGTTAGGCATTGTAGGTATACGTGCATATTAGCGTGCCTGTTTTCTTTAGTGAAAGTGTGTGTATGAATTGGTTAGGCATTGTAGGTATACGTGCATATTAGCGTGCCTGTTTTCTTTAGTGAAAGTGTGTGTATGAATTGGTTAGGCATTGTAGGTATACGTGCATATTAGCGTGCCCGTTTTTTTAGTGAAAGTGTGTGTATGAATTGGTTAGGCATTGTAGGTATACGTGCATATTAGCGTGCCTGTTTTCTTTAGTGAAAGTGAATATGAATTGTGTACATGAGCCCGGTTAGCAGAGTGTATATGATGTCGCTATGTTTAGTAGTTCGTGTGTGTCGCTCGTTGAGGCTGTCGAGGGCATTAGGCCTAAAAAGGTCTAAGCAGGATGTGTCGTACGCACGTGTGTTTTCTCTGAGAGAAAAAATAAACAGAAAAAGGGGGAAAAGATGTAGGTGGGTTTTATAGTATGCACACATTTTTGGAAGGAATATTCCTTGCGCTGTCATTGGTTGAAAGAAACTGCTGATTTGAGCTTTGTCGAATCGAGAGTTGATACGTAAAAATAACATTCGCTTCTGCTGTTACTTCTAACAGCTGAGAAAAGGTTTGTCAAAACCAATTCAGAGAAGAAGCTATTAGCGTAGTTCTAGGTGTATAACGCCTACGTATATATCTACATAGATATAACATATATTTTTTATATTTGAAATTATTTCCGACGGTATTTTATGTATTATGTTGCTTTCCTTGTTGATGCTAATGTTTTTACAGGCAACATCACTAAACAAAGGATTTAAC
>OY744515.1:69916398-69928898 GCA_963556195.1 Sepiola atlantica
GGGGGGCGAGGAAAAAAAAAAGAGAAGGGGAAAAAGATACAATTGCTGTTAGAAAAGTTTAATTTACAGCTATTTATATTTTAATTTTTATTTTTATCCAACGCTTAGTTAGGGTGGGGGGGGGGGGGAAGAAAAAGAAAGAGAAAGGGGTGGAGGGGTGTTAGGGGTGGATGTCTATAGCCATTTAGGATTTGTTGCGGGAATGGTTTTGAGTTAAATTCATATTTATTTTTATTCAGCGCTGGGCTGGATAAAGAGGGGGGTCGAGGGGAGATGAAACAAGAGCGAAAGAGAAGATGAAGAAAGAGGGGAGGGGAGGTTTCAAATTGTTGTGTCTGCTTCCTGTCAATGCAGACATATAACAATTACATGACACCCAGCTTACGGGGATATTTTAGTTTAACTCATTGATGGATTTATGGCCTTTATGTTAATAAATTATGTTGTTATATTTTGATCAATTGGCATTTAATTTTGATTATTTTGATGGATAGTTAAATGTATTTTAAATAGTATTTATCAGTTAATTAATAAAACATAATGGTAATTGTCTTTATTTTCGGTAAGATTCATATATGGATTAGTGGCAGTAATATTAGTAGGTTTAGTTCTAGGTACTAATGAGTTAAAATATATTGGGAATTATTCTTGGTAAGGATCGTATATAAGTTTATGACATTGATATTGATGGATTATACTATTATATTTAGTTTTAATTATTTTGGAGTATAAATAAATGTATTTCCATTATAAATAATAGTTAGTGATGGATTAATAAAACATACTGGTAATTGCTTTTATTTTTAATGGAATTTATATATCGATTAATTTCAGTGGTATAGATAAATAAATTTTATTATTCGTTGTAATCCTATTATTAATGGTGGGGTTAACACCTGTTATAGTATTAGTGGTAAGGTGTTCTAATTAAAGTTGTTAACGCAAGTTATGGTCTATGAAGGGGGGGGATTAGAAATGGTGGGGGCCAGTAATTTTGATTAAAGTGATCAGTATATAATTATTTAAATATTTAAAAATTGGTTTTGGTAATATGGAATTTACCTTTGAGGGATTTTGTGAGCTGGATGTTGAGCGCATACACGCACTCGTGCACACATATAAATACATATATGCACATGTATACACAAACATTCATATATGCACCCAAACCCATACACATATACACGAACACACAGATACACATGTATGTGCACATATGTATACGTATACATACGCGCATACAGGCGTACACATACACACATAAATAGTTATAAATTTTATATCTTCATACATATGCATATTCATATGTCCACAAAAATCACCTATATATATATATATATATAAAAGTTTTACTTTTACGTGTTATAGTATTTATTCAAAAAGGGGGGTGGTTGTACTGTATTTGTAGTTGAGGGTTAAAGTTACTTGATTTGGAGGTGTTAATAAGTGTTAATTTTAGCGGGGTTGTTGGGTATTGTTTTTTTTTGTTTTAATGGTATTATTTAGGGGGGGGGTTGTACAAATTACTGAGGAGATGTGATCTGTTATGCCTACAGTTGATCGATGTTTCCTGTTTTTTGCTTAAAAGCTTTCCTCTGTCAGTAAATTTAATTATTTCAAGTTTTTCGCCGAGGCATGAATAGCATGGTGAGTTTAATGAGCTACAGGTGCTAGTTTTTCTGATAGTGTTCCAGATTACAGTTGGTGATTTATTTTTATTAGTTAGTTCCCAGTGGTAATTTGAGAGTGATGTTCTGTTTTGGTAGCTTGGGTTGTTGAATGAACATTTGTGGCCGGTGTATCTTTCTTTGAAAGTATTACCTGCCATACCTATGTAGTATTTTTTTATATCTGGAGTTTCCTTAGTTGAGATTGGTGCTTGGTAAATTGTTTTTGTTATTAAACAATTTTGTTGCAAGGGGCATTCATTTTTATTTATGCAGTTACAGGACTTTACTTTAGTTGTTTTATTGTTATCTAATTCAGGGTTTAGGTTGCTGTTTAGAATTTTGTTATTGTGTTTTTTAATTATCATTTCTAAATTTTCACTGCAACTGTAACTTAGTTTAAGTGTATTTTTGTTGAATATTTTATGTAAGATATTGTTTGGGGGGAAATATGTGTTTATGAGGTTTAAAATATTTTACCAAGTTTGGTTTTAACTGCTTGATTGAAGGGGGTGTAAACCATATTATTTTCCTGTTTCTTGCTTTATTGTTTTTATTATTAGTCGTTGCAGGTTTAGTAAATTTAATTTGTGTATTCTTGTATCCGCTGTTTTTTAGTGCTTTATTATAGAATTCTTTATGTTTGTTAAAGATTGTTTCATTTGATGAGTTATTGCTTATTCTATGTTGGATAGATTTAGGGATGTGTTTAATGATAGTTTTGGGGTGGTTGGAGAGGGGGTGTACATAGATTGGGTTAAAGTTTTCTTTATTATATGGTTCGTATGTTTCTTTGGTTAAGTTGAGAGTTACATCTAGGAAGTTTACTATTTTAATGTTGGAAGTTATTTCAACTTTAAGGCATATCCTCCTCATCTCCCTAATAATAATCTTTTTAATATTTTCACACTTTTGCCCATTAGAGTTTCTGACTACTAAAAGTCCATCATCCTTATATAGGCCAATATATAACAATATATAACGACATAATTTATTAACATTAAGGCCATAAATCCATCAATGAGTTAAACTAAAATATCCCCGTAAGCTGGGTGTCATGTAATTGTTATATGTCTGCATTGACAGGAAGCAGACACAACAAATTTGAAACCTCCCCTCCCCCTCTTTCTTCATCTTCTCTTTCGCTCTTGTTTCATCTCCCCTCGACCCCCCTCTTTATCCAGCCAGCGCTGAATAAAAATAAATATGAATTTAACTCAAAACCATTCCCGCAACAAATCCTAAATGGCTATAGACATCCACCCCTAACACCCCTCCACCCCTTTCTCTTTCTTTTTCTTCCCCCCCCACCCTAACTAAGCGTTGGATAAAAATAAAAAATAAAAATATAAATAGCTGTAAATTAAACTTTTCTAACAGCAATTGTATCTTTTTCCCCTTCTCTTTTCTTTTTCTTTTTTTCCTCGCCCCCCCCCCCTTTCTACTCCAGCTCAGCGTTGGATATAAACGGCAATCATATTTTAAAATCGGTCACATGACTTTTATTTCTTTCTCCTCTTCTTTTTTGCTTGACTTCATTCTCCCTGGAATTCAGCAACCAGGTTGAATCAAAAAATAATTTTCTGCCTGATGAGACCTCAGCTCTTGAGAGCTGTAGATCGATAACATCGACATGCCAGTGTAGCAGCCTTGTACATGTTTGAATAAAAGCATTCACAATACAGCTCTATATTTTTTATTGAGCACTCTTTTATAAACCCGGTTTGATTCCCTTTGGATTTCTACCCTGTGGATTTTTACCCTACCTGGATTAATAAATATATATATATATATAAATATATATAGATATATATATATATAAATATATATAAATATATATATATATATAGATATATATATAAATATATATAGATATATAGATATATATATTTATTTTTATATATATATATATATATATATATATATATATATATATATATACATGATCTTCAAAGAATCATCATCTATTTGACATTTTCATAACATCAAAACTGTATTTCTGATAACAACAAAACTTATACAGTAAAAACGAAATAAGAATTATAATTAAAATTTGTTTTACTACATTACCGCTTGATTTTATTGCGCCATCTTGTTTATCGCCATCTTGTTTACCGCCATCTTGTTTTCCGCCATCCTGATGCACACAACACAAAAATGTGTTAGTATAGTTATTCTTATGGCAAAGTGGCGCCTTCTGATTTTTTCTCGTGTGCTTTCTTAAAAAATAAAGTTATCAGAAAGAAAACCCAAAACAATTGATCAGTTTAAGTTATTTAATGAATAAGCAAGTTTTAGAATAACTTTGAAAATCTTTGAAAATGTGATGCAATCATTTGTCAGCCGTTTGCAGTAACATGTGGCAAGTACGGGGCATTCGATTGAATGGTATACATTTTTAATATATATTGCTCATTGTGTATGAGTTTTTGTTATCAGAAATACTGTTTTGATGTTATTGATATTTTAAAATAGATTATGACTTTTTGTATGTATGTATCTATTTATATACATATACATACACACACACACACACATATATATATATATATATATATATATATATATATATATATATATATATATATATATTACATAGGCAACACCACTAGTACACTTTCCCGAAGGCTTACATTATATTTCTTTGAGTACAGTTAAATCTGCCAACACTTGAAAGAGCACAACTGCCCTCATTAATAATTTAGACACTTCTTAGTCAACAACACAAAAATTGCACATCACGACCCCAATGTAAAAAGGCTAAAAATTCTTGAAGCACTGTATATAAAGACTAGACAACCTACAATGAACAATATCAAATACAGTCTAGTCACAATATGTTAAAGTGCCTAGCTTAGTAATTGACTTCCACAAGTCCTTATCTGACAAAATATAAATACTTTTAACTTTTTAAGTTTTTGTAATTTTAATTAGTCACACGCTTTGCACGTGATCACGTCCCGCATACGGCATCTCATCACCCATGCGTACATTTAAAAATCTATATATTGCCGCACCGTTCGACAAACTCAGCAGATTTGAACACGCCAAACTAATACCCCGCCTGAAAACCATTGAATAAATCAATAAAAAATACTCAGGAAGAATGGGACATAAAACCTACGGATCCAATATACGACAATTTGACAAAAATACACGATTGACAATACGGAAAATCGTAATAATAATTAAAAAAAAAACACTTATTAAGCAGAAGCATTCCGTGTTGTTCAATAACGTTTGCCTGGATAAAAATATGCTACCTAATTAATATATATATATATATATATATATATATATATATATATATATATATATATATATATATATATATATTATATTATATATATATCTATATTATATATATATATATATATATATTATATATATATATATATTATATATATATATTATATATATATATTATATATATATATATTATATATATATTATGTATATATATATATTATGTATATATATATTATATATATATATATTATGTATATATATATATTATATATATATATTATATATATATATATATATATATTATGTATATATATATATATTATATATATATATATTATATATATATATATATATTATGTATACATATATATTATATATATATATTATATATATATATATTATATATATATATATATTATGTATATATATATATTATATATATATATATATTATATATATTATATATTATATATATATATTATATATATATATTATATATATATATATATATATATATATATATACATACTCTGGCATCCGTATTGGTGAATTCTCTACACAGACGGATTATTCCTTTGGTGTTTATTATTTTTGACAAAGGGAAGTTTCTTTTTCCCGAAATATTAAATAAATGTTTTTTAATAATCATCCGGACAACACACAAACAGCCAACACCACACTTGCTGTTATGTAAAATTTTAAGAAAAAATAAATAGTAAGTCCCATTTCGATTTATTATTTTTGTTCCTTCCTACCCGGCATTTTGCATTGCCCTCAGCCTTTTTAAACATACTACTACTATTCCCAGCAATGTTTCAAGCAAACTACCATTCTCTCTCTCTCTCTCTCTCTCTCTCTCTCTCTATATATATATATATATATATATATATATATATATATATATATGAGAGAGAAATTAAAAAAAGGAAAATCAAAAAATATTATTTATGTATTCTATCAACGTTTCGTTTTTCTTTCAAGATTTCCTCAGGATTATTGTGTGAAGAAAAGTGCAAAATGTTTGAAACAAAGATGGTAGCAGGAGCGGGCCTAAACGGCTGCTTGTGAAAAATAAATTATGAGATACAAATAGATGGTGGCAGTGGGAAATTAAGTTAACCGTAGAGAATGTGGGGTGAAATGGTGGCGGTTGGAGTTATAAGATCATGAGGGAGGGGGGAGTGAGCTAATGTTATGAAAGCCAAGAGATGTCGCTTATGATCAGGTCAGTTATGGGCTCATCGAGATGGTGGGAGAGATTAAAATAACTGTGGAAGGTGTGTGGCAAACATTGGTAGCGATCAGAGTTAATTTAAACCACGAAGTTTATTAAACCTTTTTAAATTTAGCATTGAGGCAAGAGAGCGGAAAGGTTAAAAAGCAGAGTCGCATCATAGGACGGTGTATGAGGGAGGGGGAGAGGGAGAGAACATGATGTAGCGTGGGGAACGTGATGTGTCCACATTTGATACCTACATATATAGAGATAAGCACACATACATATACACAATGTCGAGGGTCCTGTTTTGTGACAAATATTTGAATAAAATGCTATTTAAAATTTGAGCGTGACAGATTGCTAAAAATGCTATTTCAAATTTAAGCTTAAGTCCCCCCCCCCCCCGAATTGCATTTTCAAACTCTTGACCCAATCCAACCTAAATTTCGGGCGCACGCACAGAGTTATTGTCACAATCGACACCCATATTTTCGTAAAACTTTAACATATAGTTTTTTGAAATCTTAAAAAAACCTAAGCGTGACCAACTGACGAACTGAAACAGTTTCTTGTAGCAATGCGTGGGTGCATCCAATTAAACAAAACAGGCGTCATATAAATAAATCAAGTAATCTATATAATAATAGGCATTTAATATTCGTACGTACGTTATCACCTTTCACACACATTTACAAAATGAGATCCTTCGATCAGCAAAAAGATGTTGGTTGTTGATTAATCTGATTTCGCTATGGTAAAATAAATACCGACTACCCCCATTTTAAAATTAATTGTTCTAAAATCAAATTAGGTCGTCAAGTATTTATTTAAAATTCTACTGTTTTAATAAACAGTACAATTTTAAATAAATACATTTAAAAAGGTCACATTCGTTTTATTGATTTGAAGAATATTTAGTCAATAATTATTTTTACAGTCAGAGAATATTCATTTTTTTAAACGAATTAAATTGCTATAATTTTAAATAAATAAATATCTAAGAGACATATTCGTTTTATTTATTTAAAGAATATTTAGCTGACAATGACAGTTATTTTTACGGAAGAAGAAAGAGTCATTTATTTTAATAGTATTTTCCCTGACAGATATTTATTATTTCAAAAGGAATATTATTATTATTATTAACAGTAAATAAAATAAATAAAACTTAAAGAAGCTTTACAAATGGCAATAACTAAACACAACACTGGATGATGTTCAACTTTGTTTAACTGTGATTAAACAAGTTTTTAATATCTTTATTTCTTTTTATTAAGTCTATTTATTAAGTCTATTTATTAAGTCTATTTATTAAGTCTATTTCAAGTAAAAGTTTGTAAAACTCACTTTAAAATCAAATTGGTTTTTATTCACCGTCAAAAATATGTGTATTCTTTCTTTGAACTGCTTGCAGTTGGAAGTATCTGCCCCCTGTTTCTTCAACTGTACCAACATGCCGAAATTATAATGTAATGTGAACAAACATAGCGCTGCACAACTCCCAACTTACGATGCTCCATACAAATCTGGACCCTAATTCCCAGTAGCCCCTTACGTCTCAATGAAATTGTCTTGTTTGGGATAAATATGAGTAAAAAGGAAAGAAAAGAAATCTAGACTTTGGCATAAGTGTTAGCGTGTTCGCGGGACACCGGCGTCAATCCTCGCTCAATTCATACCAAAGACTCAAAAATGGTACTTGATGCCTCCTTGCTGAAGATTTCGCATTATAAAGGTGATGGTAACGGGTAAATGAAGTAATCCAGGAAAATAAGTGGTGCCCTCCCCTACATTTCGCTGCAGTAGTCAATGAAAAGAGAGCCTTTGTGTCGCCCTCGACTACAGTCGATCAATATTTTTTTTGAATATGCGATTACCCTATACCCATTTTAAAAGTCCCATGTAGCTTATGCATTCCCTTTTTCCTGTTGAAGCTAGTACCGTTTTAGTTTCGGCAGATTTCGAGTTAACAATTAATAACCGAAAAATAAATGATTAAACCAATTCGCACACACTTTAAAATTAACCCAAATTATAGACATGTTTGCTAGTATATCACTACCCCCACCAAAAAAGGGCATCCCTGGAAAGATGTATGTGTGAGTTGTGTATATGGGAAATAAAAACGAATAGCTTTAACTATTAGACGAATAAGTTAGGATTTATGAGACCAGTGTGAGTGGAAGAGGATGAGTGTTTTATATAGGCAATAAAACAATTAGCTTTACGTTAAAGTGGAGTAGCGAGTAGAAATGGGTGTGAACATTTTACATAGATAATATTAACAAAGGAACTTAAGCGGTAGAAGCCGTATATAAAACATGCTTATAAAAGGGATAGTAGAATTTCAGATTTCACAGTTAGCTTGACGAATCCCTTTGAAGAATAAAATGCAAACGTTTCCTTTTAGCTAACTTGCCATAAGTACATTTTATACTATATATATATATACATATATATATATATATATATATATATATATATATATATATATATATATATATATATATATATGTGTGTGTCTGTGTGTGTGTGTGTGTATTTGTGTAAACAATAGTAAGTAATAAATCTGGCTTATCTTAATACTTTACTACAGTTTTACGATATATACAATCTTCAAAAGTGTATTAATAAAATTCTTAATTCATTGGAATGAAAATTCAAACTTTTATCCTTTTTAACGTTGTGTTGAATCTTGTGACAGGACTATTTCTTTATGAATAAAATGAAATGAAATCATGTATAATAATGTTTATAGATGTACAGCACGAACGCAAACCCCACGATATTATTGTAAAAGAAAACTAATACAATATTAATACCACTATTGGATTGCTCAGAAAATTTCATCCAAGAAAAAATGTGTGAAAACAATTATCGTGCAATAAACACTCTTGTATTTTTTCTTTTTTTTGGGGGGTGGGGAGGGTGTAGTTTTGAATAGTCATTCATTATACGCGTATAATTATCTCCCTTTTCCGTTGGTTCAGGCAGTTGATGTTTTATAAAAAAGGACCAGTTAAATCAGTAACGAGATCCTAATATTTCAGTAACAAACCAGGTCGCTATATTTGGGCAGTAGCTCATTAACGTGATCGCAGATAGAAAAGCGAGAGGTCGTCAAAAATCTTCTGTGAAGTCCTAGAGTCAGTGCAACCATAAATGTACGTCTGTTTGCCGCACGAATGAAACTTAATCACGAGCTTATAATGTTATCTTCATTAATTAGAAAGAAAATATGTCATAGTTTAAAAAAAACGACCCGGATGTAACCTGGATATTTTTTAATTTGATGTTTCTATCAGCCAACATAAAAAGTACTTTTGACTCGTTAAGAGTGTCTTGTACACCCTTCATCAAAATTGACTGAAAAGGTATACTTCGCTAGTGTTCACACTCGCTATTTATCTAGATATATTGCTAAAATATATTACGCCAGTAATTTAATTTTTCATATCTAGATTATCATTATTTCTGATGACCTAAAGAATTAAAAAAACATCCACGATTGACTTTTTATTATAGAGTTGAAGATTTCTTTCAAAATTCATTTCACTTGCGGGGTAAGTCGGAAGAGGTTGTCTGACTTGCTATTTGCTATTTGCTTTCTCGATTTCATTCAACTTTTTGAATGGTTTTGTCTGGAGAGGCTAGAAAAGGCTACGTGTTTTACTCACTAACTTTTGCGTGACAAGACGGAAGTATATATATATATATATATATATATATATATATATATATATATATATATATATATATATATATTTCCTTCGCCACCAGCTAGCACTCGGAGTCGTACAAAGCCGGAGTAAAAGTTTATAAATATAGTTATCGTAAATCACCATTTAAGTAGGACACCAACCAAAGAAGCATTAGAATTATCAGTCACAGAGGAGCCATATTATATGAAGGCGGACTTAATCAGCGTCGAATCGTCACAAACTTCGGGATTCAATTTTCCACTGTTAGCAGAATAATTGTCCAATTAATCAGCAAATGAAAATAATTAATATTATCTTTCCTATTTCAATCATAAGCCTCTGACAGCATTTGTCATTATTAATGACGAGCAGGGTTATCCGGCGTTGCCCCGATTAGAGTGTAGGATAATGTCATATGTAACATCATTTTAAGGAGAGTTTACTTTAACAGCAACCTTGATGTTGTCAGCTAGATATCTTACCACCTGAGCTATTAGAAGCATTAGGTTAAGAAACCTAATGCTTCTAAATAGATTAATTTCATTGTGTAACATGTTAGAAATGTTTCATTAGCTCCTTTAAGGAGCAGCTACAGACGCAGAACTATTTTCATTATGTTCACATGCAAATTGAACATATGAATACACTTATATTTAAGGTACACTCCCTAGTATGTCTTCGTTTATAGGGGCAGAAATGCATACAGATAGAGAGGTGTTCTCTTTCATTATATATATATAGTGAGAGAGAGATATGGATCTAATTATATAGAGAGCGATAAACAGAGAGAGAGAAAGAGAGAGAGAAAGATAGAGAGAGGAACAAACAGACAGACAGACGGAGAGGCGTTACATACTAAACATTCCAAAATTATTCACTTACATTTTATTAAAAAAAAGAAGAAAAATATAATCTTTGATTTCATATAATTTTCTTTAAAATAAAAGTCGGAGATAGAATCGAAACCGCACACTCGATGTTTTTCAGTCTGATACTTTCCCAACTAAACAATTAAGACATTTGTTAAGTCGACTTTTAAAAATAACTCATGAGAAAATCGGATATACGTATTTGAAGTTTGGGTCACTTAGAAGTGGGGATACGTAGATATTCTGCACATAGATGGTAACGTAGAGATTCGGGACCACTTACATAGTTTTCCCCGGAGAATTTTATACCTATGACATAAATGTTATCAACATAGGATATATTTGAAATTAAAAAAAAGGTTCGCCCCCTAGCTCCTTTAGGTTAGGCGGGAAAGTAAATATTTTGGACCACTTCCATTGTATTTCTAAGAAGATTTTATAGATAGAATTTAAATTTCATAAAAAATATGACATATTTGAAGTTTTAAGAGCTGCACTTAGAGATTCGGTAAATTTTATAGAAGAATACACTTTCATTTTTAATGTAGATTCCCTAACCTTTTCTTTTTATAGGGAACACGCAAACATCACACATATACACTGAGTTTTATATATAAAGATAGCAAGGATGTGTATTGACTTCTTTCGTATCTATATATACAAAAAAAGATAACTTTCTTATCTACGAATAAAAAATCACACTAGCTGGCTTTGCTGGCTTCGGGAAGTTCGCTACTTGAAACATTAATTAAAAATAATAAACATCACTTTTATAAAACATTTAATTAATAACTGCGTTGCTAACACGAAACAAAATCTTTCTAATTTATTTATATAAATGGATTAGCGTTTTGTGTAATTTCGATACAAATTTATTTATCTTTTAAATGTGACCGTAAAGAAAAGAGAAATCAATTGTCCTTTTCCTTTGTAATCGAGAAATAGATCGCAACTTGTTGAAAATCAAGTCGGCCCCTCTAAAGAAAGAAACACTTAAACACAAATACTAAATATTTCTCCAGGATATAACACAATATTGCGAAACAGAACTATTTGTATGTAACAAATAGTTATGTTTCGCAATATTGAACAAATATTTAGCATTTGTAAAATAAAATAATCATTGAATGAAAAAGCAAAAACAAATAATTAAAAAAAAAAAAAATATGCAAATTAGTTAACCTTGCCACTGATATTGCATATAACTAAGCAGTATATAAAAATATTAATGCGTCTATTGTATGAATTTGAATTAACTCCGAATAGGTTTTTTGACTTTACTCTTACTGTGAAAAATTGTAACAACTTTCGCATTTGTGTGTAAATGATTACACACACACACATATATATATGCATATATATATGCAAACATTGTTAAAAATAACAAAATTCTTCTTTTTGATTATACTTTTTAATTTTCTCAATTTTTCTGATGGTCTTTTTTTGTATTAAAATAATAAAAATAAAAATGTTCCATAGGTTTCCATGTTATTAACTTAACTGCCCGTTCCACACCCTGAGAATGTGAGGGCAAATCTGGCAAGTCAAGCTTGGTTCCATTCATCAACGATTCTCGAAGTTCAGATTCAGTAAAATCTTCCGTCATTGGTGGTTCAAAAATGCCGCATAATTTTAAATCTATTAATTGTGTCCAATGTGTGGCATTAAAATTAATAGGTAGTATTCTTTTTAATCTTTTTCTGGTTGACTCCTCACTCCTGAAAGAACAAATTAATTAATTGAATTATTAAAAAATTCCAATCTGTACTGCTTTAATAATTATGGTGAAATTAGA
>OY744515.1:69933898-69971398 GCA_963556195.1 Sepiola atlantica
GAGGGCCCAGAAAAAATAATTCAAAATATTTCTCTGTTTAAAAAGAAATTAATGGCATTTTTTCAAAATCGTTTTAGATTTCCGTTATTTTATTTTTGATATCAATAAATATTTGATTAATCTCTCTCTCTCTCTATATATATATATATATATATATATATATATATATATATATATATATATATATATATTATAAAGGAGACTATTTCCCCCTGTATCTTTGACCATAGTAAGAAAATAAACACATACATCATAAGGTTACGAAACTCACCACGTCATTCACCTAATACTATTATTAGACCTCTATGTCTGACTCCCCCTATATAACGTAATCGAAACAGAGGGTAGCATTAACCCTAACATTTACCACACAACTCCTACACACCTAGATAATATTAAAAAAGAAACTAATATTCGAAACACTGATTATTATTTCAATTTAAAATCATCAAAACATACTACTTATAATATTGTTTTCATAAAATGAATAAGAAATGCCCGCTTCGTTTACTCGAATAACAGAATACCGACTTTTCACCTAACGATTTCTTACTTTTTCACCTAAATCTATTCACATTCTGGAATTTCAGAATCAATAAACGAACACCTCAACTTTTAAACAAACTTGATTAAAAATGGCGTCCTTAATCCACTAATTTCAAGTTCGAGGGAATTTTATTTCAAATTATTCTATTTTCTCAAATTATAATTATTATAATAAAGTTTCGTACATTTATATGTACGAAACTTTATTATAAGTACACACATTCATAATATTTTAAAGGTTTTAACATCTTTTGTGAACACATAACGTCGTCACGGCCAGCGCATCCTTCAATTCCATTGTTTACAACACTTGTACGGAGGCCTGTAAGGTCACATTCTATACGACGCAGTCAGCTACAATTAACATGTAAACATTATTCTGGATATGGGTTGCAATTCTTGAATAGATTACCTGCTAGAATTGTATCATAACATTACTGTTAATGTTGACTATTCACGACTTCTCAGTCAATTCTTTCGGCTATATAAATAACGTCTTCGTACAAAAACATTATTTATTCAATTCTTTGACCAAATCGATCCCTTCTACCTCATCAGTGAAATATTTCGCTTCTGTCCATCCATACCAAGCTTACGTTTACACGTGAACATTATTAAGCGAGATGATTCCGGCCACAAACAAGTTCAATATTACAAAACAAATGGTAATTAGGTGTTGTTGTCATTACTAGATATTACAACGTAAGTCCTTTTTGCAAGGAGATTGATTTTCCACAATTGAATATGTTAACTGTTAACTATTCTGCACTTTCACCATACAATTTAATTAACATACGATATCGTAAAAATGGATTTTAACTTGAAAATCTTATGTAAAAAAAAATGGTCCGGGTCCGTAAACTGCCTCAGTATAATTTTCTCTCCTCAATCAGTGAAGGAGAAATCCTTCTAGACTGCGCCAATTTTTCTTTTGGTCTCAATCCGAAGGGGTCCTTTTTGCAAGAAGATCGATTTTCACCAATGAAATATTTTAACTATTCTGTACTTTCACCATACAATTTAATAAACATCCGATACCGTAAAAAATGGATTTTACTTGGAAATCTTATCTAAAACAGGGGCGGGTCGGTAAACTACAGAAATATCCTTTTCTCTCCTCCATTAATTGGGGAAATACATCTCTCCACAAAAGGGAGCACTTGGGATTCGGACAAAAATTTAAATTATCACAGTCTAGAAGGATTTCTCCTTCACTAAATCAAGAGAGAAAAGGGCACTTTGCAGTTTAGGGACCAGGACCGTGCTATTTTCAGATATGATGTTCACGTTAAGTTCAGTTTTTACGGTATTTTTTGTTTATTAATTTGTTAGGTGATAGTACACCATACTTAACAAAGCCCCCCCCCCCCATGTTCAAATGTTTTTTTTAATAATAACGTTATTATTTGAGCACGGTCCGTAAAGTTCAGAAGTACCGAGAAAAGATAAAGTATACTAGTATAGAAGATACTACATTTTAACGTGAATTCTATTTTGAAAAGTATAACATAAATAAAAAATCGACAAGTAAACAATATTTATATCGACACCAGATTTAGTAATGTGGGAAATATACATCAGCGTTAATTATATTTTAGAAAAGTAACGAAATAATAAAAATAAACCGAAAAGAAAAATATTGTTTTAAGGGGAGAGGCATAAAAATAAGCACCGAATTGTATTTAAAAAAAATTAAATGTACACGATTCTCTTTATTTTTAAATGGTTGCGATTGATAAATTGATCAATGCAGACGATTCTCTCATTCTTTTATAATTCTCCAAGGCAACGTCAGGCCGCGGGTCCTGCTAATAGTAAATAAAATAATACTTCAATGTGTATTTATCAAAGTTCCTTAAAGGTAAAGAATCAGACAAGCTCGCGTGTGCTTATGATCTATCAATAGTATATGATGTTGGAAACGTAGTGGACGCATTGTGCGAGATTACTAACACGGACGGACGCATTGCGCGGAGCTTCTGACGAGATGAACGCATTGCGCAAGGTTGCTAACAGGATTGAAGCATTGCGCGAGTTTGCTAACAAGTTTGAAGCATTGCACGAGTTTACTAACAAGTTTGAAGAATTGCGCGAGGTTGCTAACAAGTTTAAAGCATTGCGCGAGGTTGCTAACAAGTTTGAAGCATTGCGCGAGGTTTCTAATAAGTTTGAAGCATTGCACGAGTTTGCTAACAAGTTTGAAGCATTGCGCGAGTTTGCTAACAAGGTTGAAGCATTGCGCGAGTTTGCTAACAAGGTTGAAGCATTGTACAAGTTTGCTAACAAGTTTGAAGCATTGCGCGAGTTTGCTAACAAGGTTGAAGCATTGCGCGAGTTTGCTAACAAGGTTGAAGCATTGCGCGAGGTTTCTAATAAGTTTGAAGCATTGCACGAGTTTGCTAACAAGTTTGAAGCATTGCGCGAGTTTGCTAACAAGGTTGAAGCATTGCGCGAGTTTGCTAACAAGGTTGAAGCATTGTACAAGTTTGCTAACAAGTTTGAAGCATTGCGCGAGTTTGCTAACAAGGTTGAAGCATTGCGCGAGTTTGCTAACAAGGTTGAAGCATTGCGCGAGTTTGCTAACAAGTTTAAAGCATTGGGCGAGTGTGCTAACAAGTTTGAAGCATTGCGCGAGTTTGCTAACAAGTTTGAAGCATTGCACGAGTTTGCTAACAAGTTTGAAGCATTGCACGAGTTTGCTAAGAAGTTTGAAGCATTGCGCGAGGTTGCTAACAAGTTTGAAGCATTGCGCGAGGTTTCTAATAAGTTTGAAGCATTGCACGAGTTTGCTAACAAGTTTGAAGCATTGCGCGAGTTTGCTAACAAGGTTGAAGCATTGCGCGAGTTTGCTAACAAGGTTGAAGCATTGTACAAGTTTGCTAACAAGTTTGAAGCATTGCGCGAGTTTGCTAACAAGGTTGAAGCATTGCGCGAGTTTGCTAACAAGGTTGAAGCATTGCGCGAGTTTGCTAACAAGGTTGAAGCATTGCGCGAGTTTGCTAACAAGTTTAAAGCATTGGGCGAGTGTGCTAACAAGTTTGAAGCATTGCGCGAGTTTGCTAACAAGGTTGAAGCATTGCGCGAGTTTGCTAACAAGGTTGAAGCATTGCGCGAGTTTGCTAACAAGTTTAAAGCATTGGGCGAGTGTGCTAACAAGTTTGAAGCATTGCGCTAGTTTGCTAACAAGTTTGAAGCATTGCACGAGTTTGCTAAGAAGTTTGAAGCATTGCACGAGTTTGCTAACAAGTTTGAAGCATTGCGCGAGTTTGCTAACAAGTTTAAAGCATTGGGCGAGTGTGCTAACAAGTTTGAAGCATTGCGCTAGTTTGCTAACAAGGTTGAAGCATTGCGCGAGTTTGCTAACAAGGTTGAAGCATTGCGCGAGTTTGCTAACAAGTTTAAAGCATTGGGCGAGTGTGCTAACAAGTTTGAAGCATTGCGCGAGTTTGCTAACAAGGTTGAAGTATTGCGCGAGTTTGCTAACAAGGTTGAAGCATTGCGCGAGTTTGCTAACAAGTTTAAAGCATTGGGCGAGTGTGCTAACAAGTTTGAAGCATTGCGCTAGTTTGCTAACAAGTTTGAAGCATTGCACGAGTTTGCTAAGAAGTTTGAAGCATTGTGCGAGTTTGCTAACAAGGTTGAAGCATTGCGCGAGTTTGCTAACAAGGTTGAAGCATTGCGCGAGTTTGCTAACAAGGTTGAAGCATTGCGCGAGTTTGCTAACAAGGTTGAAGCATTGCGCGAGTTTGCTAACAAGTTTAAAGCATTGGGCGAGTGTGCTAACAAGTTTGAAGCATTGCGCTAGTTTGCTAACAAGTTTGAAGCATTGCACGAGTTTGCTAAGAAGTTTGAAGCATTGTGCGAGTTTGCTAACAAGGTTGAAGCATTGCGCGAGTTTGCTAACAAGGTTGAAGCATTGGGCGAGTGTGCTAACAAGTTTGAAGCATTGCGCGAGTTTGCTAACAAGGTTGAAGCATTGCGCGAGTTTGCTAACAAGTTTAAAGCATTGGGCGAGTGTGCTAACAAGTTTGAAGCATTGCGCTAGTTTGCTAACAAGTTTGAAGCATTGCACGAGTTTGCTAAGAAGTTTGAAGCATTGTGCGAGTTTGCTAACAATGTTGAAGCATTGTGCGAGTTTGCTAACAATGTTGAAGCATTGCGCGAGTTTTTTTAAGCATTGCGCGAGTTAGCTAACAAGGTTGAAGCATTGCGCGAGTTTGCTAACAAGGTTGAAGCATTGCGCGAGTTTGCTAACAAGTTTGAAGCATTGCGCGAGTTTGCTATCAAGGTTAAAGCATTGCGCAATGTTGCTGACGGAGTAGACCCATTGAATGAAATTGTTAACGAGATGAACGCATTTGCTCCAATGCATGACAGTTTTTTTATCTTTAGAATTGTTTTAATCCTTCCATTATAATGACTGGAGGGCTTTACTAACATGGTTTTAAAGTTCCTTAAAATTTGAGAAACCGGATGTATACGAATATTTTAGCTAGTACAGACAATAAAACCATAGACTTGAAAATGTTTCTAACATCGATTTGCCGAAAGAAAAAGAAAAATATTCGTAATTCAATAACGTTGTCCAAAAGAAAACAATCGCGTACACCTTCAAAACTGGATTAAAGCCGAAGTTTGACATTGAATTCGTAACATACATTTTCCCGCTACAAAATGCATCATCGATGATTCCATCCCGACTTCATTATTCGTTTCGGGTTTCTCAACATCATACACCCAGCTAAAGTTGATCAGTCGAAAGCTCACATTCTGTTGGTTACACGCTACAAATTCTTCTGACAAATTTCATTTTTTTTTTTGTTGGGGGTTTCCCTTTTTTTGCGGTTCTATTCTTATGCAATTAGCCAACGAGACAGCTCCGTCTGAATTCTCTCTATGTATTGATCTGTCGAATGAAAATTAAGGTCTTCGAAATTTGATATCGCGCTGTCAAAAGAAAAATAATCGCCTCGGCCTTCAAAATTGTATTAAAGCTGAGGTATTATTATAGACGAACCCTAACATCAACTATCAGCCCCACAATTAGATTCTACTTTTTTTAGGAGATTATATGTGAACATTCTTAAAAAACTTAATGGAAAGAAAAAAGAAAAAAATTATTTCAGAATTTAGATTGAGGGATCAGTTTCGCATATAAATTTAACGTAAAATTATTCCCCATTTCCGGGCCATTCTAGCGTTTCAGGGCAGTTAACTCATTTATTTTTGCTATAAGAGATAAATTTTGAGCGTTTTTGTGGGAGTTATACTTTTTTTAGTTGATTACAAGTAGTATTACAACCTTGCCAGTTGGACTTTGGGTTAGTGGTAAAAAGAAATTAGCTGCATGTCCTAAAATGTTAGAATTACCCGAAATGGATGATCATTTTACGTTAAATTCATATACGAAACTGATCTCTACTCTAAATTCTAAATTATTTTTTCTTCGTTGTAATGAACGTGGGAATGAACGGCCCCGTAAAAAAAACGTGTGTGTGTTTTCGCCATTCATCGGGGAAACGAGATGATTCGAACACTGCCCCACTGATATCGGACGCCAACGCCGGTCGAGGCGACGACAATTCGTGTAATCTCTCTAATGACAATTCGTGTAATCTCTCTAATTTAAACATCGAGGCGAGATGTGTCGGGTTATGCAAATAATTAGTTTTCCACGATCAGTGATATGAAAAGCTTCCTGGCAGCGAATCGAGTTATTTGAATAAGTCGTTTTTTAGTTCAATAAAAAGAGAAAGAATTCGCCATTTGGGATCATTATTTTGCTGAACTTAATTCTGTTAAGACAGAATCTAGAGATAAAGTGGCGTGTATGTTTAAGTTTCAGGTAAAACATTGTTTCTGAAATTTATGTCTGCTGCCAGTTGAGTGCATGAGGTTTTTCTTTAATTTCTCAAAAGATTTGTATTAAAAATTTGAGGCGCTCTTTATTTTTTGTGGCCTATTGACGGCCTATTGAAGTCAGGGTGCAAGCGGCGTCTTCATCAATTATCAATCTTACAGATTCTGGTAGATAGGGAGAATTGTGCCATTCATTGGTGGAAACCACATGATTCGAACACTACCTCTCGCATGGAGCTCCGTGAGGATTGCTTAACTAGAATCAACTCTAAGCTGAGGAAATAGATATTTATATAATTACGTTAACTCTATCAAGGCCAGCGGACCCACAAACGGCCGAAACTTTGGCTGCCTTAGCAGGCGGGAACGCCTATAGAACCTCTAAATAAGTGCATTAAAGAAGTCGCTTAGCTTCTCTTGTTACTGCTGAATGCGTTTTTTTTTCGGGCGGCTATAGACGTTTTAGCCTACCGAGGCGGCCAACATAGCGATATATTCAGGCATTGTTTCTATATTTCTATTCATTGACTTAATTCTAGTTGCGGGACCCGTGGGAATTCCACGGTGGCTTTCTTCATTGAAATTTAATTATTTGAAAGATACAAGTGCTATGACATGTAAGAATTGTAGATGGCATTTAAAAAGAACAAGTAAACTATGAATTTTAAGGAAAGATTTGCAGCTGTATTTTTCTATAAAAAAATTCTACGTAATAAAAGGCAAAATTTGTTCAATTTTTAGAGCGTTCTTCTACATATTTTGGTTAATAACATTCTAAACTCTTGTAAATTAAATTACCTTGGAAAAAGTTATCATCTGCTTCTTGTTTACATGTACAATGAAAGCTGTATTAATACTAGTACTACGTCGAGTTTGGATGAATTGCACACCTTTGATTTGGTCCAGCGTTATGGTCGTAAAAAGAGAGGGACAAACGGTATTATATATTGTATTATGATTATTATTATAACTTTATTTATTTTTATAATGTTTAAGTAAGTGTAAAATGAAGCAGTAATTGATTTTGTTTAAAGTAGAGTGTTTTATTTATATGTAGATATCTTCTAAAATTGTAAGTCTTTTACTTACAAGTTGTGTTTTGTAGTATTTCAGTATTATTAATCAGTAATTCTTTAACATTAGTATAACTTGGGCATGTACTATTCATATATTACCAAATTGCGCTTTGAAAAGATAAATGGCATGTGAGTCTTTAAATTCTTGTTTAAAATTATAATCTAAAAGAGTAATAACAGACGTTGACCGATTTTTTTTAACAAAGGCTTCACGGGAGATCACGGGCGTTCCCGGCCTGTAGAAATGACGTATCCTTCGATCTGCCGAAATAGCGGGAACTCCGACCTGCCTAAATGTCGGCTTCCCTGGTTTTGGTAGGATTAAATAAATTAAATTTAAAGTGAAAATGGTCGCCAACGCCACTTTCATGAATCTATCGGATACACGAAAGGAAGAATCATCAAGACACCGTCAACACCTGGCTCCCCACGAGAGGTGGAGACCCCAAATTGAGGAGGACATACAACATTAACGTTAATAACTAGTTCAAATATATTGTGTGCATCAAATTATGTTGTTTAATTTATAACATTATAAATGTCGTTTCTTCTTGTTTCTCCAGAACAAGCCAGTGGCCACGGTCGCCCCGACAACCAATTTGCCGCAGTTAATTGAACCGGCACATAATGCGACTTCTATCAACAAACAATACGACATTAAAAGACAACAAAGCAACACGAATCTCCAGCCACAACTTCCTCACCTCCAAAACAACGGTCAACTCACTCGATCTCCAGCCTCGACGGACACAGTGCACACTTGCAATATTCATGTACCTGGGAAATGCCCGCAGGATCAGTATGGCAACCACCTTCCCCTCACTCCGTCCGGTAAGTTACAAGATTTGTTTTTGTTTACATGGATAGCAAGGGAGCAACAGAATGAAAGTCAGCAAGAAAGTTAGCAAGATTAAGTTTATCTGCTGTGATATCATAACATTATCTGGTCATATAACGCGAGCGGCAAAGTCAAACTTCAAGTTATGCCTTCGAAGCTTTAGAGAATGGACGAGAAGTGTAGGGTACACGTGTACAATGTGGTCCGTGAAATAAAATTTAAAAAAAACTCTTATTGAACCATATTTCCTCCCCACTCATGGGTGGAACTCTCTGTAAGAGAAATAACAGTTTCCATTTAATTTTAAGCATCACTCTTCGTAATTAGAATTGATAATGTAAACAAATATAAAACATCATAATCTCTCTTAGTTTCGTGGTGTGCGAGATGTCCCAGGGGTAAGATAGCTGACAATCATACTAAAGGTCGACTTTCGAATCTCAGTTTGAGACACTAACCGTGTCCAGCCACACTGAGGAGCCATGATACTGCGAAATGGCTGAATTAACTTTAAGAGTAACTGATTCCTTCAGTTAACAAAGTTTCATTCCAAAACACCAATTCTTCACACACAAACTAAATTTGAACTCCGATTGTAAAGTCTGAAAGATGTATAAATATTTTACAGACTGAGAAGAATTTTTCTTTTGGAATGAAACTTTGTTGCTTTTAACGGTAATTCACGACAATATGTACGCGCACACGTTCATTTTTTAAAAAGACAACGGTTTTCTTTGCCAATCGGTAGAGAGATTTCGCGTGAACTGACTTGCACGTTAATATAAAGAATAAACTCCAGTTTTTCTCAACGTTTTCAATTTCATTCGTTATTTTATCATTTTTTGATAAAGCGTTCTTTATCAAAAAATGACAGCTCAAAATATTAAAATTATTAAAACATCTATAATTTTACATACTTTTATGTTTTCTATAAGGCTATTTTTTATGGGTCAAATATGAAGAAATTCATTATTTTTAGCCAAGAAAGGGATTATGTATATAAAGATAAAATACACGATATATCATAAAATGAAATGCCGTCAAATCATCTTCAGGCGATGTAAGTTTTGGTTTCTTAATAAATATGTCTTTACTGTTGAGTTATTTTATTATTATAACGGTCGGCAATTTACAACTTAAAAGGAGCGTCTATGATATTTAGATGTTGCATGAAAGCGTGATTACGTTCTAAGAGCGTGCAAGATTCTAAAAGTTTGATTGCTTAACCGCTAAGAATTGATTACGTTCTAAGCGCGTTCAAGATTCAAACGTATAATTGCTTAATGGCTACGAATTTCGTAACGTTAATTACTATGCTAGGTACTTTAAAATGAAGATGATTTGACGAATCAAATCGAAAGTACTCGCTAAAAAGGAAAGAAAATGGAACAAGATACCCACGGAACTTACATACAGCAATTTGACCGAAGCACTAAATGGACCATTCGGAAAATTGAAAAAAAGTATCATCAGGCAAAAACACGCGGTGTTATTTAGTAATGTTTGCCTAAATGAAAATATGCTACTTAAATATAAACACTATATATATATATATATATATATATATATATATATATATATATATATATATATTCTTCTTTGTAAGATCAGTGGGAAGGAACCCCAGCAGAGTGCTCGGTTATTAAGAAAAATTTCGAAATAAGAGGGTAATATTTATTTATATAATGAACAACATTGGTACCGTCAGTTTCAAATGCGCTGAAGGGGAACAGCACGTGATCGTCTTTTGTGGACTCTCCTCAGCCTCTGTCGTGGTCTTTCAAACAACAGACAACAACGGAGGATTTGAAGCCGACAGTGCCAATCTTGTTCTGATCTTCTGTAAATAATTTATTAAAAAAATCGCATTGTTTGCTTGTCTTTTAACGTTCTAAATATATATATATATATATATATATATATATATATATATATATATATATATATGTGTGTGTGTATTTGTAGTCATCCAGTTTCGCTCTATCACAGCTCTTCAGTGTAGCTAGACGAGCTACATTTTCGGGATGAGATAAAAAAAAACGACCGCTTTCTCATCAGTCGGAGTATAGTTGTATGAAAATTTGCTTTTGGCAAGTTACACAAAAATTTGCGTTCCATTCATTGGAGATCATCAGAAGAAATGTGTGCAAATGTATGAATAGACAATAAAACTAAAAACTTTAATTGATAGGTGCAGTAGTTAGTGTAAACAGCATTTGCTTTGCACACTTTAAGATAAGGTGCATCTAAACTCTTAGTGAAAACAGGAAATAGTTGATTGGCTGAAGGGAGGTCATATATAGATAGAAGTTTAAATTTATGAAAAGGAAATAAAACTAAAAGTTTGCAGTAGGTTGTGTAAACATATGAAAAGGAAAGTAGAAATGTAATTTTCACAGTTAAGTCTTATAAACACTTAGCAAGCAACAGGCAAATATTTCTCCGTAGCTTTCTTGCCATAAATATATTTTCGTGTAACTATATATATATATATAGAGAGAGATGGAGGGAGAGAGAGTAAGTTAAGACAATAAATTTATAATATTATGTATTTCCGTTCCAAAAATTCATTATCAACAATGATTATTCGTACGACTGTTTCTAAGACGATAAGGAATTTTTTTATTTTCTAATTTTTTACTTTTTAATTAAAATTTATCTCTTACTCAGCGCCGTTTACAAAAGATCACAAAAAGAAGTCAAGCAAAAAAAAATCAACATTTTCTTCTCATCTAACGAAATATATATCAAATTATTACACACACACAAAAACGCACAAAAACACACACACATATATATGGGGTCAGTCCTGGGACCAACGTTGGCGAACATTTTTGTGGGTTTCCATGAGAAAGAACTACTATCAGGACCCATGAAACCGTTAGTCTACTTTAGATATGTAGACGACACATTTTGCCTCTTCAATAATGAAACAGAGGCAAACACATTCTTCTCCTTACTGAATAATATGCATCCCGCATTAAAGTATACATATGAAGGTGAGTGCAATTCCTCCCTAGCTTTCCTGGATGTATTGGTGACGAAAACTCCATTCTGTTACCATACATCAATATATCGTAAACCTACGTTTACAGGATTGTATACTCGTTGGGACTCATTCTGCCCGGGCAAACGAAAGTTGGATCTAATTTGGACCCTAACACACAGAGCTCTTATGATCAGTTCAAAATCAAAATTGGACGAAGAAATACAAATAATTATTGATACTCTGTCCAAAAATGGCTACCCTCTAGATGTGATTAAGTCAGTCATCAATAGGCAAGTGGCCAAGTTTTCCGAGGAAAAAACTAGTACGGTGGCTAACTGTCCAATTTATATTCGTTTGCCTTGGTTAGGTACAGTAAGTGAGAGGTTCGCCAAACAAATCAGCTCAGCGGTGGAAAATTGTTATTTTTCATCTAATGTGCGGGTTGTGTTCTGTACAAAACCTCTGTTATCATCCTCTATATTAGACGTCCTGCCCCCCCCCCACCATAAAAATAATGTGATTTATCTTTTTAAATGTAATTGCAGTGCCAATTACGTGGGCCGGACGACGTTGAGATTAGACAACAGAGTACAGCAACACATCCCCAGTAAAATCAGAAATGGAACCTTCCAGTCACGGGATGTTCTAAGAAATACATACGGGTCTTCGATAACTGACCACCTGATAAATAACCCGTTGTGCGCAACGAACTTTAGCACAGATTCATTTTCCATCTTAAGCTGTGCTCACTCATCTTATCATTTGAAAATCTTGAAGACTATCCACGTACGCCTCAAGCTGCAAACAGAAGGAGTGTCTCTTGGGGTTGAGTGTGATTAGTCTCTAAGACACAACCTCCATTCCATATAACATCACGCTTATTTTATTCTAAATTCGAACTTGTGTTTTTTCCCTTTCATAACATAACGCTAATTTCATTTTAAATATAAAAGGTTTTCTTCTTTTTTTAAATCCCACGATATCAACCTTGTAAAGTGTGGCCGAAACTAGTCGACTAGCAAACATTTTTTTTCTCATATCCTAAATCTTTTAATTATGAAAGATTCAACACGTCTTCCCTTCATTATTGCATTAATAAAGTTTTGTACCCCCCCAAATAATGTAATATATATATATATATATATATATATATATATATATATATATATATATATATATAGCATGTATCGTGTATCGACACAAAAAGTCAATCAAAATGGGCTCGATAGTAAAGAATACAAGATCAAAATATGTATTTTTATTTGTAAACTATACATTTATACATCCGTTAGAAGTACTCAAGTTTCATCCATCAGGTCATCCGGAATTTGGGGAAAATTCCGTTTTAAACTGGCCGTATGGGACTCTTTAGTCTTGCTTAGATGTCTGATTCGGAAAAATTTACTTGATTCGGAAGTTTTCGTATTTAGATGTTCACTTTCTGCGGTGCAGACATTATTGGATCGTCTGTGGGTATATCACCCGGTTAGTATTCTTTGAACTGCTTTCAGCTCAGGGTTATGGATGTAAAACGGTCAGGATACTTGGGTTAAACGAGGCTGAAGAGTCTCACACGGTCATTTTAAACCAGAATCTCTCACTCTTTCTCTTTATATATATATATATATATATATATATGTGTGTGTGTGTGTGTGTGTGTGTGTATGTTCGTATTTGTGTATTATATATATATATATATATATATATATATATATATATATATATATATATATATCGAGCGGTTCTTTAACGAGGTTGAGTGTTAATTTTGACGTTTCTTCTTTATTTCAGAAGCCCTCACTTTATATAAAGACCGACTCTCGACCTACGAACATACGGAAATCATGAATTATAACGAAGTCTGGTATTTGGGGCTGGATGCTAAAAAGCTAGATGCCTTACAAGGGAAATCAAGTAACTGGGGCTACGACGATGAAAATGGAACTTATCTTAAGGTACACAACTGTCTATGCATATTAACGATAAATTCCTGGTCTATATGTTAAATACGTGTAACCACTGCCATCTATAGATGACTAGCTACTGTCTTTCGTCTCCGTAAATCAACAAAAGAAGAGTAACAGTCAGCATTCGACCAGATAGAGGAAGAGGGGAAGATTAAAGCAGAGTAAAGACGGAAAAGTGGTTAATTCATGTTTTGATATAGAGCAAGGTGAGAAAGTTATATAAGTCGAGAGAGAGAGAGAGAGAGAGAGGCAATGGCGCCTTGGTTGACAATAAGAGAAAGAGAGACAACGAGATAAAGAGAGAATGAAAGAAGAGGGATACATACCATATTTGTGTGTCCGGAATGTAACATAAGTAACGTATCATCCTTTATTTACCTACTAGGTGTACCTACACGGCGTTGCCCGGGAATACAAGAGAGAAATGACTGACGATAGAATGTAAAAAAATTTTGGTGACTTGAATTTTGTAAGCAAATTATTTTGTGGAAAATGAATTTTTTAAAGTTTGTTTTAAGCGATTATTAGTCAAGAAAAATAATAATTTGTAATTAATGTGGAAACTTTCCTTTAATATTTGAAAGTATCACATGTTTTTACATATTTCTTTTTGCAAAAGTCAATGGAAATAACTTATGATATTATTACTTCGCTTTAATACCTAAGAATATTCGATAAGTAAGGAAATAAGTCCTCGCTCTAAAAGTGTTTTCAGTCGGAAATAGTATTTTCAGAAAGAAACTGACGCAAGATAAAATTCGGTAAGTAAGGGAATAAGTCCTCGCTCTAAAAGTGTTTTCAGTCGGAAATAGTATTTTCAGAAAGAAACTGGCGCAATATAAAATTCAGTAAGTAAGGGAATAAGTCCTCGCTCTAAAAGTATTTTCAGTCGGAAATAGTATTTCCAGAAAGAAACTGACGCAAGATAAAATTCGGTAAGTAAGGGAATAAGTCCTCGCTCTAAAAGTGTTTTCAGTCGGAAATAGTATTTTCAGAAAGAAACTGACGCAAGATAAAATTCGGTAAGTAAGGGAATAAGTCCTCGCTTTAAAAGTGTTTTCAGTCGGAAATAGTATTTTCAGAAAGAAACTGACGCAAGATAAAATTCGGTAAGTAAGGGAATAAGTCCTCGCTCTAAAAGTGTTTTCAGTCGGAAATAGTATTATCAGAAAGAAACTGACGCAAGATAAAATATATTCGTGCTAATAGCATAGTGGAAGAAAGAAACAACAAAAATTACCAGTTTCAAAATCCGGAAAATAATTTGTTTATTATTTACTAGCGGATACCCGTTGCCCACCGTTGCCCTGGAAAAATGTAAAAGAATGAAATAAGATGTGTAAACAGGCGACCGAACGCAAATAGGTCACAACGGAGTGTTTTAATGTAAAGAAACAAATGTCGATTTTGAATTGTGGGAAATCTATGTACCCAAGAAAATATTTTCCTCGTAGGAAATATTTACCAACGTAGGAGATATCTTTCTACACTGTGCCAATTTCTATTTTAGTTACACTCGTAACAAAAATAGAAATTGGCACAGTGTAGAAAGATATCTCCTACGTCGGTGCATTTTTACTGTTATTTTGTGTTATCTCAGGGTAAACGATGTAGATGCTTCTACAGAATTTGAACCGAACCGAACCAAACAGACTTTTGCCGAAGTAAAGTTATAACTTAGATTGGGATACGTTTAGGGTTATTTTAGTGTTCCCAAAAAATCGAAAAACAAAAACAATAAAAAAAAACAGTTAGGTTCAAATTCTGTAGAAGTACCAAGATTTTTTTTTTGTAAATTAATAAAACGTATAATAATTTTTATATTTTGATTCTGTTTGTGTTTCGTTTTAAAGAGAATGTTTATTAAAAACAAAAAGCCGTTCGGTTCAAATTTTGTAGAAGTACCAAGATTTTTTTGTAAATAAATAAATAAATAAAACGTAGAAATATTTGAATATTTTAATTTTCAAGTCTTGTTTTTGTTTAGTTTTTAAGCAAATTGTTATTGTAATTTTTTTTAAAATATAAGTTTATTTAAATAAAAATAAAGTTGATAGTAAAATTAATTAATCCGTAAAATATTACTTAGCTCACTCCTACCTACTTTGTAATCATTACGTATGCGAGAGGTGTAGTAAGAGTAGTGGACGGCTTCTTGCTGGCTGGCGGCAACATGGAAAAGGTTTGTTTTTTACTTCGCGTTGTAAATGGAAAGTTTTTTGTGTATTTTTATAAATGAGGTGGGAAGAAAATATGTAAGTACTTCTAGTACTTACAGGTAATGTATATTTTATAAAATTAAGTCAAAGTTATAAAAATATCAAAGCGTTCAGCGTTATTATGAATGTTGGTTAGTGATCACTCATTGGCTGGTTTGCAAATTCTGAAACCGGTGTTTCTGGTGTTTTTTTCTTTGTGAAATAATAAGCCCACTACGCTAGGCGGTGTTTTTAGGTTTGTGGGAGGACTTAATTGTAAGCGAAAATATAATTTTCTACTCTCTCTTTTGTTTACTTAGTTGGGAAAGGCTTACAGCGGGGACTAATAATAACGTTTTTGGAATAACTTTTAAAAATGATTTTAATTTTCTGGAATCACGGTCGAAGGTAGTAAAGACTTAAGTAATGTGTTTCGATGCGTTTAGTGCATTATTTTTATAGTATACTTCGAACTAATTTGGAAGCGGGAAAAACGTCTTAACTTTATATAGAAGATTAGATTAAATTAAATTTTGATTATATTCGCTTTCCTTTCTCACCGTAAGTTAAAATAATTGCAATAAACGTAATAAAAATATATATGTAGATGAAATTATATATATATATATATATATATATATATATATATATATATATATATATATAATTATTTCATGTACACACGAATACACTTTACAGTAACAAATAAATGAATAATAAAAAAAATGATTAATATCTAAAGTCGGAACGAATAACAAAATAAATAGAAAATAAATAATTCCAATCACGCACGTGCTAAAATAAGGTTAACCGTTAACTGGACACATTCATAAAAGGGATGCGCCGCACCCAAACAAAAGCAAATGAAAATATGTCAAGTAAAGTTCAGCTGGGCTTTTGTTTGAGAGATGCTCGACCATTGGTTAATGAAAACAATCACCCATAAGAGAGAAATAACAACGAATCTAATTGGTTAGTTAACTAGACTAAACACCACGTGGATGTATAAAAACAAACAGTAACAAAAAATCTGTGCATTTCGCCTAACGATTCCATGCGAGGATGTAACATGGACGCCTCTGTGTAGCTTAATTGCCATAAATATATTTTCATAATATATATATATATATATATATATATATATATATATACGAATCGTTTTGAGCCTAAGGAATGGAATGCTTTGCGATTTCGGCCTTTAAACTTGTAGGTTGGGTTTCAATCCACTGCTCATGAGAAGATTATTTAATTCTTACGTTTTAATTAGGAAAGTGTTACATAGAAAATATGAATATGTAACTATATGCATGACGCGTATTATTATAATATTATTGTCTTTATTAACCAATATTGATACCTTTTATATTTTCTTTTTTTTTTAGATTTTGGGTGATCATCTTGCCTATAGATATGAAATAATCGAAGTATTAGGCAAAGGTTCTTTTGGTCAAGTGGTCAAGGCCTTTGATCATCGTAATAATGAAGAAATTGCTATAAAAATTATCCGAAATAAAAAAAGGTAAGTTTTTCCGCTTACGACTTAATCAGCTTACCCCCTCCTTCCTAAGAGTAATCGATAACTCATCAAACATTGCTTACTTCCCTTTAGTTTTATATGTTCTTTAGGATTGGAAAACGGAGGAGAGACATTTTCTAAGATGGCGAACTGAACAATTACATAGGCTTAACACGTTTAACTTCTTCACGTTCACTTTTTTTAATTACCCGTCCAAAATAAGACAGTCTTTGTGTTTTTCGTTTGCTTAATTAAGCCTTTTAGAATGAATTTGAGAATAATTCTTTTTTAATTATCAATATATTGGTTTGAAATGTATCCTGTTATTATTACCTCGAGTATTCCCGGTATAAACATCACACACAAACACACAAACTATATATATATATATATATATATATATATATATATATATATATATATATATATAAGAATTGAAGGAATGATTAAAATAAAAATATATCATTAAACAAACAGTTTAATAAAGAAAAGAGAAAAAAGAAAATATTGTTTATATGAATATGTTAAAAAACATATTCATATAAACAATATTTTCAAATGATTTAATAAATATTTTATTTATGTGACAAAATTTTGCATCATGTTGGCTGACTCTAAAATTTCAAAGTTTATTATTTCAACGGCGTTTCACCGCTGTAGTAACACATATCTGATTATTGTACACACGCGTTCCAGCACGCTTCACTACAGATCGGACATAAAACAACAGTCTCTTCAATAACACCAGAAGATCTTCAGCTACGTCGTAAGACTTCGACTATGAAAAATAAAGAAAAAGGAAAATATTGTCTGTATTACCATGAATAAGGTTTTTAAAACCGAAAATTTGGATTACAAAAATGATTTAATAAATATTTCATTTATTTGACAAAATCTTGCGCCATGTTGGTTGATTCTAAAGTTTCAAAGTTTATCATTTCAACGGCGTATCAAAGCAGTAGTAACACTTATATCTCATTATATTTATTTCTAATTATGCCAAAATATGTTTCATTTACATTTCTCATAGCATGAGTTTTGTAAAGTGAAATTTTGCGTTCTAATGAAATTATTTGCATAAATTAGAAATAAAAACTTATATTTTTCTCAGTATCTGTTTCAATTTGGAATTTTGAACACATCAAAGAAATAGACAAGTGAATCGGTATTCTTTTATATTTAAAAAGAAATAGTAAATACAACACCACAATTGATGAAAAAGTTAGTGATTCCTATTTTCGTTGACCTCTCTCACTTAAGTTTGAAATAACATTTTTTATTCTGTCCTGATTAAGTTTTAAATAACATTTTCGTCGGTCTGTCATTCTTAAGTTTTAAATAGCATTTTTATAGGTCTGTCATGCTTAAGCTTGAAATAACATTTTTGTTGTTCTGCCATGCTTAAGTTTGAAAGAACATTTTTATTCTGTCTCACTTAAGTTTGAAAGAACATTTTTATTCGGTCTCACTTAAGTTTGAAATAACATTTTTATTCTGTCTCACTTAAGTTTGAAATAACATTTTTATTCGGTCTCACTTAAGTTTGAAATAACATTTTTTATTCAGTCTCACTTAAGTTTGAAATAACATTTTTTATTCGGTCTCACTTAAGTTTGAAATAACATTTTTTATTCTGTCTCACTTAAGTTTGAAATAACATTTTTATTCGGTCTCACTTAAGTTTGAAATAACATTTTTATTCGGTCTCACTTAAGTTTGAAATAACATTTTTTATTCTGTCTCACTTAAGTTTGAAATAACATTTTTATTCTGTCTCACTTAAGTTTGAAAGAACATTTTTATTCGGTCTCACTTAAGTTTGAAATAACATTTTTTATTCTGTCTCACTTAAGTTTGAAATAACATTTTTATTCTGTCTCACTTAAGTTTGAAAGAACATTTTTATTCGGTCTCACTTAAGTTTGAAATAACATTTTTTATTCGGTCTCACTTAAGTTTGAAATAACATTTTTTATTCTGTCTCACTTAAGTTTGAAATAACATTTTTTATTCGGTCTCACTTAAGTTTGAAATAACATTTTTTATTTGGTCTCACTTAAGTTTGAAATAACATTTTTTATTCTGTCTCACTTAAGTTTGAAATAACATTTTTATTCGGTCTCACTTAAGTTTGAAATAACATTTTTTATTCGGTCTCACTTAAGTTTGAAATAACATTTTTATTCTGTCTCACTTAAGTTTGAAATATCATTTTATCAGTCTGTCATTCTTAAGTTTTTAAAATCATTTCCAACACAGATTGAATAAACGCATCTTAAGAATTGTGTGCGTTTAAATCTGTAGCTTATAATTATTTAGAAACATAAAGATGCGTCTTTTAAGAGTTTCGTTAGTCGGTCCGCGGTCTGTCACACCTATCAAGCTTGAAATAGCATTTTTATCGCGAAATGCACAGATTGAATTTACACAACATTCGAACGGACACCTCTTGCTTTTTAATCACAGACAACCTCCGGTTCTAATGATTTTAAGAACGTTAGTTTCTGCAGGGAGATGTCGCTGTCGTCCATCATACAGCGCCTGGTATTCCCAAATGGTCGCCCATCTGGTAGTGACCAGGCTCAACATCGCTCAACTTCAATGATCTAACGCGAACCGATGTGCAAATTGTGCACATGGTCATTAACAAAGTATCAACTATTGTCATCGTCTCCTTCTTCAAGACTATACCAGTCTTCTGAATGGAATAAAACTACCCTTCCTCTTATCATGTCTTGATGTGAAATTGACTCTAGGTCCGTTCAGCCGGATTCCTCCGAAATAGGAAGTTTCTAGGGAATATCAAATTTACAACCTGCCCCCAGTCGCATATGTATCCCGCTCAGGCGAGATAACTTTAGCGACGTTATTTTTTTGTTCATTTTTTTTTTTTGCAGGGTGGTGTCGCCATTATCCTACATACAGCGCCTGCTATTACCAAAAGGTCGTCCATCTAGTACTGACAAAGCTCAACATAGCTTAACTTCAGTAATCTAACGAGATCCGGTATGTGAACGTGATTATCTCTGGCAACCAACAAATATGGTGTCCAATTGCGCACGTGCTAATTAATAAAGTATCAAATAGAAACCGAAGCGATTCATTTATTTTTCATGGGTTCAACTTGTGATGAATATACGACGGTATAGATGTGATGGTAGTTGAATCTTAGGAAAGTTTTTCTTTTTGTTGGTTTTAAAGGAGTGAAAGAAAAGCGGTTGAGTAGGGGAATGATACATTGTCGAGATTCACTGATTACATTGGAAGGACGTTTTTTTTTGTTAAAAGTGATACTCTCGCCAGATTAGGATAATATGTGTATTTTTTTTGAAAAAAACACGTCACATTTGTTAACTGCTATTTCAAACTTATAAAATCGTAATACCGAAAAGGGTAGGCGTAGACGAAGCGTTCCCCGTTTTTAGTGTTTATTTAATTCATTTTTTCTTCTGTCTACTTAAAACAAAACGGAACTTTATGAGCAAAGTGTCTTTTCAAGAACTACTCGTATGTGGGACATAATACCACTGGGCTGCTTCCCAGTTGACAACAACATGGTCGTTTTCAAGTCGAATGTTAACAAATTCTTGTCGAGTCATCCTCTTAAATCATCAAGTCCTGCCCAGTTTCAACCATCGTCTCCAATACTCAAGGTGCTGTATCACCATCCACCTGACAAACTCATTAATCCTTATCCTCTAGTGATTTGGGGTCTTAATAAGCAGTGACCCTATCAGTACATAAAAACATATTTGGGGAAACTTTTACTATCGATTAATCACCAAATATTGACAGTATAATATTAAAACTATCTATCTTATACTACTAAAACTTATATTATTTGTTTGTCAACATGCACATTTGATGACGCCAGAGAAAAAGAGAGAGAGGGAGACATCCTTTATCTATGGTCACAGGGTTGTCTACTAGACGAATGTTTCCACCGATAGGGGTCTAGTACACTACTAAAACTCTGTGGAGATTGCTTGCTTGATATTTACTGTAAATATATACAATTAGGCACATGGCCATGAAATTGGGACGAAGTATGGGTTTGTTAGTCTTTCACCGTTGAGAGGAATACAGTTAGTCATTTGTTGTATCCTCGCCCTTTCACAATACGTCACAAAGAGAGGTAAATGACCTAATGAAGCTACCATTTATCCTTTATGACGTCATCCATTTTCAAGTACATATATATATATATATATGTATATATATATATATATATATATATATATATATATATATATATAAAACTTCTTTGTAATATAGTAGGAAAAATCCCAACAGAAAGAAGAAAATACACCCTTCACCATCAAATGAAAAGTAATTGAAAGAAAACCATCCTTTTCTCCAGCCATAAACAGATGTCCTCTTTGTGATGCTGAAAAATATCACATTTCAAGGGCCATTATTGATCCGAATACAGCCTATTCTAATATCCGCGATGAAATCTTTAAGGGATGTATCCACAAGAGACAAGCACTACTCATAAACTGGACTGACCGATTCACATAATGTCTAGCTACCCACCTCTACTTCCCATCATTACTAGTATAAACAAATTAAAAAATATGAACAAACACCTCATCAGCCCATATCCACATATATTTCAAGAGAAAAAACATCGACTTTAACAAAAATATTTAATTTATTTATCAATCATTAGACTAATCTAACAAATCCATTTAAACAACCTCAAACCTTTATATTTCCAACAAAGTTACCTCCCTTAGATCTAGCAATTTCTTCATTAAAATTACTCCGGGCTGTCCTAAAGAATTTTAACACGATATTAACTAACGGTTTTCCTTTTAAGAACGCACACCTTCAAACCCAAAAACAGTAACGGCTAATGATACAAATTCATAAAATTGGCTCACGGGAATTACATAGACACTTTTTTATTTTTTATATTTTATTTTTTATTTATTTATTTTTAATCTTTTTATTTCTTATGTTTTAATTTCAAATTTTATTTTAATTTTAATTATATTTTTATTTTTATTTTATTTTTATTCCCTTTAATTTTATATTATTATATCTATCCAAATCTCCTCCGGTTTTAAATCTCAGCAGTTTCATTACACTAAATTTAAATTCAAACAAACATACAAAACACACTGAGCAAATAACGCGTCCCAACGAGAGTGTCATGTGACTTCACATTTCCAAAACAGATGACAACAGATGCTGAAGAGAGCCGGATGGCTAAGACTTTCCGTGCTTGAAACCGACGGTACAAATGTTGTACTTATTTTTCTGTACCAATATATATATATATATATATATATATATATATATATATATATATATATATATATATATATATATATATATAATTTATTTCATACGTACATAAAAGTAATAATGGACACGTGTTTCTGGCTCACAGCCGTCATCAGCATGGCTAACTTAGACAGAGATCGAACCTTCGATATCGATGTCTATAGTTCAGTGTTCTACCATCAAGACGCTCTGTCTAGAAATATGTACGATTTTTATCACCTAAATATTTAATATATTTTTATGTAATTATTTTTATTGGTGATTGTAGCGTTCGTTGTTATTTTGCTTACTATTATTTCGATTGTCTCACTTTCCTAAGTGATTAAGATGCAGAAAATTGCATTATTTATCGCTCTTAACTTCATAGGACGTATTTTTCGTTAATATATATTTTTATTTATTTGATACGTACATAAAAGAAATCCATGGACACGTGTTTCTGGCTCACAACCGTCATCAGCATGGCTAACTGAGACAGAGATCGAACCTTCGATATTGATGTCTATAGTCCAGCGTTCTACCACTCGACCAAGACGCTCTGTCTAAAAATATGTACGATTTTTATCACCTAAATATTTAATGTATTTTTATGTAATTATTTTTATTGGTGATTGTAGCGTTCGTTGTTATTTTGCTTACTATTATTATGGGACAATCGAAATAATAGTAAGCAAAATAACAACGAACGCTACAATCACATTCGGAAAAGAGGAGCAAAAGAGAAAACACATATGAGATGAGAAAATATAGAGAGAAGAGAGAGGAAAATACAGATATTTAATAATATATATGAAAATACTGAAGCTTTAATAAAGTTTTGTTCATAAAGAAACAAAATATTAGTCTACTGATGTGTCTTTTACACTGTACAGTTTGTCCACGTTTTCATTTTTTTACTATATTTAGTATGTATATTATGTACGTATATATATATATATATATATATATATATATATATATATATATATTATTTGTAGTTAAACTTTTTAACTTTAAGCTTAATGGATATTAATTTATAATTCCGCAGCATACACAGATAGATAATAGAATGCGACTATATATTTATTGACCAATAATCTATCCATATATATTCAAATATATACTGAATTTTCGAAAACGATGATTCGTCAGAAAAAAAAGACAAGAAAAGCATAAAAAACGAAGAAAAAACACACATTTATAAACATTGTTATGGGTCCATTTTTTAAAAAGCAAATTTTGCATTTATTGCCAAAACTAACCTCATCTTTTATATAAGCAGATCCAAACAAAATACGTTTATCCTCTCCTATATACATGTACAAAAACAAATGAATGTCTTTCTCACACAAAAATGAAATGAAAAAGATAAAAAAAAGAAAAATAGAATTTAAAAAATCCCCAAATACGAAAGAAATTCAATATTTTTAGATTTGTAAAAAAATCAAGTCAAAAGCAAAGGTTGCTATTCACAGTATTTTTTCCAATAGTTATTTATTTTTATGTCAGTCTTGTTTATCCTCTTATTAAAAATGAATTCTATTTTATTTAATTTCTTTTAAAGTAAAACTTATTTAATTAAGGAATAAAAGATTATAATATTTCTTATTTTAGTTTTAGTTCTACAGTTACAATTATGTATTTTATCTACTTTTACTGTGTTTGTTTCATAATTTTGTTATTTGTTCATATTCTTTAATATGATTTTTATTCCTCCCAAAATATTAGTTATATTAAGTCAACTGTACTGAGTATACTTGCAAGTTATTATTGTGGATTTTATTTAGGCCTAAATTCAAAATTGTGAATTTTGAACGATGCAGACAGTTCTGAAGGACGTCATGTTTTCTATTAAGTATGTTATATTTTGATGTTAGTATGTGATAAGATGCTAAAATACATATATTTAATTTTTTAAATTTACCTGGGAAGTATTTATTCGCTCTACCAATAGCAGACTCTTCTAATTTGTATCGTCTGTTATTATCCTCTAGTTCTTTAATATATTTAGCTAATGATGTTGGGTTATTGATTAAGCCTTTATTCGTTCCTTTTAAATGAATATACAACATTTCTATATCTATTTTAAAATCGTATTCCGTTTCGCCTATATATGACCGTCTTTCTTTCTCTTTCTATAACTTTAAACTATATTCTAGGTTAGACATTTGTCCCCATAATTGACATTCATTTGCAAGTCTACAAATGCATTGGGTTGCTAATTAGAGGTTATAATAGTTATTTGATACTTCAGCATTTATGTTGCTATTTACTTAAATATTATTAGAGGTTATTATAGTTGAAAGTAAGTTGATTGAGGTTGAGTATGATAGTTTTACGGCGTTTCTATATAAATCCCAATAATAATTTAATATTTTCTTGTATTTTTAAAAATTAAAAATTTGCAAATATTTAAAAATACTTTCATTAGTTTCTGTCAAAATCCCACAATATTTGTTTACATTATTCAAAGGGGAGACAATTAATGCTTTACTTGCTTCTCTTGATTACTAATTTGTGTTATTTTCTCTTTCAGGTTTCACAAACAAGCTAACGTAGAAGTGGAAATCCTCGAAACTTTGTTGAAGAAAGATAAGGATAACCGCCATAATCTCATTCATATTAGAGACCATTTTACTTTTCGTAACCATTTGTGCATTACTTTTGAGTTAATGGGGTGAGTATTATTAAGTCTACTTTATTTCATGATTTCAGCATCAGAAATTAGTCGATATTACCTCGCCTCTATAAGGTTTATTTATGAAATTTTGTTACAAAAGACCATAATAACCTATGTTGGCCTCTTTTAAGTCTTGAGAGACAATAGATACCCTCTGTAGGGGTGTCTACTTGGGGAGTCTATAACGAGGCCAGAGTTATGCAATCTACAACAACACATTTGCTCTGAACCGGCACTACTTGATCCAGTTGAAAATGCCGGGATTACCAGAAAAAAAAAACTGATGTTATTTTTCTGCACAATCAAGGCTTGGGAGTCAAGTCTATCCATAGCTGGAGAACGGATTTGACAGAGTACAATATCGACTTCGCAGTCTGATATGGGATGATCTCTTCTCTTCTCTTTCATACAGCCTCTTTCTCACAGAAGAAATGTTGCTAGTCTTTCTCTACTCTATCGTTATTTTCATGGCAGGAAATGAAATCTCTAGTTCCGACATATAAAAGATTCACAACAAGAACTCGTCTAGCTACAACCACTGCAAAACTTTTCTTTTCTCTCTCTCTCGGTACCTAAAACCAAACAAAACATCTATGAACAAAGTTTCTTTCCTAGAACTTACCATTTGTGAAACACAATGCGATGGCGCTGCTTTTCAGCTGACTACATTATGGTTGTTTTCAAGTCAAATGATAACAAGTACTTGTTGCGTTGTTCTCTTAAATAATCAAATTCTGCCTATTTCGTCAGCTTTTCCAATCCTCTCATGGTGTTGTTCATTGTCCAACTGACAATATCATTAACGTTTACCATCTAGTAGCCTTTGGGCCTTCATAAATTATGACCCATTAGTATAAAAAAGAAAAGAAAACAAAAAAAAACACATATACAGTACTAAACAGGGTTTTGTTTTCCCAATAGCTTTCAAATTACAGTGAAATATTTCGGGGTTATTATTCAGTAGGGTGCAGAAATGATCACCCCATCAAGTTTAAGGTCTGTAATTACTTCACCTTGGTTATCCAGAATTTGATCACTGATCGCCAAAGTTGACTTTGAGACTGACTTCAATAACTGGTACAATTTAATGGAATCGCCGGCTTGCTACATATTAGTAGCCACCGTACACCAGAAACTGTTACAATCTCTCTGAGTGGATCAGGTAGTCAGACGATCCAGAGTTGTGGGCTCACTTGGTTCTGTTGGCAAACTCTATGGTCTGATTGGATATCCAGTCCTTCTTACGTTGCTTAACTTAGCCAAGAATTGTTTGCAGCCGCTCCTTACACGGTACTCTTCAACGCTTGCCACATTTGTTGACTGGTTTAAGGTTATCGCAGCCCTTGGTTACGTAAATTGACTTGAAATTCCCTCACTGTCGCCTCACATCCCAGTTTAGAAACATCGCACCTCGGCCCTTCAGGCGAGCATCGATTTGCTTGTAAACGAATTTAAAGCTTGGCTCTTACTTTATCGGATCCACACAGTTTCTCAGTCTTAGCTCCCCTATATGAGCGGGTGTCAAGCACTGAGCTGGCCTACCTGGCATTCACCAAAATATGCTCAATCTTGTTTGATGTAACACTATCGTTCGAATACTAAGTAACTAGATGGTGTCTAGTAGCAACGATGAATCGAATATGTGAGGCCAAATCAATTAGCATGTCCCATTGGTGTAGTAGTCACCAACAGCTAAGGACCCCAGAATGTGTCTAGTTATGGCGTCAGCTTTCTAATCTGCCACCAAAATCAGCATATTAGTTGAAGATGTGCAGTCTATAGTAGCTTGGAGCTCGTTGTAGAATTAGTCTGTCGCTGTATTTAGAGAATCCAACGTGGGTGCATAGGTCGTGATTAGTGGGATGTAGGATGTGGCACAGTGTAAACGAGAAGCTGAGAAGATATTGGTTGCCGTTCAAGAAGTGCCTTGTTAGCACAGTCTCTGAAGGTGATGGCAATTTCACGGCAGCCCTACTTTACTTCGCCCTGCTTCTGCTCGCCCATATGGATAAGATGTCAACCCACCTTCGGTCAAAGAGATCCATTCAGTTGTGTTGAAGCTAAAATATAATAAAGCCCAAGGCGAAGACGGTCTTCTGACAGAACTCTTCAAAGCCGCTTAGAACGAACTCATTCCTCATCTGCCCCGACTCATCTCTGAAATCTGGACAACCGAAGTATTCTTCTTTGCCTGTCTTTGAACCATGTGGTCATATGACAGTTTCCCACTTTTTATGCAGTCCTTTGCAATAGTATTGTACTCTGCAAGATCTTTCAAGCTACACCGTTTGGGCAGTAGGGGGCAGACCAGGCAGTGTTGCATCGTATGGTCCTCCTCTCCACATTCACAGATAGTTGAGTCAGTTTTGTAGCCCCATCTACTCATAGCAACTTTTGATCACCCCATTCCCGTTCTCAGGCGGTTTAGTGTTTTCCACTGGAGTCAGGGTGCCTCTGAACCGAGAGAGAGTTCCTCAGAAGTAGGGATTTCCATGTCAGTGGCCGTAGTCTGGTCTCTTCCTGATATGTTTTTAGGGGTTCGACATGGCTGAAGAAGCTTCTCCTTGATTTCAGTTGTTGGACCGTTGGTTCACATCCATGAATGAGATGGCGTTCATCACTGATAGCCTTTGTGATCTCTACTCGACTGGCAACTTCCCGTCTCACATCAGTGAGAAGATGCAGGTTGTTTAGGTTGGTGGGCTTCAGGCAGCTAATGATCAAGTGGCAGATGTTGTTCAATGCTAAGTCTAGGTTTTTGGTATGCATTAGGCTCTCCCTAACAGGACAAGAATAGTCTGCAGAGGAATAGCACAAGACTAAGGCAGTGTATCTTAGTGCGTGTGTGCTGTGGCTCCCCACTTGGAGTTGATCAGTTTCCGTATGATGTTGTTCCAGGAGCTGACTTTCACTTTTGTCTTTTTTACATGTTCCCTGAATGAGAGGGTGCGGTCCAGGGTTATGCCAAGGTAGACAGGGTTAGTGCGATTCTCAAGTTATATTCCAGACTATGTGATGTTTAGGGGTCGGTTGGCTACTCGGTTCCTGAGATAAAACGAGCACACTTAAGTTTTTGCAGGCTTTGTTGTTTGGTAGTGCACTTCCTGTTGAGTAACAACTGATGTGCAACTTGGTTGCGGTGATGGTGCACTGCTGTTGGATTGGAGTTGATGGATCGTTGCTGATTTTCCGAATTAGACTCCATGCGTTTTTACTATTCTTCGTCATATCAGTTTTCTTCCACAGATTTTGCTATTTCCGTTGTCGGCTTTCTGATAGAGAGGTCATGAGTCTCTCGTCTTCTTCGATGGTACTTTTAGCAAAAGGGTCAGATTCGTAGAGCTGTTGATATTGCTCATATACTTTTCTGCTTTGGACATCGAGTCCAGGTATGTATTGTGTGCGACAGCCTCTTGGGATGTTCTTCTAGGCTGCTTGGTGCATGAACCCGGTGAAACTATCATAGTTTTTGGGGGTCTGCTGGGACATTATTTTTAGTGTATCCCCATTGGGTGATATGGCTGTTTATGTTGCCAATCATAATCTTATATTTCCCAGATGCTGATGGCATATCTGGCATCACAAGTGGTGTAGGAGGTGGTTTATATACTGAGGTGATGGTGATTCCTCTTAACTCAGCTATTAGGACTTTGATGTTATTTTCATTGATCTTTGTTGTTGATTCAATGATTGTCCCATTTTTGACTAGTATGATGCTTCAATGTTTCACATGTGGTATTTCTGTGATGGTGGGCATTCCATCCACATGAGGGCGGGGATGTTTAGTAGTCCACGGTGGGGTTTTTGTAGGCAGAGAATATCACACTGATGCTCTCTGCAGAGTTTTGCAATAAGTTCTTCTTTGATGTTTAAGGATTGATGGTCAATGTTGATTTTGGAGGCGGGCACTGGCCTTTCTTCATCCTTCAGGTTAATAATTTACTGACATTTGTTGAGCTTATGGACATCGCTCGTCGTTTTTGGCTGGTCTTTTGGCTTGCTTCAAAGTGTTCGGTAGAATTTGCAGGTAATAGTAAGTATTACTTGACAGGGATCGCAATGTGGACGCTTCTACCTTGATCCCCGACAACCGAAGTGATGTCCTTCTACAAAAAATGTAATAAGCAGGCTTTCAGAAATTATAGAGGTATAATCTTGCTTGACATTGCCTTCAAAGTCTTTGTTATCACTCTCCTTCGATGCTAATAGAAGGAAAGCGACAAAAAATCCAGCCTTATGAAAGTCGATTTTCACCTCCTAGATCATCATTCTGCGTAGGGAAATTCCAAGTACAGTGGTGCTGCCATCAGCCGACAGTCGTATGTTTCGTAGTCTTTAAGGTTGCATTCGACTCCATCGATCAAACATCCTTCACAAGTAACAACCAAACAGAATATGTGGACGTTCAAAAACATACTTCATGTCTCCCACATTCAACTACAGCAACCCTCCATGACTGAGGTAGTCATTCCACGATCGTCTCCAGGGATAATTCTCGCTGGGATTTAACTTGGAAATAACAACATAAAGAAAAGAGGAGTTTGAAGAAAGGACCAGTTACTAAGCTTTCATCATTGCCTTCTCTTCTACCAGCGGCAGGGGTGCATTCTGGCTGCAGATCTTTTGGGCTGTTGGCCACCGTTGATGTTACATCCTCACCACTTGTGGTGTTCACCTAAAAACTTCCCAACGACTGCTTACTCCTGTTACTCCCTCCCTCTTTGAACCATGTTATGTCACGTCCGCTTCTGGCTACCAGTTCAGGTGACATTTGAGTACATATTCGCGGACCCCATGATCCTGATCTCCTGTGTACATGTGAACACCGCCCTGAGAACCCAAATCATCAGATATATACTAGCACCGTACTCATTACTATTCAACAATAGAAGTTGATGGAATGGCCCCCTCTTCCCCAAAAACTGCTCAATCTTTTGAAGTCTTATTATCTTTTGATGCCCACTAGAGTTTACTGCTATGCTGAAGACTCAGAATTCTTCAAGGTTAAATCCGAAGTCAGATAGGGATGTGCACTTTCCCCCAACTCTTCTCAATTATGCACTCGACTGGATAATGGACCGTGCTCTTATAGAATTTCATGGGTAGTAACTTTTCCTTGACTCACTTCAATCATGCTAACAAATTTGCTATCCTTTGCGATAATCGTTACACTATCCAGTTCGTTGTCACTCAAATAAGGGAATCAGCCTTCACAATGGGAATGCAAATCAATGAGTTCCTTATGTCTAGTGTTCATGCAACCAATCATACCTCAGTTTGCCTGAATGGAACAAACTTGGAGAAGGTCGAAACCTTCAAATATTTGGGTACCACATTTACATCAACAGGCCAGAGCAAGGATGAAATTCAGCATCGTATTAACAGTACCTTCTATTGTCTACAAGCTCGCCTTTGGTCGCGTAGTGAAATCCGAGTAAACACAAAGGTCTGAATTTATCATGGACTAGTACGTACCATCCTTCATTACAGATGTTAAACTTGGCCTCTGCAACAGGAGGATCTGCACAAACTATAGGTCTACGATCACAGCTATTTGCATCAAGTGGCCCACATCAGTTCACTGGATAGAATCTCCAATGGTGAAGTCCAGCACCATGGCTAGACGCCTTCGTTGGCTAGGTCACACTCTCCAATGCGAAGAGAGTGAACTCATATGCAGAACTGTGGCTCCTGAACCCATACCCAAATAGTGAAAGCATAGGGGCAGTCAGCTCAAAACCTCACTTGTGATGATCAAAACAGATACAGTGGCTGCCTGTCATGTCTATGGTCTTCGACATTGGACAAGAAACTGACTCAAAATTATCACTGATGCTTCCACGGACTGGAGATAATAGAGCGCAGTGATCAGGTGTACCCCCTAGATGTTGATTAAGGCTACTTTGGCGAAAACCGATAAGTACAGGGTCCAATTGTGCACCACTTTTATAAACCCGACATGCAGAAAACATTCAATTGTAATGTAAATGGTACAATTTCAATATTTTAGAATTTTTAAAAAGATTTATGTTAAAAATCTATTAAAGTGGTAATAACTTAATATTTTTGAATGAATTCTAAAATTGTAGAGGATTTTCATAAATTTGGTTTGGTTCTTTTTTTACGGTATATCAACCCTTTTTAGGCAGGAGCAAAAACCTTGCCCAAGGGTGTCTGATGACAGTTTAGTGTTGTTCCCGAGACAGATTCGATTAAACTCATAGATGGGACCCTGGCTCCGAGTAAGAGTGGACCTGAAAGTAACGGTAATTAAGAGGTGACTCTCTGCTTCCTCCTTGTAAAACATTCACAGCAAAAACTCGTCTCTCTACTTACAACGGAAAAAGACTTTCCTTTTTTTTCCTTCATGTGCCTAGCATCAGGTGGAATTTCCATGTACTGAGCTTCTTTGCGAGGGCTTCTTGTCTGTGGAAAACATTACCGCATGACTGCTTTCCTGCAGATTACAACACAGTTGTCTTTAAATCTAATGTCAACAAATATTTGTCACCAACCGTCCCCCATGAGTAAGCAAACTTAGTTCATATCATTACTTGTTCCTAATCTTTTGGCTGACAATCATTCCATTTCATTAACACTTATCTTCGAGTGGCTTTTGACCTTGATAAGTTGTGATTTAACAATTAAAAAATAGGTAGTGGTATAGCTTTTCAACGAGAGAAAACCGACGTTTTCTTCGGCATCTTCCGGCAGTTTACAGAAATAGCCAGAATATACCGGAATGCGTAGCCAATGAGAAGGCTCAGGAAGCAGACAACTTTACCTCTAAATTGTGTAAATCCGACAATTCCTGGCAGGCAGTCGATAATTGAAGACAAGTGATTAAACCGAAAATAAATTTTATAGCTGTGGGACAAAGGGTTAGGTTACGGTTAGTTTAGGGTTAGTTTAGGGTTAGTTTAGGGGTACTGGTACAGCTTTTGAACCGGACAAATGCCAAACTATTTTTCTTTAATCCTAACTTTACCTAAGTTAAAGTTTTCTTTTTCAAAAGCTGCATCTACCAAAAAAATACAACGAAAAAACATTTTTACAAATCATTAACATCTGTAAAAAGTGATGTTGCATTGTTTATGTTCTAAAGATTAAAAAAAAACTTTTTATCGAAAAAAAACCAAAAACATTTCCAGTGAAAACAAAATTTCTTTCATTGGTTTTCTTCGTCAAATAATAAATAAATTGTCATAAAAATAAACATACGGTGAGTGATTTTTCGTTCATTATTTTTTTATGTTGCAAATCCGCCTCGTTTGGATTTTGCCACCAGTTTGTTTTGATTCGGCTTTTTCCGGCTGTTTACGTATTTCGGCGTTGGCAAAAGCCGGTTTTGTCTGGTTCAAAAACTATACCAGTATCAAAAAAGAAGTAAAAAAAAATAACACTCCCCAAAGTTCCAAAATTATGACTTCACCACCACATTTAGTTTATTGTATAATTGCTGTAGTAAAAATAAATAAATGAATAAATAATAAATATGTAATAATAATAATATCAGACCTACATATGTTTAAACATACTCCTGCATATTTCAAACTTAATATTTCTCTATATAAAGTTAGGTATGTTTATATATTTGTATGTAGAGGATTCACTCTTAAATTTATTAACCGATAATTATATTTTTTAAAACAGCTGCTATGCGTAAGGGGTCCAAATGTGAACTATGTTTAGTTTAATTTAGTTTTATTCAAAGGCAGTAAAAAGAGGGTGAAACCCCTTCATGAAAATTTTAACAATAGACATCAATTAATAAATATTCCCAAAATTTCAGTTTCTTTAGGGGGTATTTTAAGAGTTTTAAGAAGCATAATATGGGAAAAACTCCCATTGGAAAATTCAAATATTTCAGATTTGCATTGAATTTGATCCATAGTCATTAGACACTAATTGAGCAATATTCCCTGAATTTCAATTTCTTCTTAAGACCTTTTCAGCTTAAGCCTTAAATTTGAGATATTTTCTAGAATCAAAATCATGTAATGGATTGTGATCAATATTGGAATAAGGATTATATTTAGTATCATTATATATTTATTTTAATCGTCACAGAGGACATAAAAGTAGTGCAAAAAGTTATTTTTGGGGGAATTAATTTTAATCTTCCTGGGACGGGTATTCTACTACGTCCATCTAAACAGTTCTTACACATGTGTTCATTATTTCTCCTCTGCCAATTTCTCTCGTCTTTCCTGTTATTTGTTAGTCGAGAATAGTTTTGATTTATTTGCCAACACATTTTGACATTCTGATGATGTTGTTCGACTTAGTTGGGCTTCAAAGCCTCTTTAGATAATTCTGCCACACGGAGTATACGTGTTTATCGACATCAGCCAAAGTGTCCGCTTTGCATAAGTGAACACGCTTTGCTTATCAGGGCGAGTCTAAAAGGATTTTATCAACCTGATGAAAATAGAATCTCGACAGATAACGGGATCGAGCCCTGGATTTATTCGCAAACGGGTCATGCAATGGTCATTTATTCTCAAGAGACTCTGTGGTACAAAATCAAAGCTAAAAATAAAACTTATCTCTTATCTTTCTCTCCCTTTATATATAATCATCCACAGATAGCTGTTTTGTCGTATCGCGGCTCTTCAGTGTGGCTAGACATGGCGAGTGTCTTCACACTCAGATTCAAAACCTGATCGTCAGATCGCCTGAAGCTGTGATCAGCAGTCATGTATTTTAGCTCTATGCTATTACACTGACCCCGACAGCAAAATAAATTATAGCTACTGGTTGCTGAGAGAAATCTATTCTAATTATGAAGAGTAATGTCTTACGCTAAGTGGAAATCGATATTTCCCATACAAGATAGCTCAACCCACATTTTATATATATGTTCACAAGGAATCTTATATGGTGCATAAAGATTTCAAAATCTCTATTTATAAAACTCAATGTATGTGTGTATGTGTATGATGTTTTCTGTTTCCTAAAAAAGAAAGGTTAGAGAATATACATAAAGTCTAAAAGTGTATTCTTATGTAAAATGGAAGTATTCCCGAATCTCTAAGTGCACCCCTAAGTGCCCTCCTCCTATGATGGCATAACCCCCTTAAAATTCAAATATATTCTTTTCTTTATGAAATTTAAACCATAAGTATAAACTTTCTGTGGGAAGACAATGGAAGTGTTCTCGAATCTCTGAGTACTCTCCTAAGGGAGCTATGAGAGCCTAACGTCCTTTAAAACTCCAAATATATCCTATTTTGATGAAATGTATATCATATGTATAAAATACTCCGAGGAAGACAATGGAAGTGCTCTGGAATCTCTACAATACCCTCTATTTGCCGAATATCTATGTGCCCCTACTTCTAAGTGACCCATGGGGATAGAACCCCCTTAATTTTCAAATATGTTTACTTGATTTAAATGAAATTAAAACCATATGTATAAGACACTAATCTAGAGAATTTCCCCACATTTCAGATTCTTTCAACTACATTAGAGGGCGAAACAGGTGGAGGGTGGGCGCAGTAAATACAAATAAAGTAATATGGTGTTATGAGCAAATTGAAAAAGTACATAGTAGTGATCCTCATTCAATCCCGAGCAACGTCGGGCCTTCCTGCTAGTATTATATAAAAAGGGGTCTTCTGGAAGGAGCATGACTCCCCCCTCCACTGAAATGTGTTTCACCTTTGATTTTAATACTATGCACCTCATAGTTAACTATGTCGATTCTGAAAATTCTGAATTTAAGTGAAAATAAAACGCATGCGACAAATTGCCTTTCCCTGCGTTTACGTGACATCAAGTGGCAAGTGGTGGTGGCGTGTAATGTCATCCACAGCCGAAAGTAAACGCGTTTCAATAAGCCATTATGAATCTGCAAAGCTAAAAACAACATTATTTTATACTTTGTCATACATGTTTGTGATTTAATTTCGCTATTCCACGAACGATCATATAGGTCCACAATGGAATAGTTTTAATGTTATAAATCTTAGGCGTTATAAAGACATCAGTACTAGTCTTCTTTCTGCCCTTCAATCCACTACGATCCTTAGCAAGGAAAGGGGTGGGGTCCAGAAAACTCAGGTAAAATCGCTATCTTATAAAAAGACACAGGATAAGAATTATATTAGTAAACTAACCAAATTACCCGTCAACGCCGGCTTTCTCAAACCTTTTCTCATCGGCACGTCAGTTCTAATGAAGAAGTTTGTTTTTTATTTAAGTCGTAGTAAAATGAAATATTATTCAGGTTTATGTGTGAGGAAAAGTTGGGTACTTGTGGCAGGCTGATGGAAACGCACCTGTCTTGTTTGGATTACTTTTATTTACATTATTTTGGCATAAATGGTCACATGACACGTTTGTAGCTAAAACAAGATAGATTTGTTTTTTGTTTTTTGCTGTCATTGTCTTTATTTTTCTAACCTCAACCAGTCACGTTATTCATAGTTCTTTCCGTGATGTATTTCTATTCCTACCTACGTCACGTCAGTAATTATAACATGACAACCTTTGATCTTCTAAAATGTATTTATCAGATCTTAGTATTGATATCACCAAACCAAAGTCGCAACGCCGGCAATCTGTTGCAAAACCAATTTCTGATAATTCAGATACAAGAGGCACGGTGTTTTTCTCTAAGTTGCCGTTGTTTGGTTTGGTAGCGACTTTATTTTCTAAGGTCATTCTCCGATCCTCTCTTAGCATCATTATCCGAGGGATTTCGCTACATATGATAATGATCGATATTGGATAAGAAAGAACCATAACGCTTTAGTAAAAGAAACACTCATTTAGTGTTAGATTCGAACCCTAGAAGATGGAATAAAATTGAACTGAAGGCGAACGCTTTATCCACACGGCCACCAATCAAGCGAAACATGTTTTCTTTTTTATGTGCTTAAACAGTTTATGAATTCGGTGTAGGGATTTACTTCTCCGTATAAACCGGAAATAGTTCGATTGTCTAAGAAACATAAAGAAAAGTTCCATTTTTAAGTAAAAAAAGAAAATTTCAATTAAGTAAGATGATTTGACTAAAAAAACAATCTTGACTTATTTGTATATGTTTATTAATTTTTCTTACTGGTAGGTATGTCATTCGGTCAGCTAACAATAGAAAATATTAAACTGGAAAAGGGACGCTAAAAATGGCGGAACTTTTGCTTCTAATTTAGGTACTTCTAATTTTGAATAATGAGTTTTTAAAAAAAGGTTCAAGAACTTCTGCCATCGAAAACGAAATCGGATCGAAGGTGCTGATTGAAAATCTTAGATAAACCGTATAACTGTGATGCCGCGACATACATACACACGTACAGACAACTTTGCTTTATATTAGTAAAATGTATTGCGTTTTTATTTTCAGAATGAATCTTTACCAACTGATAAAACGAAATAATTTCCAAGGTTTCAGCGTTGGTCTGATTCGGAAGTTCGCCATTACAATTCTTCAATGTCTCAAACTGCTGTATAAAGAAAAGATAATTCACTGTGATCTCAAGCCGGTAAGTTGAATAATTGTCAACCTTTCTTTCACGTGGGCCAGAGCTAATGATGTTCTTGAAGATCCTGGGCACGGGACTGGTTGGTACATCTATGGAAGAGGAGGAGGAGGAGGAGGAGAGGAACAGAGTAGTAAATCAGTCTAAAAGATGATCTAAACTCTATGTAAAAAATCACAAAAAAACGTACATAATCACAAAAAGATCTAAAAATCGCAAAATGACACCAAAAATTTTAAAAAGTCATAAAAAAAGAAAAAGTGACAACAAATTCAGTAAGTCTGTAAAATAGATACGAAATTCACTAAAGAAAATAAAAAGACATGAAAAAATTAAAAAGTCACAGAAATTCAAAGCGTAACAATAAATGAGAATGTCTGAAAAGAAATCAGAAATTCAGAAAAAATTTTTTAAAAGAGGCTAGTACGAATAAGATTAGGGCTGTAACGTGCCGCTTGTTCTCCAGTTTTTGATATATGGACAAAATAGCACGCTCGGGGTTCATTTGGGCATCGCTCCTGTCAATGCGCGAACGTGGGGGGGGGGAGGTTGGGCAATGACATTGCCAGGACGTATACATTCAAAAGGCGACTGTTTTCTTATAAAAGTGTTGGGGTTTTTTTTTTGGGGGGGGGGGAAGACTTCGAATAAAGGACAATTAATTTATCGTCTGTCTATCTCAGCCAAGTCCAAAATTTGTTGTCAAAACTCGGGAATATCTGTTAAATTCATGGTGCGCTATTCTGCACGAAGACCAATGCTTATTTTAAAACGTTTTAATCGCAACCCCCCCCCCCCCCCCCAAAAAAAAAAATGCAGTCTCTATTCGGAAGGCCAGCCCCCAATTTCTTTTTAAATACCCCCCCCCCCCCCGCAAAATAATGAAAGCAGGGATAATCTTGCATAGAACTTGAATAAAAGTTAAACCAGCGAACTTATCTACCACTCTCTCACCGCGGAAGATGTGACAGAAGGCCGGAAGGTGGGGATGGTAGTGCAGCGCACAAAAGGTAGCGCATTATGGCCCCGCAAAAAATGCCTGATCATTTCTCGGTAGGGGCGCCTCAGGCG
>OY744515.1:69981398-69993898 GCA_963556195.1 Sepiola atlantica
TATATATATATATATCTATATATATATATATATATATATATATATATATATATATATATATATATATATAAACACATTGATAACGATAGAGCCACATAATAAAATATTACAACATTAAAGACTTAGAAAACACAAAATAATCTTAGCTTTTATACTTTGCTATTTTTCTTGAATATATTATATTATAATGGAGATCTAACGAACTTAATTCATATTCCTATTATATCATATTAATAACTAATTATTGCCATTGCTAGAGAGTTGTTTTATAAATATAAACTGCATTTAAAAATAAATTTAAATTAATATCGATTTAGTGAAATTATTTTAGTTTACAGTTCATTTTATCAATATATTGGAAGATTTTTAATACATACATACACACACACACATATATATATATATATATATATAAGAGAAACAAATATTCGTTCTCGTTGTCTGGTATCTAAATATTGAAAATGTTCCTTTCAGGTAGCGACTCTTCTGGTGACAATTCAGGTAAGCACGGCTTTGTGTGCCATTTTTAGATGGCATGACAGATTTGTGCTGCATGTTCGAATACTTTGAATGTCTGCATGAAACATAATTCGAAGATTCTGACTTGTTTATTCCGTGGGTCAAACTACAATTTCCTTTTCCTCGATAAATAATGACAGGCGTTCCTGGCATGCGTAAGTTGGGCGATTCCCCGCTCTTAAAAACTAAAACAACAAAGGTATATTCTTTAGATAAATTCCATTCCATCTTAAGATACAGAAATTGTATTTGAAGTTTAAGCGTGACAGACAAAAATGATATTTCAAACTAATGTGAGAAACAGACAAAAATGATATTTCAAACTAATGTGAGAAACAGACAAAAATGATATTTTAAACTCATGTGAGAAACAGACAAAATAATATTTCAAACTAATGTGAGAAACAGACAAAAATGATATTTAATACTCATGTGAGAAACAGACAAAATAATATTTCAAACTATTGTGAGAAACCGACAAAAATGATATTTCAAACTTATGTGAGAAACAGACAAAAATGATATTTCAAACTTATGTGAGAAACAGACAAAAATGCAATTTCAAACTAATGTGAGAAACAGACAAAATGATATTTTAAACTAATGTGAGAAACAGACAAAAATGATATTTCAAACTTATGTGAGAAACAGACAAAAATGATATTTCAAACTTATGTGAGAAACAGACAAACATGATATTTCAAACTTATATGAGAAACAGACAAACATGATATTTCTAACTTATGTGAGAAACAGACAAAAATGATATTTCAAACTTATGTGAGAAACAGACAAATATGATATTTCAAACTTATGTGAGAAACAGACAAAATAATATTTCAAACTAATGTGAGAAACAGACAAAATAATATTCACACTTATGTGAGAAACCGACAAAAATGATATTTCAAACTTATGTGAGAAACAGACAAAAATGATATTTCAAACTTATGTGAGAAACAGACAAAAATGATATTTCAAACTTATGTGAGAAACAGACAAAAATGATATTTCAAACTTATGTGAGAAACAGACAAAAATGATATTTCAAACTTATGTGAGAAACAGACAAAAATGATATTTCAAACTTATGTGAGAAACAGACAAAAATGATATTTCAAACTTATGTGAGAAACAGACAAAAATGATATTTCAAACTTATGTGAGAAACAGACAAAAATGATATTTCAAACTTATATGAGAAACAGACAAAAATGATATTTCAATCTTACGTAACAGACACAATGCTATTTGAAAGTTACGTGACAAAAATGACAAAAATGCTCTTTCAAACTTACGTGACAGAAAACATTGCGATTTCAAACGTACATGACTAACATACAAAAATATAATTTAAAACTTACGGAAAAAACAGACAAAAATGCTATTTCAAACTTACATGAAAAACAGATATAAATGCAATTTCAAACTTAATTTACTAACAGACTTACATGAAAAACAGACATAAATGATATTTTAAATTACGTGACAGACATACATGAATGACTTACATGAAAAATAGACGGAAATGCTATTTTAAATATACGTGACTGACAAAAATGCTATTTCAAACTTACGTGACAATAGAATAATTTCTATTTCAAATGTGCGTGAGAAACAGACAAAAATGCTATTTCAAACTTACGTGAGAAACAGACGAACATGTTATTCCAAACTTACACGAAAACAGACATGAATGGTATTTTAAAGTTACGTGACAAACAGACAAAAATGCTATTGCAAATTTACGTAAAAAACAGAAAAATCACTATGTTAAACTTACGTGAGAAACAGAAGAAAATGCCTTTTCAAAGTTACGTAACAAAAAGAGAAAATTTAAATTTCAAACTGACATGACTAACAGGCAAAATGATACGTTAAACTTACATTAAAAACAGGCATGAATGCTATTTCAAACTTACGGAACAAAAAGACAAAAATGCTATTTCAAACTTACGGAACAAACAGACAAAAATGCTATTTCAAACTTACGGAACAAACAGACAAAAATGCTATTTCAAACTTACGGAACAAACAGACAAAAATGCTATTTCAAACTTACGGAACAAACAGACAAAAATGCTATTTCAAACTTACGGAACAAACAGACAAAAATGCTATTTCAAACTTACGGAACAAACAGACAAAAATACTATTTCAAACTTACATGGAAAAACACAAAAATTCTATTTCTAAGTTACATGACAAACAAACAGACCAACAGAGCATTTTATAGAAATACTTGAAGTCATCTCGTAGTCGTCCATTTAATCTGCGTTTTTCAGAGATAAAATGCTTTTATAAACTGAAGGATGAGAGATTTTTGGACGCATTTAGCGATAAAAATGCTGCTCCTAACTTAAAAGTAAAAAAAACTATTTCTAACTTAAGTGTGACACAATTTACAACTTGAGCGTGGCCGACCGACAGGTCTTCTTATTCTTAGGCTCATCTATAGTAAGATGCGTCCATTCTATGCGTTCAGCGATAAAAAAAATACTGGTGCATGGTAATAATGGCACAAGTAAAAATGACACAGATAAATGACAGTAAAATGACACCTGTAAAATGGTGAACGTGAATAAATAGGACAAAAAATGGCACAAAGCAAGAAAATAGAGTAGTGGTTCCCATTTTTTCTGAGACGACCTCAATCATTCACCTCAAGATGTCAGTTTACTTTCGGCAGCATCGTAACTCTCGCTTCCTTTATTTTGACTTTTAGTCCTCACATTTCATGAACGATGTTTCTGACAAAGAGAGAAGAATTGCTGTTTTTTGTGTCGGAATATATCAATCCAATACTTGTCGTTGGCTAGGTTTTTTACCTTGATGAATTATTGTTTTAGTCCCTTACTTCATGCTTTGTCTGAATTGATTTTCATAAAAAGACATGACCGCAACTTGATTAGTTTTAGTTGTATATGTGTTATTACATATTACTGGTTGGTTGGTTGGCTGTATAAGTAAGGGGTAAGCATAATAAATGAACCCATTATCAAATTAAAAAAAATATGGTTAGAGTCAGAGATTGAGGTTTGGCTTAGGGTTAGGGTTTAAATATTTCTAAACTTTAAATGTAGATATAATTTGTTTTAATTTGACAAGCTTAACTGTTTAATTTGACAAGCTTTTTCCTTTATGTATTGTATTCTAGATTTTGATAAACTCATTGTGAGATTTTCATCTATATTTTTCACTTGTGCCATTTTCGTATTCATCCACTTGTGCCATTTTACCTGTGCCATTATTACCTAACTTCAAAAATACTATTTAGAACTGAAGTATGACACGCTGACTGGGCGACAAAGCCTATCGTAGAGCAACGATGACGCATCTAAAAGCCCATGCCCAAATTCCTTGCCTTTGAAGTGAACCGCTTTTTTTTTGTATTCCTTATGAACGCATGCGATGAGTGGCGCTCAAATTGCAAACGATTATCTGAAAGTGGACAATTATTTAACAAAATACTTGAGGTATGTGCTCGTGTCCTTCGTGGAGACTTGGTTTTAGCATGAACATGCCTTTTCTAACGGCTTATGTACATGGCTTGCTAATTCATATGCATGCTGCTATACCTATAAACACACACACACACACACATACTTGCACTTGAAACGGCATTCACCCGAAGTGGGTTGAGCCAGCTCCACCTATCCTTGCTACTGCGTCACTCACGAAGGCCGACTAAGCCTGATGATTTTAAAGTCAACGATTGGGTAATCTCTAGCCACTCGCTGTTCCAACGGCGGCGAACTCCATAGATTCAGGTGCCCAGGTTGGATTCCAGGTCAGCTTTAACCGTCATCAGCCATGAATTTCTTTGTCCACAACAGAAGAGCTGGGCAACAGCTTCGTAGATGAACTCGCCTGGTTGACGACGAAGGACATGACCGCGCCAGCGTAGATATCTCGTGGGGATGAGTTGTACGAGGGAGTTAATTTTGCAAAAGAAACATACTGTGTTGTTTGAGAGGAAATGCTGCATCGAACACGGATGATGCGACACAGGTAGTGGTGATTGAAAGTTTCCTATTGCCTAACTCTCCCACTCTCATTGGCAATGACTCATTACTATAAAGAAGGATCGTTCCCACCAGCGTTTGCTAGATCCTTACTTTGGTGTTGCGCCTTATCTCACATCTGAGATCTATACGCCAACAAATAAGAAATAAAAAAATATATAAGGCTGATACAATAGATTACTTTATCTCCTTTTCTTGTGTGTGTGTGTTTTTTGTTTTTGTAATAAAGGCCGACCTCATTATCGGTAATTATAGGTAATTCGCCAATATTATTGAAGTCTATGTTAAAATTTTGTACCTACAAATCTCTCTCTCTCTCTCTCTCTCTCTCTCTCTCTATATATATATATATATATATATATATATATATATATATATATATATATATATATATATATAACAATGCCATTTTACTTTTAACGACGAATTATACAAGCAAATATTTGATTTACCCATAGGCTCACCTCTCAGCGGAGTCCTTGCCTGTCTTTACCTGGAATCTTTAGAGAACGACCCTTTCAAATCAATCCCAAAACTCTCACTACTTTAGATACATCGATGATACACTCCTTATATACCCATATCACATGAATCTCCGTGACGTGACTTAATAGCATTAAAAATACAATTTGCTTCACCTCCAAAGATGAAAAAATTCACATCCTTAACTTCCTTGACATCACTCTGCACAACACCCCAAACGGTTTAAACTTCTCAGTCTTTAGAAAACCTACTAATAAAAATGATCTTATACATTTTTACTCCGACTACACCAACAGAATAACATCCGGAACGATCATAGGCTCGTTCGTCAGAGCTCTTAGAATTTGCAGTATAGGTAGTCTTTATTTTTATAGAGTTTACACACGTGTTTGTGGTGTGTACATAATACTATGTAAACTAGATGGCAACGCTCATTGAAGAAAATAGTCACTCTTACTCTAAATGTTCACACAGACATTAAGAAATATTCCAGAGTGGTTCAATAAACCTTGTAAGCGAGAAATACATAGATAGCTAACATAGATATAGTGACTTATGAAGTTAATTATGAATTACGACTAATTAGAACAATAACAACAGTTTTTTTAAATATAAGTCAATCCCAGAACTAAAACATGTATTTTATCATATATATTGTGTTATTAAATATACATGAAAGAGCATTAGGGAAACACACGCTGATTTACTCACATTTGGTGTCGCTAGATCTAGTCACAGTGATAGGTCGTAGAAATGACGAACGCGTTCCCGTGGATAACTATATATATATATATATATATATATATATATATATATATATATATATATATGAATAAAGATAGGAATAAAATGTTCCGACGTAATGAAAATGGAAAACCAAAAAATATTTCTATGTATTCATCAACGTTTTGTCTTTATTGTAAGATTTTTACCCATAGGATGGTTTGTCTTAAGAAAAAATTATACAAATATAAATTTTTTTTCCACAGGCTGCGGCCGATTTTTTAAACAAGGAAACAAAAATCGCCCGCAGCTCTGAGCCATAGATAGGAGGAAAAAAGTCAGCAGGAAGAGAGTTCTACAAGCCTGAAGTTCTTGGGAAGAAGCTACTGGAATAGGAAGCTTTATTACAATGAGGTATCAAAACACCGAATTGATGGTGACCACTAGAGCAACGAGTCAAACAAACTGAAACAAAAGAAGCAGGGAATAGATCACATAATTCTGAAGAACACATGCCATAATAGTATTTACAGAAACGGTTGAGACTAGCCACATCACGTCTGTGAAAGAGAGGGTGCAGAGAAGAAGAAAGGGTGTAGCCAATCAAATTACAGATACGTTCCTTAACCTTATTCAAAAACCTTTAAACAGCTTAAGGTCAAAATTAGGTGTGATAGAAAAAAATATTACATTTCTCGGAATTCGACAATAGGTGAATACAATCTGCAAGCTTGTATGTACGAAAAGGAGTCACAAATAAATACGTATTCTCTGTCTAAACGTATCATACACGGTTCCTTGTCCTGTCAGACGCTAGCCTCTTAACTAGTCGAGTGAAAGAGTCTCGACCTCGTTTTTATCTTTTGGTAATAGAGTTCGTTCAAGATGCCCACTCTTCAATCTTATTTTGACCTGGACATCCCTAAATTAAAGTCATCTAGGAAGGAGACCAGCCACTTCCAAAGTCTACCCCTTCTTCGTGTTCTCACCCGGTTTGTTTTCGGTCCTAAAATATACCTAAAAACATTGGATGGTCTATTCTTTAGAAATGGTTCGGAGGATCTTACCGTTTTTTGTCCAACTTCCAATGAATTTGTATATACATATATTCATGAATAAAATTAGAATTTTTTCAACACTTTTGAGATATTTTACGTAAGATGGTCCTTAGAGTAAATGTAGTATTGTAGTGACTGTAATGAATATAGCTAAAAGTAGGATAGACAAATAGAATAGACAAAGCGACCCCCATATTCACACACTTTTGATGGCTTTGTGCTTAAACTGTAATTTTTTTTTTCAAACAAATAATTCAAAGTGTAATATCTGTTCTGTCTTCGAACAGTGGAAAAGCGATCTTTCTAGACTGAGGAAATTTTTTTGTCCCAATCCAGAGTGCCCATTTTGGGTGAGCTGAATTTTTCTCACACGAAAAACTGAGTGTGTATAACCCTGCCTTCGTGGGGAGGCAAGTAAATAGACACTATTTCTTTCTTCGTCCTCTCTCACATCTTTCGTTCACTGACCTACCTCTTTTGTCCCCTCTCCCTCTTTCTCTCTCTATATATATCTCTCTCTCTCTCTCGCTCTCTCTCTCTCGTCTTCTGTCAGTCTCCACCTCTTTCGAACTACCCCCTTCTCCTTGTATGATAAATACTTTCACCTCAACTCCGCTGAATATTTTATGGAAACAATAAGCCCTACTGGAAGCTTCTATTCAATAAGGAAATAAACTGTTTTGGTAAATCCATCAACTTTTTATTTAAATTCTTTATAATTCAGTGGTTCAGTGCAGGGTAGAGCTATAACTTTAATATATTAAGTGAAAGTGTGTGGCAGTTGACAGCCACACTTGTGTTGACGAAATGATTCATTTAATTAGCCTAAAAAAGCAATTCTTTTGATTCTTTCCGGTCAATGATCCAAATTGATGGACGCCATTTTCTTTTCTATACTTTTCATCCAATGAGGTCTTTTGTGACCGAAGGAATGTTTGTCATCTGGTTAACGACCGTAGTTAAGTAGTTGAATTCACTTTGCGATTACATTACTCACTTAAAACTATGGGTCTTGAGTCAAAGTCGGAGGTTTTGGAAGGATTCGGTGTCGGACTCGTGAGAATGCTAGGAGTCGGAGTAGGAAATTTGAATCTCCGCAGAATCAACAGACAATCTGAATATTGGATTTTTTTAATCCTATGAGTCGCAGTCAGACCTTAATCTACTTGAAACTACGTCGAGTGCTAAAGTTTGAGCTTTTATCCTCATAAGACAAACACAAAAATGAGTCGCAGTCAGACCTTAATCTACTTGAAACTACGTCGAGTGCTAAAGTTTGAGCTTTTATCCTCATAAGACAAACACAAAAATGAGTCTCAGTCAGACTTTAATCTACTTAAAACTACGTCGAGTGCTAAAGTTTGAGCTTTTATCCTCATAAGACAAACACAAAAATGAGGCCCGAGTTAAACTTGCGCGTGACAAAATCAAGAAGTAAACAATCACATTTTTCTTCAGGTTTAATTCTGTGAACGTAATGTGAAATATTTGTTTTCTATATATAAAGGAAGATCGTAATTCTGTTTACGTGTGTGTCCGAGTAAAGATCGTTACTATACAAAATACATTTACAAACCTTACATCATCGGATTCAGTGTAATCTCAACCTGGTTATGGTAAACAGAAAATAACTCACTCTATAATAAAGACCAATGTGCATTTGTATATAAATAATATATAAATCCGTCACACACTTTTCCGAGTAAAAATGTGCCTTTTTCTAACCCCCGGACGAAACAATTTCAAGTGTTGAGGAGAAGCGACAAAATAAAATAGCAAGTCTGACAACTCCCGCCACCAGAAATGAATTCGAATAGAAATACTCCACTCTAAATAAAAAGACAACGACGGGCGTTTTCTTTAAGTCATCAGAATGTATAATAATAATTATATATATGTAAACTTAAATGACTGACGTAATTCGATGATTTTACATGAATATTAGTGCAAACTTTTGCTAAGCATGACTTTTTCCGTCAATTTTGACGGAGGCTGTACACTAGTCCTGTAATATTCATTTACTTGGGGTCATAGAAGACTAAATTAGTGCATGGAGGCAGAAACATTACTTTTTTTTCATTCTTACTGGTAGTTGTTTGAAAACCAACACTGACATTAGGTCAAACAGTCAGTCAGTCATCCTTTTTTCTTTTTTTCTTTTTTCTTTCTATTATATTGAACCCATTGCCAAAGAGATAAGGGGGGCAAAGAGAGATAGAGCAAAAGAGAGAGAGAAAGGATAAAAATAGACAGAGAGAGAGAGAGGTGGGTATAGAAAGAGAGGGGCTATAGGGAAATAGTGTCAGTGGGATATAAATATATAGAATTAAATATTATTTATTCATCTATAGACAAGCTTGTATCGTATTTTAAAAACTCATCAGTATAAACTCAAACAATTGGCCTACTTATAGTCCAGACAATCTAGCTGATTGTTTGGCTGCGCCTCAAACATATTGCTAACAAATATTTAGCAACTTCCAGAAATGCCTGCTGTCTCTCTGAATCCTCTGGTCTACCAAGGTTTTGTTTCTTAGAAGAATCAACAGAAAAGAATGCCTTATGAATGTTTTTATTAGAATTAAAGTGTATAAAACATGTTCTGTAATAACGTGCTTCTTCTGAAACAAGGTCAACTACATAACCTATTCTACCTTTAACAGTGAGTGCCCAGCCATCACTTTTGCAGACTTTCTCACAAACTTTTAACGCTCTGTCCTTAAACTCAATAGTTTCTACATGAGAAACATCAACAGCTCTTTTATTTCTATCAGATTTTCCTCTAGAACCACAAAAAAGACAATGTTCCTTAAAATTAAACACACACAAAAAGCGGCTTGCACGAGATGGCATTTCATCATAGGTGAACCTGTTTTTTACGGTCAATTGCTATGTATTTGGGGTTGATCCAACGCTGTCTGCATTCCTTGTGAGGACGTTGACAAATCTAAATTATGATCTTCTCTCCACGTTTTTGAGAAGCTCTGTTAATGGAATTGATGCCCTTCTGGCTGACGATGAATGTTTCTTCATTACTGAACAGTTCATTGTTGCAAATAGCACACTTGTCAGCATTCATAATTATCGGTACTTCACTTTGGCCAACCTGAAATTAGAATATGACAGAATATTAAGCTTCTGCAGTAATACATCAACAGAGATAAAAATAAGGCATAAACAGTTATACTTATATTTAACTTTATAAAAACTGCTGGTTTTATCCAGTTTCACATTGCTACATTTGGTATTTTTTTTAAATGAATTTACAGAAATTGAGTTAAGAGAGGGGAGGCTAGAATCGGCGGCAATCTTTAAAGATGGCGCTCGTGACCCCTTTCTGCAAGGCTAATTTTGGTAATTTTTTTTTTATATCTGAAAGAGAGGTTATTCATGCCCAATATCCAAGTTAAACACATTTGTTAGCAATTTGTTCAGCCACATTTTGACTAGACTATTACCAACATGTTCGACTTACAACCATGGGTCTTGTAAGAGAGATTCAGAGGAGTAGTCGTTGAGAGATGTAAAAAGGACAAAGAATTTAAAAAAAAAAGACGTTACACACTTTTTGTTAACTCTTCTATCTTGTTATTCATGCACATCAACTCCGCCCGGACAACGCCGAGTAGCCCTACTACTATATAATAAGGAAATATATTCAGTCAGTTGCTCCCGCACAAACAGAATAATAAGTAGCTTCCATTGTGTAACGCTGTAAGTGACGGGGTTTAATAAAAGACTCAAACCGGGAAAGATGAGTCGGGGAGGCGTGATCACGATGCAGCAACGTCACGAATGCAAAGCTTAACATTTGAAGATTGCCTGTCTATTATTGTGCATAATGCATTGGCATGCACCTCGTAGCGCACGTCATTCCCATCTTTGCTCGCGATTTTAATTCCCCGTTCGCTTCCGGATTATGTATTTTTGAATTTCATCAAATACATTGTTTTAACTGATATAATAGTGTTGCTTGTGATGAATCAGCACGATTCATGGTAAAACTATATGCGTACGTTTATATCATGTTGGAACACTGGTTATTGTCGGATCAACAAAGTAATGCAGTTTAGCATCATGTCAATTTCTTTATTCCCCGTGACCTTTTGGCTAGGAGTTTATTTTGGAAAGACACCATCCACTCCCAAAAAACTCCATCCCTATTTCTTTTTTCCTCCCACTAAGATCCCACTCCCATTTGGAGATTTATCTGCTTGTTTTCGTTTCTTAACAAACCGAAAAACAGTGAGCGGTCTATTATTTAGAAAGTGGTTGGGAGGGTCTTACTAATAATTTTTTTTGTTACCCACCACACTGCCAATGAATTTATATATATATATATATATATATATATATATATATATATATATATATATATATATATATATATGCAGCATCTTCTCTTGCAGGCAAGTATTGTTGAATATAAGAGACAATTTATGTCTGGATATCCTTTGTTAGATCCTTTCAATGGTCCGAATCAGGATCTTTGTTTCGGAGGGGAATCGGCTGATGAATTTGCCATAGTTTAGATTTGTATCCCAAGTACTTTCAGACCCACCCGGGTCCATCTTCAGCGGAATGAGGATAATCAGGTACATACCTTGTCTTAGTATTATAGATGGTTTTGGCGGGAATGTCTATAATTCTAACTACAGTTTCGTACATATTACATAATTCCAGACAGTATATATATATATATATATATATATATATATATATAGTAATGAAAAATGGAGATACTTTAAGTAGGATGGCCCAAGAGTAAATATGGTATTGTGGCGAATAAGATGATTCTAGCCAAAAGTAGAATTGTCAACTTGTTACTTTAGAGCCAGGATGATGAACGACCCCTGTTTTTCCAACACTTTTGATGGCGTTAAGCCTAATTTGTTACAATGTATATATATTTATTACTTTATAGCAAATAAATAATGCAAAGTATAGCATCCGTTCTGATGCTGCACTTAGTCTATTCTGCCTTCGGTCAATAAGGGTTCTCTTTTATTGACCGAAGACAGAATAGACTAAGTCTTCTAGACTGGAGCAATTTTTATTTTTGTTCCAATTCAGAGTGTCACTAGTTGGGGAGTTGGATTTTCCCAACATTAAAAACCGCCTTTGTGTCTAACTCTGCCCTCGTGTCAGTAAATAGGAACAATTCTTAACAAATATTAGCTTTATACCGTATTTAGTGTGAATATTAAACTGTACATAAACCTGACTACGTGTCTGCTCCAGAAAATTGCGCAGGGGCGGATAACTCTTTATCTTTTGATCTGCACATTTCCTTTTTTTTGCATGCGCCATTTTTTGTTTTTTATTATCCCTACTCTCATCGATTTCCGGTGATTAATCATCATCACTCATTTTCTTTTTATGTTCATTTCAGTATACACATATATACAGAGTCGTTTCTATCGATCACCGGAAGTTATTCTCGGTGTCCCGTACACGACGCAAATCGATATGTGGAGTTTAGGATGTATCTTAGCCGAACTGTACACGGGTTATCCACTCTTCCCGGGCGAAAACGAAACGGAACAGTTAGCCTGCATAATGGAAATATTTGGTATACCACCCGAAAATTTGCTCAACAAAGCGTCTCGAAAACGACAATTTTTTGGTATGTATTGCATAACCCCCCCCCCTTCCCCGCCTCTTTGCGAGAAGTGACCGCACCCCCTGTTTA
>OY744515.1:69998898-70026398 GCA_963556195.1 Sepiola atlantica
AAGTAAAATTCATTGTTGCTAAAACCAAATCGGACGCTGTTATAGATGCAAAGACAGCTCAAGATCTAAACCTAATTCACAGAATTTTAAAAATAAATTTTCTGGACGCAAACGACATAACGAAAAAATATGATGACTGTTTCTGAGAAATCGGCAATTACACATCATATCACAGTAAACCCAAATGTAACTCCTGTAATTCATCAACCAAGATCGGCCCCCTTTTCTATAAAGGAAAAACTAAAAAAAGAATTAAAAATATGACAGAATTAAGTATCATAAAACCCGTTAATGAACCGACAGACTGGGTAAAAAGGCGAACGGAAAACTCCGATTCTGTTTAGACCCTAAAAATCTAAACAAAGCCATAAAAAGGCAACACTTCAAGCTCCTTACAGTGGAAGGACATCTTTGCACAGATGCATAATCCAAAATATTTTTCGAAACTTGATGCATCTAATGGATACTGGCAAATTCCAGTTGACGAGGAAAGCTCCCACCTACTAACATTTAACACACCTGTTGGAAGATATCGGTTCACTCGATTACCTTATGGAATTCACAGCGCCAGTGAAGTTTTCCAAAAGGAAATCGCGAAAATAAAATAATTACCCCATATCTGACACTAAACTAAACGAGTATAAAGAAGCCACTGCAGATGACCCGTCACTTCAAACACTCATCACATATACTAGAACAGAATAACCCTCAAAGGATAAAATACCAACAAACATTACATCATTCGCCTCTGTTCGTGATGAGATATCAATCGTCAATGGTCTCGTTGTAAAAGGTTCAAGAATCATTGTACCTAAGTTATTACGTAGAGAAGCTCTACAGGAAAGACATATCGGACATATGGGTATCGAAAAATGCACAGAACGAGCCAAGGAATCTATATACTGGCCCGGAATTAACGCTCAAATCAAAGACATGATTAACACGTGCTCATACTGCATTGATTACAAAAATCAACAACAAACCGAACCACTAATAAATCCTGAAATACCTACCATACCATGGACCAAAGTAGGTACAGACATATTTCACCTATATGGAAATTCGTATATCACAATAATTGACTTCACAACCAGATTTTTTGATTTGCACGAAATAAAAGATTGGCAGTCAAAAACTGTAATAAAAAAAGAAAAGAAACTTTTGCCAAATTCGGCATTCCACAAACAGTTGTCAGTGACAACGGTCCAGAATTCAAATCGGCTGAATTTAAAGAATTTGCAAAGAAGTGGTATTTTTATCACATTATCATCAAGCAAACGGTAGACAATAAAAAAGACGTTAAAAAAGCATTCAAAAATGACGAAGAACATCATTTAGTCCTCATATCATTACGCACAACAAAATTACAGAATGGTTCTCCATCCCCTGCAAATCAAATGATGAATAGAACATTGAGAACAAATTTCCCAAACATACAACAAGACAAAATTGTTCTCAGGCCACACGAGCAGAAAAAATCTTACAGAATAACTCTTAGAATTAAAACCACACGATACCGTTAGAATTAAGTTCGATAACAATTGGTTTAGAAGGGGTAAACTAATTAAGAAACTAAAACAACCTCTCTCATATTTAGTAGCAACAGAAGAAAGTAAGACAGTCAAACGGAACAGACAACACCTCGTTAAAACAAAAGAAAACATTTGCATAAACGAAGAAGTAGATTACGAAAATATAATTACGTATTCAGAAAACACGCATGAAAAAACAAAAACAGCACTACAAAATTCAAGTGACAAAAATACAAAAAGTGGAAGACGTGTAATCCTCCCCTATAGGTACAGAGAAATATAATAGAATAAATAAATTTAAAAAAAACATTATCAGCATCATCATCATGTTGTAAATGCACGAAACAATTAGCGTCACCCGGTTATTTCGCTTGTTACGAGACGGTTGGAACTCTCCTGTTTTGTGTAAACTTCAGTCTAATAAAAATCTCTTGTATTATTGCACGTCTTTACATCCTTCTCTCTCGTTCTCGATCATTCAATACTATTCCTTTTCGTCCATGCTTGTTATATATAACAACAGGGTATTCTTCTAGTTCAGTAATAAAAATGTCCATGGCAACCCCTCTACAGTTTTTATTACTTATGTTTATCTTGAACGAAGATAAATTAATTGGGCAATAAAATATTCTTACACTTAACCCTACTTCAATATAAGTAAAACTATTTATTAGACTGAGCCAAACGATATAATAAAACTGAAAACGAATAACAAATAACGCTTATTTATCAAAAGATATTTTTTAAATATTTAATGCAAATTAGATGCCTAATCAATCTGTAAAAGCGTTGTAAGAATAAATGATATTTTAATTAAATCCAATGTAATTATGAATAATAAAGCCTATCATGGATATATGGATATTCGTAAGATCTTGCATTTATTCAAAATTGGGTTCCGTAAATTCCAAGACCCCTTAAGCCTTAAATTTCAGACTTTCTTAGAATAAAAATAATGCAATAAATTTTGATCAAAATTGAAATAAGGAGTCTAGAGATAAGGTTTAGTTTCATTATATCTTGATTTTAATCTTCGTATGGGGACATAAAAGTGGTGCAACACTGTTCTGTTTGGGGAATTCTTATTTTTTGCGTGTCTTTGAAGCATGTGATTATACAACAGTTTCTCACATTTTATGCAGTCCTTTGAATTATTATTGTACTCTGCCAGATCTTTCAAGCTACGCTGGTTGAGCAGTAGAGTGCAGACCAGGCAGTGTTGCATCGTGTGGCCCTCCTCTGCACATCCGCAGATGATTGGGTCGGTTTTGTAACCCCATCTAGCCATAGCAACCTTTGATCGCTCCATTCTCTTTCTCAGGCGGTTTAGTGTTTCTCCCTGGGTCCAGGGTGCTTCTGGTCCTCAGTAAAAGGAGGTCGATTTTCTAGCCGTCTAGTCCACGGCTGTAGTCTGGTCTCTTCCTGAGATGTTGTTAGGGACTCGGTATGTTTGAATAAGCTTCCACTTGACTACAGTTATTGGGCCGTTGGACTACGCCCATGAAGGAGATGGCGTTTATCATTGATAGCCTTTATGATCTCTACTCGGCTGGCAACTTCCCGTCTCACATCTGTAGAGGCAATGCCAATGAGGAGATGCATGTTGTTCACGTTGGTAAGGTTTAAGCAGCCAGTGATCAAGCGGCAGATATTATTCAAAACTGGGTTTAATTTATTGAGGTTCGGTATTAAGTTCATCTCGGAATAAATTTCATCTCGAAATTAATTTAATCTCGGAAATAATAGATTTATCAATTTTATTTGTTATTCAACTAATAAATCTCATTTTTATTCTTTTAATTAGAGAATTATATTGTACGAATTTAAAAACAGTTTTATCTTATTTTTCTTCCTTATTGACATTTACTTTATTTCTTACCTTCACTCATATTGCGACTATTATTTTTGTGCAAAAATTTCAAGCTTGTTTTTAAGATAATCTTATTTTTTTTTCTCAGAAAAGTTCGAATGAAAATAAAGAGAAATGAATTGTAATATCATTTTTTGAAAAACTGAAGAATTTCAAGCCAAAATTGCAACACGGCCAGTGAACAGGGACATCTTAAGAGGGTTTGATAGTTTGCATAAAGAGTTAATACCAAAAATAGAATTGAGATTTTCGTAAAATCTGGAATTTTACAAGTTCTTAAGTTTTAGTTTTAGACGTGGCCACGAAATGAGACGAGATTTCGCTTACGAGATTTCTAGTTTCTCGACGAGATATGAACTTAATTCGGAGATGAACTTAATTCCGTCACCCAATTTATTGACATGCGGTGATCTCTTCAAAACAGGGCAAACATACTCCGCAGAGGAATAGCATTTTAGTGTGTGTTGTGACTCCCCACTTGGAGTTGGTCATTTTCCGTAAGATATTGTTCTGAGAGCTGACTTTCATTTTTGTCTCTTTTATATGTCACTTGAACATGTCCCAGGCTTATGCCAAGGTAGATAGGGTTGGTGCGGTTCTCAAGTTTTATTCAAGACCTCGTGATATTAAGGGGTCGGTTGACCTCCCAGTTCCTGAGATGAAACTAGTAGATTTGAGTCTTCGCAAGGTTTGCATATAGGTGGTCTGGCAGTAGAGGAGTAGCTCATCTAGGGATGAGTTGAGGTGGTTTCTACTGCTTCAAACGTAATCTCTTTTGATGTTACACAGAGGTAGTCATCATAGATGAATCGCTCAGTGTTCTGGTCAGTTGGTTTGTCATTGGGGTAGATGTTGTACTGTAATGGAACCAGCACACTACGTTGTGGTAGACCATTCTTTTTGGGCACCAACGACTTTGTTTCTGTTTAGAGTAGCATAAAAGCGCCTGTTTGTCAAGATGGCTGCAATGAAGTCTGTGAGTGCCAGGTTTTTTTTCAGCTCCAGGATCTTGTTCAGGAAGAGGCGGCGATTCACAATGCTATACGCGGCAGACAGATCAACAAAAACGGCTTTAATTGTTCTCTCCGAAACCCATCTTGGATGTGCTGAGTTAAGGAGTTGGCTTGTTGTGGATTTTTCGGGGAATTAATTTTACCCGTATTTGGACGGCTATAATAATTTATAGCTTATTTATAATCTATACTTATATACCAGGCTTAAATTTGACAACCATTTCCGTCGCTTAATGCTAAAATTGAACGAACACATATCAAGAATATTTGTTGCAATTAACTTCTGACATCCAGAAGAAGAGCAGGCAGTATTTATTGCACGATGCTCTTTTATAAATCGATAAGAATTTGCTATTTATTAATTGTAAACACAGATTTCTTTCTTTTTTTAATCAGATTCCAACGGAAACGCTCGAACCATGACAAACAGCAAAGGGAAGAAAAAACGAATCAGTGGCAAAGAATTACACCAAGTCGTCAAGACTGGAGATTACCATTTCTTGAGCTTCCTCAAAAGATGTTTACAGTAAGAACATTTGTTTTTTTTGTTGTTGTTTTAGATGCATAATCTTTTTTGTCGGTCTGTTTCCAGTGGCGTGTAGAGGTCTGGTGATACCCTGGTGATGCACAGGTAAAAACAACTTAATTGTATGCCTCAAAGAATTAAGTATAAGTCCTAGTACTCAGAAATATTATGATAGTACCAGATAGATTGAATATGATTGGATGCCCTCACTTTCAATTTGGATGTCTGAGCAGAAAGCTCCCCATTGCGCCAACTCTCTGCACACAACTCTCTGCCGAGTTTATTTTTTAAATAAATCTTAATGTTTTTAAGAACTAAACGGTTAATTTTCATTAAAAAAATATGTCATTACTGACAATAGCTCCGGATTGCTTAAAATGTGTGTTGAATTGACTCACAAGTTTTGTAGTTATTTTTTTAATGCGATTTTTGTTTACCATTATGAAATTTGAAATAGAATTTTCTTAGGTCTGTCACACTTCAGTTTGAAATAGCATCTTTTTCACTGTCACACGTCAGTTTGAAATAGTATTTTCATTTGACTGTCACACTTCAATTTGAAATTGTATTTTCTTTTGACTGTCAGGCTTCAGTTAAAAATAGCATTTTCTTTTGACTCTCACGTTTCAGTTTGAAATAGCATTTTTGGGGACTGTCGAACTTCACTTTGAAATAGCATTTTTTTGGACTGTCACACTTCAGTTTGAAATAGCATTTTCTTTGAACTTTCAAACTTCAGTTTGGAATAGCATTTTCTTTTGACAGTCACGCTTCAGTTTGAAATAGTATTTTCTTTTGACTGTCACACTTACGTTTGAAATAGCATTTTCTTTAGACTGTCACACTTCAGTTTGGAAATAATATTTTTTGGGCTGTCACGCTTCAATTTTAAATTGAATTTTCTTTTGACTGTCAAACTTCAGTTTTAAATAGCATTTTTTGGACTGTCAAACTTCAGTCTTAAATAGCATATTCTTTTGACTGTTACCTCTCAGTTTGAAATAGAATCTTCTTTCGACGGTCACACTTCAGTTGGAAATAGCATATTCTTTTGACTGTTACCTCTCAGTTTGAAATAGCATTTTCTTTTGACGGACACGCTTCAGTGTGAAATAGCATTTTCTTTCGACGGTCACACTTCAGTTTTAAATTGCATTTTCTTTGGACTGCCACAATTCAGTTTGAAATAGCATTTTTTTAGATTGTGACGATTCAGTTTGAAATAGCATTTTTTTTTTACTGTCCCGCTTCGGTTGTAAATAGCATTTTCTTTTGACTGTCACGCTTCAGTTTGAAATAGCATTTTCTTTCGATGGTCACATTTCAGTTTGAAATAGCATTTTCTATTGTCTGTCATGCTTCAGTTTGAAATAGCATTTTCTTTAGACTGTCACACTTCAGTTTGAAATAGAATTTTCTTTGAACTGTCATGCTTCAGTTTTAAATTGCATTTTGTTTTTACTGACACGCTTCAGTTTGAAATAGCATTTTCTTTTTACTGACACGCTTCAGTTTGAAATAGCATTCTCTTTTGACTGTCAAACTTTAGTTTGAAATAGCCTTTTTTTGGACTGTCAGGCTTCAGTTTGAAATAGAATTTTCTTTCCACGGTTACACTTCAGTTTGAAATAGCATTTTCTTTGGACTGTCAAACTTCAGTTTGAAATAGCATTTTCTTTGGACTGTCACACTTCAGTCTCAAATAACATTTTCTTTGAACTGTGACGCTTCAGTTTGAAATAGCATTTTCTTTTGACTGACACGCTTTAGTTTAAAATAGTATTTTCTTTCGACAGTCACACTACAGTTTGAAATAGCATTTTTTTGGACTGTTAAACTTCAGTTTGAAATAGCATTTTTTTACTGTCATGCGTCAGTTTGAAATAGCATTTTCTTTGAACTGTCACGCTTCAGTTTGAAATAGCATTTTCTTTGAACTGTCAAGCTTCAGTTTGAAATAGTATTTTATTTTTGACTGTCACGCTTCAGCTTGAAATAGCATTTTCTTTTGACTGACACTCTTCCGTTTGAAATAGCATTTTCTTTTGACTGACACGCTTTAGTTTAAAATAGCATTTTCTTTCGACGGTCACAGTTCAGTTTTAAATTGCATTTTCTTTGGACTGTCACAATTCAGGTTGAAATAGCATTTCTTATGACTGTCACACTATAGTTTAAAATAGCATTTTCTTTGGACTGTCACACTTCAGTTTGAAATAGCATTTTCTTTAGACTGTGAAACTTCAGTTTGAAATAGCATTTTCTTTTGATTGTCACGCGTCAGTTTGAAATAGCATTTTCTTTTAACTGTCACACTTCAGTTTGAAATAGCATTTTCTTTGAACTGTCAAGCTTTAATTTTAAATTGCATTTTCTTTTGACTGTCACGTTTCAGTTTTAAATAGCATTTTTTGGGACTGTCAAACTTCAGTTGGAAATAGCATTTTTTTTGGACTGTCACGCTTCAGTTTGAAATAGCATTTTCTTTCGACGGTCACACTTCAGTTTGAAATAGCATTTTCTTTTGACTGTCATATATTAATTTGAAATAGTATTTTCTTTTGACTGTCATACTTTAATTTGAAATAGTATATTCTTTCGTCTGTCAGTTTGAAATACAATTTTATTTCACGGCATATTACTCATTTTGAGGTTCTTTAATGTCAGAAACAATACTTATCGTATACTATTTATTGGAAACGAAATTATACTTTGCATATGATAAACAAGAATGCCAAACAAAGTGTTAAACCGGATGCAACCGTATTATTGTATTCGATGTTTCTTAGAATGATTGTAGGATAACAAAGAGGCAATATGAGCGAACGGAAAAAGTTATTTGCTTTTATAATCTATTTGTTCTAGTGCTGTACCTATAACGTACACTTGGACTCTTCCATTCTCCATAAATAAGGAATCATAGGCTTTTCAGTGTTTAACAAACTCCAGTCTATACTGGCAGTCAGAACTGACGTACTACCACTCTTGTTTGTCTGTTGTATTCTATTTTCTCTAATATATTTGTTTTACCTAAACCCAGTGTTCGTGTTTTCATTCCGATTCCTAAACAGGGCCACAACAGTATTTTACTAACTGTTGGTTTTTCGTAGATAAACTCATAGATACTCGAATTGAAGTTTAGGTACATAAAATGCATCATGAATTACCTTCATATGTTATTTTTACAATGATCAGGTTTAGATGTATGCTTCGTTAAGCTATTGATTTTACTGTCCCCCATTTCCACTGAATACAGACAGGAAGAAATGAAAAAAAAGAGTAAGCTAAACAAACTGAGAAAGAAAGAGAGATTAGCTGGAACTAAGGCATTATTGAGGAAAGAATTTAAAAAATACAGTATATCTTCAAATATCTGAAATAGGTTATTAAACAAGACTATAGTATACTCTTTTTTTCATTTCTTCCTGTCTGTATTGAGTGGAAATGGGAGACAGTAAAATCAATAGTTTCTTGCTACGTCCGCTCCTGAAATTAAAAAAAAAATCATTTAACATAAATGTGTTAACTCAACCAATAAAAATGATTACTGCTTATTCAAAATACAAAGAGCAACTTGACAGCTTAAAAATTAAAGTCCAATTAAACCAGAAACAAGACCGAATGCGGTACGAAATTATGTTCACCCCTCTGCCCTTCGGGGCCAGGGAAGGCAACTGAATACTGAACTCAAACACACATATTCACATACTGACGAAGGCCGCATACGTCCAATGTATCTGCTATCTTAGATCTTTAGAATCTTCACATTTTTATTCATGAAACATTGTCAGTTACAAGAAGTTGAATTTAATTTTGTGAATTTTAGAATCACATATTACAGTAAAGTTAGATCTCTTCTGCAAACTTGTCTAGGACGCTAAAATGACCAATTGTTGTCATAGTCAGTTAAATTGTTGCTATAGTCTTATAAACATTCTGCTTTGATTTATGTTATTGCTTTTATAGCTGGGATCCAGATAAGAGAATAACCCCGGACGAAGCGATGCGACACGATTGGATCAAAGAAGTGACGACAAACAACAAAGCCCGGATGAGTAAAATCCATGGTGAGTTTCATTTTTATACAACAGACATTTTTATAGTGCTAAGAAAGTTTTATCTTCAACAATCGAAATTTCAGAGTTATTGGAGTCACTTGGTGTCCGCCTTCGGGCTTTGATCAAGTGTAGTATACGTTGTCTTCAGTTATAGGAGACCTCCTTTTCGACCGGAGCAAGTTTTTAAATTCATATCCCAATCCAGTGAACTATTTGAGGCAGGAGGAGCTGGATCTTTCCCACATTAAAAAACAAGCTTGACCGTTGTTATATTGTCACTTAGCGATGCATGTATAAACGATTATACATTTGTCGAAAAGTCAGGTTCTATTCGTTTGCTGATAAACCCACTCGGATGGTTTATTACAAAGAGAAAAATAGTTACAGAAAACACCAGAAAACACTTTCGTACGCGTGGCATAAGAGATAAACACAGACAAATAAATAGATGGATAACTCATCCCGCTAGACCTACTAACATTGTACCCCCACACACACATTGAGGACGGTACCCTGGACACGTCTTTCCTGTTTAAAGTCTCGCCAGTCAAGAGACAGAAAATCTCCCCACGGAAATCATGTAGTTTCGGTGACTTCCGTTCTGGGGTCAACTCTGAACCCTAAGGGTGTCACTGAAACTTTCAATTACAACAACGGCCATCATTACGTAACACGTTGTTTCTAACATCGCCCATGGTTGGCGTGTGGGGCAGGGATTCTTTCCAAGATGGCGAACTAAATAACTTCACATGCGTAACACTCAAAATTTGACAGACCAAATAAAATGCTATTTCAAGGTTTAGCCTGCCAGACTAAAGAAAATCACATTTTTTAAATAACGTCAAAATTCTTTGGTCAATCCAACCCAAATGTAAGGCACATATTCAGAGCTGTTGTCACAATCAACACACTCATTTTTGTCAAGCTTGAACGATTAGTCTTTGAAATATTCAGATTTGTTGAGAAAACTTAAGTATGACGGACTGAGCAACAACCAAAATTCCTGTCAGTGATACTAGGACATATCTAAAAGAATAAAACGAAAAGAAAATAATCTTCTTGGTTGAGGAAAGAATTTGCAGATAAAAAACTGATATTATCTACTACATGATGTAAAAAGGTATTGAAGGAATACAATCAGAAAGAAGTTAAAAAGAGGAATCGAGAAGTGATTTATTGTGTTTCAGAATTGTTGTTTTATTTGGATTATTCCAACTACTGTTCTTATCTTGGTGTTATTCGCACAATGTTTTTGCCGATGTAACCTCCGACCTTTCTCAGATGCGTCTTGTCAAATTCGGGAATCTTTATGTCGAACTAAGGGCCGTCATGAGAACAATTTGTCCCATGGATTAAGTTAAAAATTCCATTTATATATACATATATATATACACATATATATATATATATTTATCTATTTTATATATATATATTTATCTATTTTATATATATATACATATTTATCTATTTTATATATATATATATATTTATCTATTTTTTATATATATATATATATATATTTATCTATTTTATATATATATAGATATATATATATATATTTATCTATTTTATATATATATATAGATATATATATATTTATCTATTTTATATATATATATATATATATTTATCTATTTTATATATATGTATATATATATTTATCTATTTTATATATATAGATATATATATATATATATTTATCTATTTTATATATATATATTTATCTATTTTATATATTTATCTATTATATACATATATATATATATATATATATATATATATATATATATATATATCTTTATCTATTATATATATATATATATATATATATATATATATATATATATATATATATATATATATATATAATGTGGGTGTGTGCATTTTACTACTATTACCCTTTGTAGGCTCACCATGCACCTGGGAAATTCTAGTTACATTTATCAGAATTTAATAAACACATGACTGCTCCTTTCTGAGTTCAGACAATTTTTAGTTAACAACGCGAAAATATTATATTCTGAAACTATTTTTTTTTTAAATACTTCATTAAAACCCAGCAATTTACAATAAATAACATTACGGATGAAACGAGTAACACCATTTAAAATGTCTAACGTTAGTACAATTTATCCTGTGACGCTAATTTTTGCGTCTTTGAATTTTAATTGTAAACGTTTTTCTGGAACTACACCAGTTTGTCCTTTTGACGTCTAACTGACTTTACATATGGTGTTCTCGGATGTTTTTGAAATTCTCTTCTTTTCTTTAGCTTTTTGTTCATTTGTTTTTTGTCACCTGATGATTCGATGAAGAATCGAAAGTGTTAGTAATACTTATGGACCATTCATTATTTTTTTTTATTTTGACACAAAAAAAGATTATTAAGAAAATCGAAAAAATAAAAAAGGTATAATCAAGCAGTAAATTCTGTTATGTTTTACAATGTTTGCTTATATATAAATTATACACGTCGTTTAAAAAAAGACTAGAAACACTATATATTAAAAAGAAACAAGATAACATCAATAGAATACTGTTTAACATCGGCACTTATGTATTAAATGCATTCCACAATTAAATTTTAAAATAAAATTTTGAAAAGACAAATATACAAGCACATTAAAACAATTATTTTTTCCACAATATAAACATAAATAAAAATAAATAAATACAAAAAAAAAAACATTTATAAAAACAATAAATGTACAAAAATAGATTATACATTTTATTACACCCTTTTTCTCCCGCCGAAACTATCAAGCAAAATAAAAGAAACATCTTAAACAACAACAACATAGCGAAAACAAAAACTCCTGAAGACAATCGCGAAGATCGAAAGCGCTTGAGATGACTGTAAAAACAACTGTAGTATCCATACGCAATGAATTATCACCGGAGACTCGGAAACTTGTTCACCGAGTCGAAGCAACATTAAAATATAACGAAAAGAAAAAATGCCGTCGTCTTTAATTAGACATGTATATGTTTATATATATATATATATATATATATATATATATATATATATATATATATATATATATATATATATAATATAATATAAAGATAGAGGCAAAATGCCTTCAATGAGAAAACCATGTATTAGATCCAGATATTTTATTAAAGCAAAATAAAAAATAAAAACATTTTTTTTTCATCTTGACATATATAACTGATATTTCGCTTGAGACAACAATCCTCGACAGAGTTTAGACAAATAAAAGGTTAATGTGTGTATTTATAGTCCTTTTAATATCTGAAGTGTTTCCAATTGTAAGCTCAATGAATATGCATCACAAGATTTAGAGCAAATATATCTTAATTTTGCATTCAACTGACAGTAGGGAATCAATCCAAAATGACAATTTTCATTAGTTTTTACAATCTTTTTATTTCTGTATTTCGATGAGGGTTTATTCTTCTCCTCTCATCTTACACTCAAAACTATTTCTTTCAAATTTAACCTTCATCCCTTACACGTGTTTCATGGCAAAAATCGGATAAATGTATTTTTTAGTCCAACCTTGTCCATCATCAGAGAGTAGCATTATATATTGTGAAATTGTGAAAAGAAAATATAGCTTCCACACTCACCCCCAAATCAGAAATTAAATGTTTTCAAATAATTTAGTAGTTTGGCGTTTTCCACGTCATACAGGCTGTAGAATAATCCCAGGATCGGATGTCGAGTAGGATATAGTTGGGCGTCTGCTTGTCTATGCCATAACTGCACTTCGTCGCGTTGACAACGTCCCATTTTGCCACGGTGTCACCTCGGAAACAACCCACGCGTGTGTGTGTAGGCGGATGCACCGAACCAATTCACGAGAAGGCAGCTTGCAGCCTCAAATGTGAGTGGACCATTACTTAATGTAGGAAGAAGGCTCTGAACGTGGTTGATAGTCAGCCATGCCTTGAAGTTAGTACAGTGAGCTTCCGGGAGTTCGCCACTTCACACTTATGCCACTTCACAGACTATGGACCTATACGCCTGCTATGAGAGTCTATAGATTTCGTTATCTTTTGCTTTGTTTTGTTCATTTTAGGTTCTGATTTACGACATGTATCATATTGACATAGAAAATATCTCCAATGGACGTTTTTATTTAGACCCATAAAAATATGACTAAATTGCACTGAAAAAGGTGTAATAAAAAAAACGCCTCTTTTCCAATTTCTAAAACTATATCTTGTTTTAGCCAACAAACCTTATAAAACGGATCGCGTCTCTGTCTACTTAGTGGTAACACTTGGGAATCATGCCCTCCTGATTCATCCCCTCATCTATGATACACCGGGGGGAGGGGGGCTTCCACTAATAGATTACTCTTTTTAGTATGTTTAAAACATGTGTTAAACTTTTTTAAATACCAAAATCAGAGAATTATTACTATTCAATTTTAATGAACTTTTATGCAGTTATATTAATAAAGGACATATTACTGTGTATATATATATATATATATATATATATATATATATATATATATATATATACTATACCACTGTATACATATAAATACTATACCACTGCATACATATAAATACTATATCACGTTATAAATATTAATACTATATTACTCCGTAAATATGAAGACCATACCACTGTGTAAATATGAAGACCATACCATTGTATAAGTGTAAAGACCCTAGCACCGTATAAATGTAAAGACCATACCACTGTATAAATGTAAAGACTATACCACCGTATAAATTTAAAGACCACACCATTGTATAAATATAAAGACCATACAAATGTGTGTGTGTGTATATATATATATATATATATATATATATATATATATATATATATATATATATATATATCCTTGTAGAATGGATGTCTGGTCGGAAGTTAGGATGAATAGTGTCGACTTTGTCTGCAAATCTTTTCTTTTGTGATACTCTTATGGAAGTTGGCCTTTTGGCTAAGATCAAAGTGTAGTGTCTGTTCCGATGGATACTGCACCCTATAGACTGGTATTGTCTTGGCCTTCGGGGCTTCATTTACGCCGGTCTATGGGACGGTCCTGTGCAGTTCTAGGAGGTCCACCCTCCCAGGCTTCGCCTCCCCTCTTTGGGGAGGAGTAAGTTTATTGCTTACTGTCTGAGGCGCCCCTACCGGGGAATGCCGACGGGGCTGCCCAGGCAATTTTTAATGGCCAGAGTGCTCACTTTCTCGGGCGCTGTCTTTTCAAACCCCACTTTCCCGACTCGACCTGGGGCCACATCTTATTTGTGGGAGTAAGATAAAACTGGCCTTGTGCCTAACCTCCTGGAGCTCTTCTTATGGAAGTTGGCCTTTTGGCTAAGATCAAAGTGTAGTGTCTGTTCCGATGGATGCTGCACCCCATGCTGGTATTGTCTTGTCCTTCGGGGCTTGACTTGCGCCGGTCAGTGGGTCTGTCCTGTGCAGTTGAGGAATAAGTTTATTGATTACTGCCTGAGGCGCCCCTACCGGGGAGTGCCGATGGGGCTGTTCAGGCAATTTTTTTTTAAATGGCCAGAGTGCTCACCTCTCGGGTGCTGGCTTTTCAAACCCCACTTTCCCGACCCGATCTTGGGTCGCGTCTTACTTGTGGGAGTAGGATAAAAACTGGCCTTGTGCCTAACTCCTGGAGAGGCGTAAATCAATACTCTCATGGAAGTATCTGCTTTGTTTATATAAAGGGCAGTTGCCTGTATGTGTGTGTCCAGCTAAAAGTCAGAAAGTACACAAAACTCAACCACAAAGTTTATATATTCTTTTTCAGCATTATCTCGGACAGAATATAGATATATTTTTTGCAATATTAATTTTTTGGGGGTGGGTGGGTGGGGGTCACCAGGAGCAAAATTAGTTAGGTGGGGGGGACATTTAAGGCGATATTTTGTATCAACCTTTGGTGTGAAATTCCAACTAAATAGTACTTTCTTGGCTTTCTGGTTAGGATCAAAACCCCAGCTCTTCGGATAAGTTTAGCCTCTTAGCCAGTTGAGTGAATGAGTCCCCCCCCTCCCCGTTGTAATACAAATCTTCTAAGATGCCCACTCCCCACTTTCAATTTGTTTTCTTCGGCCTCTCCTAAATTACATTTATCTTGGAAGGACACCACCCACTCTCCAAACTCCATCCCCAGTTTTTTTTTTCTCCCACTTAGATACCACTCCCAGTTTAGAGATTGACCTGCTTGTTTTCTGTTCTGAACAAACTGGAAAACAGTGGGCGGTCTATTATTTAGAAAGGGTCTTACTAACCATTTTTTTTTGTTTTTTTCTTTTTTCCCTACTTCCCGTTTTATTTTAATTAAATATTTGTACATATGTATATTTATGAACAATAAAATTTCCAATTAATTTCGGTATATCTTAAGTAGGACGGCCTCTTGTGTAAATGTGGTATTGTGGTGACTGAGATGATTCTAATTAAGAGTAGGATAGGCATTGTTAACACTATAAACCAAGGATGACTAACGACACCTATTTACCCCACACTTTTGTTGGCCTTGTTTCAAATATAATTTTTTAATATTTTTTGCAAATAAATAATTCAAAGTGTAGTATCTGCTTTTTCTTTGGTCGGAGGAGGGGAAATTTTTCATTACTAGGTCAATTTGTATCTAAATCAAGATTTCACTTTTGGGCGGAAATGGATATACCCACATAAAAAAACGAGATAGGGAGAAATTGAGAGAGAGAGATTGTAAAAGAATGATGCTATACCCACTTTTTAACTCTTCTATTTTATTGTTCATGCCCCCAGGCAACGCCGGATAACCATGCTAGTTTAATATAATCCAATCAAGACAAGCCGAAATGGATGACAAAATAGAAGCGGTAAAAAAAGGAGTGCAACATCTTCCTTTCAAATCTGTCTTTTTCTACCTTTCCTCTTCTCTCTTTCCTTCTGTGGCAACTGGTTCAATATAATAGAAAACAAGGAAAGACATCAAGAAAGACATCAAGAAAGGTGTCTGTTTGACTTCTTTTTAATGTTTTTGAAACAACTATCAGTGAGAATGAAAAAAGTGATCTTTTTCTGACCCCATCCACGCATGCACTAATTTGGTCCAAGGTCACACTAAGGGAATGGATATTATAGTATTGTTTTTTACCTTACAAGGTTGAGGGCACACTAAATCCGATGATGTAATATTTGTAAATGTATCTTGCGTAGTTTCTAACTTTTCGTCAGACACACATACACACACACGCGCGCTCGCCCCCCCCCCACACACACACATTCAGACATAAATACGGCTTTCCTTTAGATTATAAAGAAAAAAGGTTACAACTTATGTAGAAAACGTTTATGATGGGAAAATCAGCTGTGACCTTTAACCTATTGGAAGGCCCAAAAAGTTGAATTCCAAACTAGAAGCTCTAAATGTCAGACGGAAGAAGAAATCAAAAGCAAAAATGGGTGACTAACGAGACTTGTCTTTTCTCGTATTTAACTGCTTTATGCGTCTTCTATCAACAATATTCAACGAGTTTTTCATTGAAAATATCATTTTGTATAGCCGGGTTGTGCGACACAAGAGAGCTTTACAAACAATACTAGAAGAATACCCGTCCCAGGACAGGTAAAACTAATTCTCCGAATAGAACAGTTTGCACCACTGTTATGCCCTGTTACGAAGATTAAAATCAAGATATGATGATACTAAACATTATGTCTAGAATCCTTATCCAATTTTGATCAAAACCCATTACATGATTTTGATTCGAGAAAATGTCTAAAATTTAATGCTTTAGTTAAAGGGGTCTTAAAAAGAAATTGAAGTTCAAGGAATTTTACTAAATTTGTCGCTCATGACTATGGATCAAATTCAATGCAAATCTGAAATATTTAAATTTTCAAATGGGAGGTTGTACCCATATTATGCCACCATAAAAACTCTTTAAAATACTCCAAAGAAACCGAAATTTGGGCAATATTTATTAATTGATGTCTAATACCTATTGTTAAAATGTCAACAAATTCGGAGGTATCTGAATTTACACGAAGGGTTCTACCTTCTCTTCCCAGCGTTTGCATAAATCTAAATCAAACTAAATATAGCCCACATTGTCCACCAAAATGTCTAGCAGCTTTGTTCAAAAATTCATAATGATCAGTAAATTAGTTTAGGAGTAAATCATGAATATACAAATGTATAAAAATACTTAACTTCTTATAACAATAGCGATTTTGTCCGTCTGTCCGTCCATCAGTCACAATTTTTCTGTCAGTCACCAAAACGTAATAAATACTTTGCGAAATTGTCTCATTTCGAAATATCAGAGATCTTAACTACTTGTAAAAATAGAGAATATTGCATTAATAGTAAATAATAAATTCCCAACAAATAAAGCGGATACCATGATCGGAAATTGAAACCAAAACCTTGCGATCTTCAGTCTGAGGTTCTACCAACTGACCTATTTGGACTTTTTTATAAACAGAGCTTAAAACATTACCGTAACAAACTAATTATAGCTTTGGCGTGACGTCATAGATTTATGATTTACGTCATGTTTCAAAACATGAATTCAAACATAAACGATAATAAAAATAAATAAATGAATGGGCAAACATTATCAAAAGCGTTGGAAATTATTTGGAAAGCGTTGGAAATTATTTTAATAGTCCAAAACAATTTATTTTGCTTTAACTACGTATTGTATGTAGTTCTTTAACAATTATATAATCATCACAACCTACCAAAAATATGAGACCGAATGAGGCCTTTTTATTTATCTAGTTATTTAAATAGAGATATATGTCTTTATTAACTGCGAGTTTACGATCGTCATAATGACTATGCCGATTTCATAGCCCTGTCCGTTCAATTGCATACTAATACCATTGAAAAATGTATGAATCCACACATTTCCCGCCTTATGTATAAACTAAAATACTGACATATGTTCATCTAAACGTATACAATGAAATACGGAAAACAGATATTGAGTTTTGTCATTAAATAACAAAATGAGGTTGGTATGCCCTATGACAAACCAACCCCAACGTTACTAGGTGTTTTTGCACGTTTACGAACAACAAGTGCATCGGCGAAGCTATTATCAGAGGTCGAGCAGACTGGAACTCTTGTGTCGCTTTTCACGTTCTGGCGTCTCTTAATCGTGTGCTTTCGCCCTTTATTTTACAGATTGAATTCTAGAAAATCGAATGAGTGAAACTGTCATCGTTTTGGTGAATATTCAACTTTCGAAGCTTCATTTGAACTTGTATACTGGGGTAAGAAGCGCCTTGTTTTCCTTTCTTTACCGATCCTTTATAATTTATGTGAAGATGATCTATGATAATTTGTAAACAGAGATCGCTAAAGAAAGGAAAACAAGGTCCTTCTATAAACAACAATCTATAAAAATGTATTGATTTTCATATGGAATACACAGTTGGGTGTGGGTTGCCAGAAGTTACAACAGCGAATTGAAGGGAATTAAAGTTAATAAGTATCGACTGCCGAAAGTACTTTCTTGGAGCAGTATGTATTGAAGTTAAGATATCCGTGCTGAGTGGCACGGGAGTGTCTACGTCTTTCTTCGTGGCCGTCTAGAAGCTTTCTGATTACTCTGCGAACCCATAAAGGTCTCCGGGTGGAATACTTAGAAGGTCCGGTCGAAATAAATACGCACAGGATAGATAGGATGGTCATCGTGTGGCCAAACAACCTCACTGGCGCTGCTGTCCGTAAGAGGAAAGAAATGTCAATGTTTATACCTGCCATATAGCCTATAACTGACTAACAGACCTGCAGTCAAAAATGTTCAGTCATAATATAGAATTCATAATTTTCTGTGTAATCAGCAGAGATAAAAATATTATTTAAAGTAGCAATTGGAATTCCTTTTTCTCTTTATTAATCTTAGTATATAAACTATTTGCGTTGATCACTTCTCTGTTGTTTCTGTAGATTTTTTGAAATGCATCTTTTTGGTCGTGTTATGTTTCTCACAAGAAAAACAAAGTGAAAGTGTTGATTTAACATTTTATTATAACTTCAGGCACTTAAAAGCGTTTTAAGCTTAGCCGGAAGTAACCAGTGTGTTCGTGGCTGATGACCTCTGTATATGTACGTCCGGTTTTTTTAAAGTCTACATACGCTCTAAATGTAGTACATTACAGGTCGTATGTTCGGTTTGTTTTTAGAACAAAGTTATTGATTCATTCTATGGATGAGATGAAGGCTTGCATTGAAGCTACAATGAAGACTTACAGAAACAGTGAAGTAGAGATAAAGGTTATCAAATGATTAAGATTAGATAAATACTTACAGCTGAGATAAAGGCTTACAAAATCAGCAAAGTTGGGATAAAGCCTTACAGAACTACTGAACTTGGGATGAAAGCTTACAGAATCAATGTAGTTGGGATGAAACCTTACAGAAATATTGAAGCTCAGGTGAAGGCTTACAGAATCAATGTAGTTGGGATGAAACCTTACAGAAATATTGAAGCTCAGGTGAAGGCTTACAGAATCAATGAAGTTGAGATGAAACCTTACAGAAATATTGAAGCTCAGGTGAAGGCTTACAGAATCAATGAAGTTGAGATGAAACCTTACAGAAATATTGAAGCTCAGGTGAAGGCTTACAGAATCAATGAAGTTGGGATGAAACCTTACAGAAATATTGAAGCTCAGGTGAAGGCTTACAGAATCAATGAAGTTGGGATGAAACCTTACAGAAAAATTGAAGCTCAGGTGTAGGCTTACAGAATCAATGAAGTTGAGATGAAACCTTACAGAAATATTGAAGCTCAGGTGAAGGCTTACAGAATTAATGAAGTTGGGATGAAGCCTTACAGAACTATTGCAGCTGAGATGAAGGCTTACAAAATCAATGAAGTTGAGATGAAGCTAATAGGCCCAGGAGTCTGCTTTGCCCTCGTGTGACTAGAGCTGCTCTCCGCCAGAGGATATAAATGTCAATGTTTACGACTGCTACATCCTAACTAACGCGTATTGTGATACACGTTAGTTGGGATCTAGCATAATCTCTTCGCTCCGCACCCAAATCGTAGACTATTGTTTTCTGTTGGTCACTTGTAAAGGTTAAAACAAATGTTATGTTTTTAAAAAGGTGGTGGTGGGGGTAAGTATTTACTATTCTCATACTGCTAATAAAATTGACGTTTTTATTTCTAGCATTTTGATCTTTAAAGCTGTCAGAAATTACATTTAAAATCTGTAAACATTTTTGTTTTTAAGTGGGGGTTCAGTTTACTTGTAAAATTTAACATGAGTTGGTTCCTCATAGCATATTTTTAAGAAGAGCAAATTAACTTCTTTTTAATAAACGAGTTGTATAACGTTGCGAGGCAGGGCGTGGGTTTTTAAGCCGGGTCGCCTGCAGACGGGTGTGAAGACAACATAGAGAGAACAAAATAACAAAGAATTCGTTTGGAAATAAACGAACAAACAGAAACGAACATTCCTGGTCAATGAAGTAAGTAGGTCAAACGAACGCTGCTAGCAAATCATGGCATTGTCCGAAAATGCGAGGACCGGGGAATACTTTAACTGTTGATCTCAGTGGTGAGATCAGATGACACAGGAAGCTTGTACGCGGTGGATACTAAAGACAGAGATGACCTAACTTGGTTGCCGACTGATATAGAAGTGGAGGGTTCAGTGTGTCAACAACTTCTTTGTCTGTTTGTGAATTTATTTAACTTGAATAAAAACATATATTATAACCCAAAGAAAAACACTGTCTCGCTTATGTTTTTTGTCAGATCAAGCGGAACAAACATAAATTGATTTAATTCCCTTACAATTTGATGATTAGGATTACCCAGACGAGCAATCAAAACTGGCCTCATTGTGTAATGGACTCATATTTGGTGCTGTGCGTTGGCCCCATACCTTAACTAAAAGAGAGATAATTTCGTTTAACATCGTTCTTGCTAAGCATCCACCTCTAAGAATCAATTTATTTTAAATTTAAACAGCAAACTTCACTCCCACATATAAAACATGTTAAAAGTAGAATAAAATGTTTAAACGGATTTTTAAGTAAATTGCAACAGGTTTGAAGGCGAAATATTTACAAATCAATAAAAAATACTAGAAAAAAACATGAATATTAAAAATATATAAAATGGAGACTGGTATGATAGTAGTAAATATTTACCAGAAATACAATTTCTTTTCTTCTAGGGAAAGCTGACAATTTCACAAAACATCTTGATCGAGACGCGATGAAAACAACAAGAAAGGACGACAATAAACACAATGTGCCAGAAAGACGTTTACCTAACTTAAACTGGGACGCCAAAGAAAAACTAAAGAAATGTAAGGAGACTTTTTACTCGGTCTTTTCCTTTTCGAACCAGTTTTCCCTCCTTCGATTTATAGATTTCACCAATTATAAGTCTCAAAAGCAGATAAAGTGGCAACCAATCATCGGACAAAGAAAGAATAATGGAAGTTTGTTGATGGCATTTGCGAGATACGGCACTGCCATATTATATGCCCTCTCCTCGCCCAGATAATCTCGTGCAAAATCAACGTCTTAAAAGTTAAATGTATAGAAAATGGAAATTTGGAGCAGCATAAAGGTGTAAGAAAAAAGGAATTGGGAGCAACGTACATGTGCAAGAAAGAGGAATTTAGAGCAATGTACAGGTGTAAGAAAATAGGAAGCAACGTACAGGCGTCAGAAAAGAGAAATTTGGAGCAACGTACAGTAGTAAAAAAGAAGGGAAAATGAAGCAACGTACAGGTGTAAAAAAGGGGAAATTTGGAGAACGTACAGGCGTTAGAAAATGAAAATTGAGGGTAACGTATGGGTGTAAGAATAATACAAATTGGAAGCAACGTACTGATGTAAGAGAAATTTGAAGCAAATTACCGGTGTAAGAATAGGGAAATAGAGATTAACGTACAAGGATAAATCCTGATAAAACAAAAGAAGTGTCAGAGCAGAAAGCATTCCAAAATGAACAGTCCATCCAAGCTTCGATTCTTCTAATCTTAGTCACAAAGGTGTCACTTAGAAAATATAAACTAGTTGCATAAAATGTTTTCAGGAAGGAGCTTGTTTCCGATCAAATCAGGCCAGGTTACTGACTGACCTTTTATGGCATTGGAAAAAACGAAACGGGTGACGAAGCAAGCAGACAATTGGGGACTCTTCTCTAAACATCTTCAAAATGGATTTTTAAATTCGTCATAATTATCATTCTATATGTACTGGTTGTGTCTAAGTAAGTAGTAATAACGAAACGGCCGTCTGTGGATGACCTCTACTTAATATATACATATAAGCTCTTTACTTCGAGTAAACCGAGCATCTTAGTACGACTTTCCACGGAAGCTGTCACTATTGTAGAAATGTACATAAAAATAAAAAATGCTTAAGGCGTTAATGTTTATCCTACTGCTAAGGACCAGTATGTTGTGGTAAAGAGAAAGATATCGGACTATGATACTTGCGCTTCAGTTTTTGGTTTTTGTAGGGTGATACTACCATCCTCCTACATACACTATTCCCAAATTGTCACCCATCTGGTATTGACCGGGCTCAACTTGTACTGTAGATATTTGATCAAGGACCTGTGGATGTTCAATAACCTTCGGTACATACAGTCTCGCAGATGCAAGTGGCATCAGACATTGTCATAGGTATCAGCAAGATGGGCATCTGAAGCTTGCGGAAACAGTTGACTTAATAACTTAAAATGATTGTGAGAATAACATGATGAGAACTGTAGACCCATTAATCCAAATAATACACATTATTATTATTATTATTATTATTATTATTATTATTATTTATTATTATTATTATTATTATTATTATTATTATTATTATTATTATTATTATTATTATTATATAGGATTATTATTATTATTACTATATAGGAGTATTATTATTATTACTATATAGGAGTATTATTATTATTATTATTATTATTATCATCATCATTATTATTATTATTATTATTATTATTATTATTATTGTTGTTGTTATGATTACTAGCAAAATAGCCTCCCTACGGTCGTCTATTTTTGCTAGGCTGCCGCGTCAGAAATGAACGCTCACCCGTAAACCGATGACGCCCCAGTCATATTTTTTGGGTGGTGAGATATTGATTTTCTTTGTTTGGGACCAAAATTTTTTTACTCCCCCCCCCCCGCCTCAAAGAAATACTTTTAGTTAAAAAAAAAATTTCGACCCCAAATGAAATTTACGACCCCCCATAAATATTTTTTTACCCTCCCCCACATTTCGCCCCCCCCCCCAAGAAAGATTTTCTGACCCCTCCCAATAAAAAGTTTTTTACCCTAAGAAATATTTTTAGTTAAAAATAAAAAAAATATTTCGACCCCGAGAAAAAACTATTGGAAGTACCTCGGTCATATCAAAGAACCAGTTTTCATACTCATGTTTAAATATGCTATTGGAGGCGCCTACGTATCAAAGAACCAGTTTTGTTATTCTTCCAAAATGGTCACCCATTTAGTAATGACCGGGATATGCGTTGCTTAACTCCGACTTATAACAAAACACCGTAATGAAAATAAAGAATAATAATGTGAAAAAATCCTCTCACAATGACGTCATTGCCGAGATATTCGCACATTAGTCTGAAATACTATACTATTTCATAAGTACACTAGTCTTAAATAGTATAGTTTTTGCTTCAGACAGACATATACATAAACTCCATCATTAATAGATTATATAATGGTAGTATTATTGTTATTATTATGTAAGAGCATTATTATTTTTTATAATTCTTATATAGAAATAAGGTGATTTATTATTTTGCCATCTAATTTACACAGGTGTTTATAGTGTGTACCGATACACATATGTAAATTACATGTCAATGTTGAAAAAGAAGTCGTTCTTTCTCTCAATACTCACAGAGACATTATTCTTTATTATTCTTATGTAAGGAGAAGTTTGTCGATGGCATATTTTGCCATCTAATTTACATAACGTGATTTTGTCCACCTTTTCAGATTAGAATCGAAATTATTAGTTGTCACCTTACATAAATCTATCTGGCCATCTTCATCACAGATAATGCAGCATTTGCTATCATGATCTTTTTTGTGTGAAGATCGAGCTGATACGAGTTTGAGATGAGAAATCTGGCTGCAGGTCTCCCCTCTTTTTATTGCATCTTTTCTATGTAATGTCATTAGGCAAAACACGAAGGTTGAACCATCCGCAGGCGGATTTGAGGTCAGAATAAAAAGAACAAAAGAACGAATAATTATTTGGAAAAAGAAGCAGAAACATCCCTTGTCCATGACGTAAATAGGTCGAAAAGAACGATCAACAAAATAATGGTATTGTCTGAGAGAGTTGTGATCAAGAATTTGGTAACATCCATTTACAGCTGGTTGACGTCAGATAACGTAAACAAAATATTATTTAATATGTTCACTGTTGATGCCGAGGCAGAGAAGAGAGCCGGACGGGACGTTGGCGTGTTACAACCGTGCAGGTTTGAGATCCGTTTGTCCATTTGTAAATGATTTTAACTAAGAAATAAAAGTATTCTTATATAACTAAAGAAGAACAAAACTGTCTTGCTCATTTTACATCAAGGGAAGCAACATTTGCGCCAACGGAAGCCGAATAGACAAGTTGTGCTGACCCCCTTACATTAGATACTTGTATAAAAAAAAGTTGACAGGTTGATTCAGGTGATAACGCTACTTTTACACAATGACTCCGGCAAGATTTGTAATACTTAGCATTATATGTTGAGAAGGTTGCAGCCATAAATGATCCACTGGTCAACACAGTCTGTAATATATCAGAAGAAATAGCATTGCTTTCAATAAAGTTCACTGTTCTCTTAGCAATCATCAATCAAGCCGAACACACCTAAAAAGACGAATAATGATTTAATACAGGTTATTTACACATACCCATGTAGACCACATACAAAGTGATGTTTAATATCATTTTACAAAGGCATATTCCCGTGTTTAACTGTATATTCTACTTTGATTTCATTAAAAATGCATAAACTGTGACATGTCTGTGCAGACATTCTTCTTGCATAACTAAAAGTAATCAGTCTCTTTACTTTTATATTATTTTTTCTACCCATGGTGCAATGGATAAAGTGATAAGTAATAATCATTTCTAAATGGCAGCTTCTTGAGTGTTAAAGGTTAAACCCTCAGTGCAAACCATACTAAGAATATCATTAAGAATTACTTAAGACTTCTACCCAATTATGGCTGACGGAATGAGAACAATATAACCCTGTGAAATGAATAAATTGTTCAGTTCAAAATTCCGTACAGGTTCCCGAGTTTGACAAAATTCCCCTGAAGAAGGTCGGAGGTTACATGGGCCGAAACGTTGTGAGAATAACATCCAAGACGAGAACAGTAGTTCGATTAATCCAAATAATACATATTATTATTATTATTATTATTATTATTATTATTATTATTATTATTATTATTATTATTATTATTATTATTATTATTATTATTATTATTATTATTATTATTATTATTATATAGGAGTATTATTATTATTATTATTATTATTATTATTATATAAGAGTATAATAATAATTTTTTATAATTTTTATATATAAGTAAGGAGATATGTAAATTACATGACGATGCTGAAAAAACTCGTTCATTCTCTCAATACATTAAGAAATCTTAGAGAGTAGTTGAATCAACATAGAAACATAGAGAGAAATAAATAGATAGCTAAGATAGAATCTTGTTCAGTTAATTATAAATCACGGCTAATTAGAATAATAACAACAGATTTTTTTTCAAACATAACTCAATCCCAGAACTAAAGTATATTTTAGCGTGTATTTTGTGTTATTAAAGTATATAGGTAAAAAGGTTGATTAACTCATATTTAGTATGATAATAAATTGTGTATGTGTTTTTAAGATTTGATGACCCATTTCTGTTTTGTTTTGTCTTTCTAGGCAGGAACCAACCAGAATCTCAAAGCGTTGATAGAAACGGGCAAACAACGGACATGGATCAGACGAGTAACTTTCTTCCACCAATCAACAAGTTATGACGTTACGCTGCAAACAATGCAGCAGACTGAATAAATAAATATATTTATACTTATCGATCTATATATATATATATATATATATATATATATATATATATATTTGGCGAATCAAAGAAATGAAGAATGTATCAGCGAAAAACCAGTGCTTCTTGTAAATTTATATTTTATAAAATCCCAGTGCACAACGGCGTCGAGAGATATTGTTTTATCACAGGTATAAAATATATTCTCCATTTTGTTTTGTTGCAAAAAAAAACGGTGTTCGTTGGTGGCCATTTAATTCTCCACAAGACTTTTTAGTACCAAGCTCATGTGAAGATGCGATTAAAAGAAATATAGAAGGATGTTGTAGTTTGCTTGAAGCATTGTGCGTAGTGTGTAAGAAGGCGGATTTTGTTTACGGCGGTGCCAATGCAATTTAGTAGAAAACACTGTTTTATACGAAACAAGGTAAACAGATTTTTAAATTAAATGTCAATATTGAAGTATTCAATAATTTTTAATTAAATATTTATTTACCAGCATAATGTGTCGAATCAGGATAGCATGGGTGATGCCATGTATATATTTTTTAATTTTCGCGGTATAAGTCGAAAATATTTCTTTTTTGAAAAAAATATTACGCGATTCCGATACGATAAATTACGTTTGTAAATAAATATTTAATTGAAAATGATTTAATTATTCAATATTGTCATTTGATCTGTTTACCATATCTCGTATCAAACAGTGTTTTCTACTAAAATTCATTGTCCCAGCCTTCAAAAAATCCGACTTCTTAAAAGAAATATTTATATAGTTAAGTAAATCCATTCGTCAGATAAAGAATTTCAAATCAGCTAGTTATGGCTGAATCTATCGGATTGAGTTGTTACGAGCATGGACTTAATCCACGTGAAGATTGTTTCTCTCGCTACTAATAGATGGTTTGCGTACTTGGGTGCGCACTCAACTGCCTGACTTCGTTGCAGTTAAGTAAATGGTTGAAGTGACAGAGGACAGAGTTAGACACAAGGTCGGTTTTTAAGGGGGGAGGGGCAATCAAGCTGCCCAAAACGGTTACCTCGGATTGGGACAAAGCGTTTTGTGTGTTCCTGTTAACTTGCCTCTCCACGAGGATGGAGTTAGGTATAATGTCGTTTTATAAGGTGGAGAAAATTGAGTTCCCCCCAAAAGGGGCACTCTTGATTGAGACGAAAATCAAAGTTGTTTCAGTCTAGTGTACGGCATAATCGCGTTGACACACGGGTTCTCGTTAGATCTTCGAAGTTGAACGACGTGGAGCCTGGTCAGTACCAGATGGGTGACCATTTAGGAATGCTAGGTGCTGTATGTCATCTTCCCATGACCAGGATCTACATACTGCTGGATACCGCTTGTGAATTTGATATTCCCTGTAAACTTCCTCCTTTGGAGGAAGCCGACATAGCCCGTCCAGGGCTAATACCAAACCAGTTTTTGTTCAGGCTAGAAGGAT
>OY744515.1:70031398-70173898 GCA_963556195.1 Sepiola atlantica
AAATCTATGATCCAAACTAGATTGCATTTGTGTAGCCATTCACTCTATTCCTTTTATTCTTATATAGCTCTAATATATTAAACACTGTTGAAACTAATAACAAATATGCTCAAAACATTTAAATCTATTTTCGATTTTAAAATAAATACATATATTAGGTTGTTGGAAAATACTGACCGACTTTAGAAATAACTGCTTATTCATTGAGTTCCTTTTTCATCTCACCAATTTGCTTCATTGAAATACTAACATTTAAAGTGACCAGTACCATACTTAAACATACTTAAATGACTGTAAACGTATACAGATTCCAAATTTTAGTCGAACCATTACAATTTGTTTCCTCGACGAACGGAAAGTATCATAGTGTGTTACACTATCAAAACATCAACTGAAGAATCGGTCACATTCGGCATCTTTAGCCCTGCGGGCCGAGTTTCCAGTGTTTCCATGAAACCAAAGGTATCGATGGAAAATCAAACTAATGTATAGTGTCAATTGAAATAATTCCTCCTATAACTCTAAATTACACACTGTATATATATATATATATATATATATATATATATATATATATATATATATATATAATAACCGATGAATTAAATAGTATGGTAGACTATACTCACAAACTTTGGTTGTTGATTGTTGTGCAACTCGTCTAGGAGAAGGAAAACCCTGAAAAAACATCCGTCTTTTTTCTACTTATCCGGGCATGATTTCTAGTCGTCTTGTATTTCTCTGCCACTGGACTCAAACAATGCTGTTCCAGGATAAGTGCGGTTGGGGATTGCACAACTCTCGCTTCATTATCGACTTCCCAGGCAAAAACTCTTACAGAGAGTATCCATTGTCTCTCGTGACTGAAAAGTGGCCTTTATTTATTTTATATATATATATAATTATTTATTTTATATATATATATATATAATTATTTATTTTATATATATATATAATTATTTATTTTATATATATATATATATATATATATATATATATATATATATATATATATATATATATATATATATATATAAGTAATCCAACAAAAGATATAAGCGTCAACTAATATCTTATAATTAGTGAAACATCCGGATAAAAACTGAAGCTCAATATACTGGATAGAGCATTAATATTATAATATAAACGTTTTTTCACATCGTCAGAAATCAAGCAGCCAAACCCATTATAAGTGAAGAGAGAGAATTTGATCACAAGGCCATTTGCATATATTATTTATTCGAATCACTTTCAACTGGAAACGAGTTTGATAAAAGTCACACAACTTTGGACAATCAAGAATCTTTCGATTCTGTTTTTTTATCGGATTTTTGTTGTTGTTTTTTTTAATTAAAAGTAATTTTTATAAACAATTATTTTCAATGGATTTTTAAAAATTAATTGGACATGCACGAGAGAGATTTTTTAATAGTAGTGAGTCACCACTTACTAAGGCCAAAAGCTACTCAAGGGTAAGGGTTAATGTGATTGAACGATGAACAAACCCATGAAAGGATTGGAAACGATGAGTGGAATGGACAGAATTTGATTATTTAAGACGAGTATTTGTTGACGTTGGACTTAAAGAGGAAGTCAGCAGGGAGCAGTCCTGGGAAATACAGAGAGGGTTGAGGAAATCAAGAAAGAGAGAGAGAGAAAGAGAGAGAGAGAGGGAGGGAGCGAGAGAGAGATGCAGAGAAAGAGACGGGAAGAGAGAGAAAGTAAGTAGGGATAATGATAAAAGAAAGGTATGTGTAGAATGAGAGGTATCTGATTGCCATGGACGATGGAATCAACAAGTGCTCAAATCTCATTAGATCAATTACAGTGCTATTAGAGTGGGGAAAGGTATAAACTCCATTTAGTTTCATAAAAAGACAATAGCAATTCAATAAATTCATTATTCTCAGCATTTCTTGATCATTAGATCAACATAAGAAGCCAATATATATATATATATATATATATATATATATATATATATATATATATATATATATATATATATATATATATATATATATATATTGTTACAGACTAGCTAGGAAACGTGTTATCGCCAGACACGAACAATAATCCGGATTCAAGTGGATTTTTTTTTTAAGTTTAAAAAGTGTGGTTATCCGTCTCGAACTCTGCTTTGGGTATTCGAGAAGATATCAACAAATACACCATGCTGAAGAAACAAGAGAGTGTATAAAAATATATCATTTATTAATGGGGATATTCAGAAAACAGGCACAGCAGGAAGAGTAGATAACAAAGAAGACATTTTGTTAAATTTCTACTGCCAGTTTTGGTCATTAGCACTTTGCCTTGATGAGGGAGGGAGGGGGAGAGGGAATGAATATATGGAAATGTTTAGAAATTGATGAAGAGATTCAATCTTGATAAAAAGAAAAGTGGATAGTTTCTGACGCTAGAAAACGTATAATCGTACTAACAAAAAAGAGAAATCTTATTTTTTTATAAAACCGTTACAATATCACAATCCCACTAATTTCAATAGTGCTCAATACATTAGCAGAATGGTAAAAAAATACTGAATGCTTACACAAATGCACTCATGTTTTGATCATAAATCTCACCGATTCATTAATTTGCTTACTGTGATAATTAAAGCAAGTAAGTTAATTCGCATAATGAAATCTATGATCCAAACTAGATTGCATTTGTGTAGCCATTCACTCTATTCCTTTTATTCTTATATAGCTCTAATATATTAAACACTGTTGAAACTAATAACAAATATGCTCAAAACATTTAAATCTATTTTCGATTTTAAAATAAATACATATATTAGGTTGTTGGAAAATACTGACCGACTTTAGAAATAACTGCTTATTCATTGAGTTCCTTTTTCATCTCACCAATTTGCTTCATTGAAATACTAACATTTAAAGTGACCAGTACCATACTTAAACATACTTAAATGACTGTAAACATATACAGATTCCTAATTTTAGTCGAACCATTACAATTTTTTTCCTCGACGAACGGAGAGTATCATAGTGTGTTACACTATCAAAACATCAACTGAAGAATCGGTCACATTCGGCATCTTTAGCCCTGCGGGTCGAGTTTCCAGTGTTTCCGTGAAACCAAAGGTATCGATGGAAAATCAAACTAATGTATAGTGTCAATTGAAATAATTCCTCCTATAACTCTAAATTACGCACTGTATATATATATATATATATATATATATATATATATATATATATATATATATATATATATAATAACCGATGAATTAAATAGTATGGTAGACTATACTCACAAACTTTGGTTGTTGATTGTTGTGCAACTCGTCTAGGAGAAGGAAAACCATGAAAAAACATCCGTCTTTTTTCTACTTATCCCGGCATGATTTCTAGTCGTCTTGTATTTCTCTGCCACTGGACTCAAACAAAGGATATGTGCGGTTGGGGATTGCACAACTCTCGCTTCATTATCGACTTCCCAGGCAAAAACTCTTACAGAGAGTATCCATTGTCTCTCGTGACTGAAAAGTGACCGTTATTTATTTTATATATATATATAATTATTTATTTTATATATATATATAATTATTTATTTTATATATATATATATATATATATATATATATATAATTATTTATTTTATATATATATATAATTATTTATTTTATATATATATATAATTATTTATTTTATATATATGTATATATATATAATTATTTATTTCATATATATATATATATAATTATTTAATTTATATATATATATATATAATTAGCAGAGCAACCCCACATTGCCTGGGGTCCTAATTTCTGGAAATGACGTAAATTACAAGAAAAACTAAAACTAAACATGAGCAATCTGCTTAAAATGTGTAAATTGATTTGAGGACAAAATCAGTGTAAAAATCCTGATGCCTTGGGTGAGGTTCGAACTCGCAACCGCTATCTGTAAGAAAGACACACTAACTTAATGAGCCACCGAGGAAATTAGGAAATAGTGATACTATTAACTTTATAAACCAGAACAGAGCACTCACTTGCACCAGATATTTTAAACTCTTTCATAGCCGATATTTTTTTTATTCCTATTTATTTATTGTAATCGTGTTCGCATTGAATAACGATACGAGAGACAAAGCAGGTGCTATTAAATTCCTCCAAGAAATTTGTATTTTTCACAAAGTTCGATTTCGTGATGTTGAACATAAAATGGTCTTATTTTTCTCCAATAAATTATTTTTCAAAACATTCGTTACGGTCTTCTAACCTAATCCTAAACCTAACCTAATGCTAACTGGCAGCCACTCGGTCTTAGGGTTAATGGTAAAAAATTGTTAATTGCTCTTAAACACTAGAACAGTACAGAAATGAGGAATCATTTTACATTTAATTTATATACGAAACTGATCCCCCACCTGAAATTCAAAAATAATACAATAAAATAACCGCCGAAAAAATGTAGAATCTCATCTTGGGGATGGAGGTGATTTAGTGGTGTTATTTTTTAAGGTAAAGAAAATAAGGTAAAACGGTAGACAATACAAAAACCAAAATTAACCGAAACGAAATTGCTCGAGTCAGGAAAGTTCAAAAGTACCAACAGATACTGGTAACATCTTCTTGACACAAATTAATAAGCCTTTTACTAACTGCACGCTACTAAACATGCTTTTTAACCAAAACAAAATGAAATGAAAAAAATCATCCAGCCAGGCACTCCAGCCAGGATCGTGTCATTTTGATGTGTCGTCATTGACCATGTTTCGCATCCATACAAGAGTACAGGTACATGTGTGTTGTATGCTGCAACTCCTGCATATAATGAGATCCCTGCATTTTGTAGAATTGTTGACAGCTGCCTGAAGACTCCATGTGGCAGATATATGTTGTCTTATAGTTGTGTCAGTTCACTCACTGGAATCAGTTGCACTACCTAGGTACAACTGGAAAAACCCTAAATACTAAGTGGAAAATTGTTAAGAGGACATTAAATCATAAAGGAAGGTGTGATGTATGTAGGTTTTGCATAGAAGAAAAACTTAGCATATTACAATAGACCGAGGTTAATAAATTATTAATAAATTATTACAATAGACCGAGGTTAATAAATTATTAATAAATTATTACAATAGACCGAGGTTAATTAATTATAATTAAATTATTACAATAGACCGAGGTTAATAAATTATTAATAAATTATTACAATAGACCGAGGTTAATAAATTATTAATAAATTATTACAATAGACCGAGGTTAATTAATTATAATTAAATTATTACAATAGACCGAGGTTAATAAATTATTAATAAATTATTACAATAGACCGAGGTTAATTAATTATAATTAAATTATTACAATAGACCGAGGTTAATAAATTATTAATAAATTATTACAATAGACCGAGGTTAATAAATTATTAATAAATTATTACAATAGACCGAGGTTAATTAATTATAATTAAATTATTACAATAGACCGAGGTTAATAAATTATTAATAAATTATTACAATAGACCGAGGTTAATAAATTATTAATAAATTATTACAATAGACCGAGGTTAATTAATTATAATTAAATTATTACAATAGACCGAGGTTAATAAATTATTAATAAATTATTACAATAGACCGAGGTTAATTAATTATAATTAAATTATTACAATAGACCGAGGTTAATAAATTATTAATAAATTATTACAATAGACCGAGGTTAATTAATTATAATTAAATTATTACAATAGACCGAGGTTAATAAATTATTAATAAATTATTACAATAGACCGAGGTTAATAAATTATTAATAAATTATTACAATAGACCGAGGTTAATTAATTATAATTAAATTATTACAATAGACCGAGGTTAATAAATTATTAATAAATTATTACAATAGACCGAGGTTAATAAATTATTAATAAATTATTACAATAGACCGAGGTTAATTAATTATAATTAAATTATTACAATAGACCGAGGTTAATAAATTATTAATAAATTATTACAATAGACCGAGGTTAATAAATTATTAATAAATTATTACAATAGACCGAGGTTAATTAATTATAATTAAATTATTACAATAGACCGAGGTTAATAAATTATTAATAAATTATTACAATAGACCGAGGTTAATAAATTATTAATAAATTATTACAATAGACCGAGGTTAATAAATTATTAATAAATTATTACAATAGACCGAGGTTAATTAATTATAATTAAATTATTACAATAGACCGAGGTTAATAAATTATTAATAAATTATTACAATAGACCGAGGTTAATTAATTATAATTAAATTATTACAATAGACCGAGGTTAATAAATTATTAATAAATTATTACAATAGACCGAGGTTAATAAATTATTAAACACTAGCCGAAGTACTCAGAAACACCGGGTTTCTCAAATCTCTCTCTTCTGCACGTCAGTTCAAATGAAAAAAAGTTGTTTTACTTTAAATTGCAGTAAAATAATCAAAATACTTTTTAATCATTCAAACAAAAACGATTATAAATAAACAAGTGCATTATTCAGGTTTATGATGATGATCGATATCGGCTAGGAAAATAACTGGACACTCGAGCAAAAAACAAAAATGTCTAGTGTAAGATTCGAACACTGAAAGATGGTATCATGTGTTGGAACTGAAGGTGAACGCTTTATCCCCACGGCCAGCACTCAAACAAAAATATTTAGTCTTTTTAACCTACTTAAATTGTTTATGAGTTCGTCGTAGGGATACAAAATTAAAAATCTGTTTTATCTCTCCACATAGATCTGTTTAAGATCTGTTCGATAATCATAATATGTAATATTTACATTGAACTTTCAAACATTTTGTATCATTATTCGTTCTTTTTAAAGTGGTCGACCGTAGTAAAGGGCGACCTGAAAAAATCCCTTTTCATTGGCTACTACACCAAGATGTAGGAGAGGGAGCCACTTCTTTTTCACGATTGTTCCACTTACTGAGTGTTTAGCAAGGAAACATCAAGGTCTCATTCTTTAATTGTGTGGTATGACTCGACCGGGGATTGAACCCTGGTTTTATGTTATACTATACACTTATTATCATTATTACCAACAAAATCTTGCGGTGACATAAGAAATAAGACTGGATTTCATCCTCAGTTGCTGGCCGGCCACCGGAACGGCTAGCTTTGGTATATCAGCTAACAGAAGAGACGCCATGGGAAAATGTAAATCTTTGGTTCGTGCTTTGCACATCACCGTTTTACCTTTTTTAGAAGTAGCTTGTGAAAATATATTAAAATGTATTTGCACTTTATATATGTTATAGACATTTAAAATAAAATTTATGTACTTTGTGCATATAAAATTAATCCGGTGCAAAACTACGAAGGAGAAACTTACATATATCTATATATAGACAAGTGTATCTTTTTTGTTTAATAATTTATTGATATCAAAATATTATAAGTTTTTCTTTTAGGCACAACTTGCATAGATCGCATTTTCACCTATAAACTGGTGCTCTTTTGACAATTTCCCACGTTATAATTGGGGATTTTCCACTTGTATCTACAAAAGCAAAGTTGTGTGTATGTTAAACAATTGATCTAAGAGCTAAATTAATCGCAGATTTGGAAACAGCGCCTTCGATCCAAATGTCCCTATTAGTGTCAGAAGTACTTAAACTTTTTAAAAAATTCATTATTCAAAATTTAAACTATATAAAAATTACATTAGAATTAAATGTTCCGACATTTTAAGTGTTCCCTTTGAAGTATAATATTTTGTATTATTAGCCGACCAATCATCATCATCATCATCATCATCATCATCATCATCATCATCATCATCATCATCATCATTCTTCTTCTTCTTCTTCTGTTAACGTCCGTTTTACATGTTGGCATGTGTTAGACAGCGTTTATAAATTGACTTCCAAACTAACACATCTCTGGCCATGTCTTTATTTATCTCTCATTCTCTCAAGTCCATCCTTATCACTTCCTTCCATGTTTTCATTGGCCTTCCCCTATAAATTGACCCTGCTATCTAAATTGTTTTACATCTACTAACCCAAGAACTCTCACCCATTCTTTCAACGTAGGCTCCTGTTCTGCACACATCTCTTCTCTATACTGTCCAGATTTCTTCTTCCCCTGAGATCATCAGATCTAATCCTGTCTTTACATATCTATCGTATCATTCTCCTATCATTTCTCTCCATGTGCTCAACCGTCACTGGCCAGATTTCACCTCCATAATCACCACATTGTGTACACATACCTGATCGACTCTTCCTTTGGTCGACAGTGGTAACGCTCTGCTGGTTAGTAATGGCAGACAATTACTTCCAAACAATTTATTTTTTACTTAAACCATGTTTTATTAAAAATATAACATTAAACCACTAAGTTTTATTGAGTTTCAATGTACACGTTGAAAACTCGTCATAAAAAAAGTAATCTCCATCTTTATAAACAAGTCCAGAATTTCATAATGTTCTAGTTAAGGACAGAGAAACATTTTTTCTTTGCTGGCTTCTTTCACTCACTCTCTCTGTGATCCATGTGACGTCACATCCACTTCTATCAATTCCCGCAGCTGAGTAAACATTTACCGTTTTTTTGTAGAAAACTTAACAAACATAAAAATGGTAGAATACTTGTTTTCTTTGGTTTTTTTTATTTACCCACTTTTTTTAATGGCTCACTGTCCTTAACTAGAAATTTATAGACTTGAGTTATCGCCCTTCAGCTTCGTTCTCGACTTGTGTCTAGTACATTAGCTGCGCTTCTTGCAACATTGTTTGAATTTATTGAGCACAAGTTTAGCTAATCGTGGCAAATATGTTTGGAACACAAATCGTGCAAACGGCCTCCTCCAATGTCGAGCATTATCTGCACATCCATTCATGTTTAATATAGCGTCCGCATACTTTCCACACCGATTGTATCAATGAAAATGAACCGAAAACAGCAATTACAGATTTTACATTAATAAGACTAGCAAAAATATGCTCTCTCTAACTGCAAGGGAGGAGGTAATGCTGTAAAGAATGGTATCATAATAACAGAACACTACTCCCTCCCCCTCCAAAAATAAGGAGGAGGTAATCCCAGCGACGATGGTCTCATAACAACAGAACAGATTATACACTACCTACCCACCTAAAAAAATAAGGATGTAATTCCAAAAATTCTGACTCTGACAGCTTATTTTAAAGTTTTCCAATATTCAGACTAGCTGTTGATTCTTTAAAATTCCGACTCCAACTCCTAGCATTCTTACGAGTTGGATTCTGAGTCAGACTCATAAGAATGCTAGGAGTTGGAGTCGGAATTTTAAAGAATCAACAGCTAGTCTGAATATTGGAAAACTTTAAAATAAGCTGTCGGAGTCAGAATTTTTGGAATCCGAGGAATCGGTGTCGAACTTTATACCTTTTCACTCTACAATCCTGATAAGAACCAGCATAATGAAATTCATCCCCTCAGTTGAAACTGAGCGGCTACTTTCAATACCAGAACCAGTGCTGTCAACGTTATTTTCCCAAAGTTACACAAAAATACTCGCGTCACTCTTGCGTAGTGGTCTATACCAGTACTGTTGATAATACTAACCTATTATACAGACTCTTTCTTTTGAGGTAAATCGAACTTAGCATAATGTAGAAAAGGATAATTATTTCTCAATTTCTTGTTCTTCCTTATAACAGCAAGAACTCGTTTTTTCAACCACAACGAAAGAAAAGTTCCCTTTCTTCCTCCTAACGTCAGACAGAATTTCTACAAACAGAGCTTCTTTGCAAAGGCTTCCCCTTTATGGAGCAAGCACATTACCACGGGACTGCTTCCCTGCAGACTACAACATGGTCGTCTTCAAATCCAATGTCAACAGATTCCTGTTATTAACCGTCCCCACAAGTATTCCAACTTGATCCATCCAAGCAATCATTCTCAATCCTCTCATACTATTCTTCATCTCTCAACTGACAATCATTCCATCTCATTAACCTTTATCCTCGAGTGGCTTTTGACCTTGATGAGTGGTGATCCATTGTTAGAAATTTCATTTTAAATATCATGTCAAATATTTTTGTTTCTCATAATATTTTACAATATTTTAGACCCGTAAACATTCAATATTTGCCTTAATATTTAATGCTTTAATATTTTAACTTTAGTATAACATATATTGTTTAAGTATCCTCTACTCCATAATAAAGAGCAATGTGTATTTATTAATAAATATATATCCCCACAAAAAGTTAGCGAGTAAAAAAAATGCCGGACAAAACCATTTTAAGTGCTTAGGTAAAGGGAGAAAGTAAATAGTATGTCCGACACTCTCTTAGCCGTCTAAAATGAATTCGAAAAGAAATATTTCACTTTATTTCCATAATAAGACGTTTTCTTTCTTTTTTTTCTTTCTTCTGATTAATACGTTTTTTCTTTCTTTTTTTTTTTTTTAAAACTTTAAGAGGCTTTCTTTCTTTCTTATTTCTTTTTTTTAACTTCACTTTTTTAACGACACGTTATTTTATATGAATATGAATATTAATGAGAACACTAGTGAAGCATATCCTTTTCTTTTCATGTTTGACAGAGGGTGTCCACTTGTAAATAACTAACTTATCGATTAAACTAAAGAGGGCTGCTTCAGTTCTACAACAATTGCAGACGAACTGCTACTGAGTAAGAGATTTGAATAGTCACGATGCAAGGGAAGTAATCCAATTTTACTCCAAAAAATTCAAGGGGAATAAATAAACCGGCTAAAACTCATGAAATGGGGTTCAATAAATAGATAATGAATGGGCAAGGTTTTGTTTTCAGATAATCTGGGTCATCATCACATGGACCACACTACTAAACAGGCTCAAGGTCATCTTTCTGTTTCAGCTATGTAAAACCAAAGGGATTAAGGTGTAACTCAACCGCAAAAATATTTTTTAGAAATTCTCATTTACTTGCCTCCCTACGAGAGCATAGTTAAACACAAGGTTGTTTTTTTAATGTCGAGAAAATCCAGCTCCCCCATTCAACTTTGGATTAGAACAAAAACAAAAATTGCCTCAATCTAGAAGTTTTCTCTTTCACTGACTGAGGACAGAACAGGTGAATTATTTAAATTTGAATTATTTATTTTTAATAATAGATAATGCATGGGCAAGGTTTTGTTTTCAGAGAATTTTCTGTAAGGTGAAATTACAATTTCACAAATTTGGCACAAGGCCATCAAAAGTAGAATAATTGCAGTCACCACAATGCCACATTCTTTTCTAGAGAGTCATCCTACTCAAAATATCCTCAATTGTTAATTTTTTTATTCTATTTATAAATATATACATTTGCAAATTAATTAGAATATAATGGGGAGTGAGACAACAGCAAAAAAATGGTAAGTTATTCCTGACCCTTTTTAAAGAATTAGACTTTGCTCCTCGCCTAAAGGCCGAGAAGTATTCCAAAGGTTTGTAATAACAATAACCAAATGAATATTTGAATAACTATATTCCAGAATGTTTTAAATGAAGCGTGATAATTTGCATTATTTAAATTATTCAGACGACTAGTCTCATCTCCATATGGACTCGTGGTGTAATGCTTAAATGCATTGATTAACAATCACTTCTTAAGTGAGAGTCTTCTGGAGATTGAAGGTTCAATCCTTACTACAGCAGTAATAACTAAAAATAACATGAATATTAACATTTCTAACGTAGCCATGGCTGACAGAACAAGAACAATCTACCCCCGCGGATAAAAATAAATGGTTTCCCGAGATTACATTGGTGAAACGTTGTGAAAACCAACACCAAATGAATGATTCAATATAAAGTCCCTATTTACTTGTCTCCCCACGAGGACAGAGTTAGACACAAGGTCGGTTTTTTAATGTGGGGAAAATCAAGCTCCCCCAAAAGAGACACTCTTGATTGGAACAAAAATTTTAATTGCCTCAGTCTAGAAGGATTTCTCCTTCACTGATTGAGGAGAGAAAAGACTATGTGTAGTATCAGAACAGATACTGGACTTTGCTCCTAGACCAGGGTTTACAAAAAAATCCAATATAAAGTTTTTTAATGAATTATTGCTGAAAATTACATTACAATCTGATAATTCCAATTTTTAAATTTTGAGGTAGCGTGTATTTTTATTATTATTTTTCTTTTTGCCCTGTTCCCTAAAATAATGTATACCGATTTTGACGATACCTTTAATTTATTTTTACTTTGGTAAAAACGTTCTTTTTTTTGTAAAAACTTGATTTAGTTCTTGGTATAAACTTATCACTAATACTGATGTTATCAACCACATGTTGTTGCCTTCTTATACTATGGAATAATTAAAAGAATAATGAATTTTCTGAAAAATCAATGAATTTTATATTTTCTTAATCTGTGTATCATAATTTTATCGATTATTAATGGAGATTTAGTATCTGTCTGTCTGAAACCGAAACTATACTATTACTTCTTTTAATGTACTATTGAGTGTAATGTAGTACTTGTTCTGTTTTCGTGATACCATCCTACCAGGCATTATCTCGTGCATACTGGATGACATCACAAAGGGATAAAGTCATCCACTAAAACAGGTTGAAGATTCTTTATCACATCATAAATGCAGAAGTAACAACATCCTTTAAAACAGAGAACATAGACGACCCGTGCCACTTTGGATTACGGGTCGTTTATGTGGATAGTGACTATATATATATATATGGATGGTGCAATATACTATTAAAACTAAGAAAATATGTAGAAAATTAGACAAAGTCCTGTTCTAACATTTTACATTAACATTTATTCGTCATCTTCGTCAAATATGTAGTGAACAGTAATGTTAGTAAAAGAGAGGTGTTTATAAGTCGGTGAGTCTGAGAGTCCCGACAGGAAAAAGTTATTCCAAAGTCTTTACATACGAATAAGGGTAAGAGTTAGTTTGTAAGGCTGGAATAGTTTATATTGCTATTTGGAAGTAAGTTGTGTGTCGAAATCGTGTTGAGAGTAAGTCCACATGCTGACAGGTCGCTATTTTGGATAGTGAAGTATTTGTGTCGACACCAATAACCCCAAGCTAACGGCAGCTTTGGTTTCTGCGCCAAGAGAAGACTTTAGTAGTTTGCGGTTGGTTATAACGGTTGGGCCTTGGGGTTAGGGTTAGGGTTAGGGTTAGGGGATCGAACAGCGCCGGTACACTCCCTTAAATAACCTTCGTGGAACCAGCACTCTGCTTGCATAAGAGATTGCTTCTGATTGGTTAAATCCCAATCTAAATTAAGTGTTTGCTCCAATCAGCGTCATACTTACAAGTCAAGCAAATATTTCAGACCTCATTATGGTTGCTGCTGCTGCTGTTGTAGTAACTACTACTTTTCCAAATGTTTTATTATCTTGTTCTTATCTTGTCACCGTGCACACTGGTATGCTCCCCCCCCCCATTAAAGTTTATTACAGACCTTCCATGGATCAAATCTGGAGAAAATTAAAAAAAAGAAAATTAAAAAAAGATTTAAACCTGAAGATTTGTTAAAAAGAAAAACGTTGAGAATTTATACAAAGCGAACATTTCAGAATCTTTTGTTTAACAAAACAACATGAGGCAGGAATAAAATAGAAAGAAGATCACTACATGTTTTTTTTTATTGTAAACTTTTGTTGCTATTTGAGGGCCTCACAATTTGTGTCTCTTTAGGTCCCCATCGCCTTATTGGTCAGGGTGACGACGTGTGATGCATGAGAAAGGGATCCTGACTAGCTTATAACTATGGAAATAAAAAGCACGTGTTTACCCAAAGTTAAACACCAAGTCGAATTTAAAAGTAGGGAAAATCAAATTCCCCCAAAAAGGGGCACTCTAGATTTGGACAAAAATTAAAATTGCCTCAGTCTAGAAGGATTTCTCCTTTAATGACCGAAGACAGAAAATATGAAGTGTAGTATCAGAACAGATATTACACTTTGCTCCTAGCCAAAAGGCCAAGGGAAGTATTCTACTTTGGCACTTACTTGGACTAGACAGGTTTTAGGACTTGGACTAGACAGGTCTTAGACAAGACTTCGTCCTAGACAGGACTTGGTCTTAGACAGGACTTGCACTAGACAAGTCTTAGACAAGACTTGGTCTTAGATAGAACTTGGACTAGAGAAGTCTTAGACAGAACTTGGTCTTATATTAGACAGGACTTGGTCTTAGACAGAACTTTAACTAGACAGGTCTTAGACAGAATTTGGTCTTAGACAGAATTTGGACAAGACAGGACTTACTTGGACATGACAAGTCTCCATTTGTAACAAGGCGTTTTACTCTAGGGGTAAATAGTTTTCCAAGCAAGAATATTTAAAAATCTTTTTAAGAGTAAATTTTTTACAAATTTCTTTTTCCTAAAACATTAAACAGCTTTTCCAGTTGCACATTTTTATAAAAAAAATCTTTTTACTAACGAGTCATTATTTATCAAAGCTAAAAACCATTCGAGAATAAGGTTGAGAGTTGAATGATGATGATAAATATTATGAGAGAATTAAAATTAAGAAATAGAATGAATAAAATTCAATGACTTATGAGGACGGATTATAACAAGTATTTATTGACATTAGATTTGAAAATGACCATGTTGTAACCCTCAGTGAAGTAATCTTGTGGCAACGTGTTCTACAGAGGGGGGAACTTCTTGGAAAAGAACTATGTTTATAGAAATTCTGTTTGATATTAAGCAAACAGGGGGAACAAGGAAAATTCTTTACAATGGTTGTAGTTAGACGAGTTTTTGCTGCGCATATTTTACGGAGGCGGGGAACCAGAGATTAAAGCTCAGTTAATCACCTACCATGAAAATAACGATAGCATAGAGAAAGACTAGCAACGTCTCTTCTGTGAGAAAGGGCTGTCAAGGCAGGAAAGAGTGCCCTGGGCAGCACCTTCCCACCTTCTCAAGAGTACTTGATTTAAGGACATTTCTAACTCTTATACAAATAGAGGATTGTCTGGATTGAGATACTTTTTGGAACAGTAGAACGATCCAACCATTTTTCTAGCAACCTTGCTGGTGCTACCAGATCAGGCTATCTGAAGATACCGGCTTCCTGACTTAAAAGGCACCAAACATTTATGTTATTGTTTTTTTTTCCTTTCCCTTTGTACAACCTGCAAAGCTAAAAACAAAAACAACATTTTTTGTCTGCAAAACAACCAAACCAATAATGAATAAATATTTGAAAATATAAAGAACTGGAAGCATAAAAATCATTACCTAATTCAACATTAAATAACCCAAAAAGGGTTGATATGCTGTAAAACAAAGCAACCAACCACTTCCAACAACCTTAGCAATGGATTTGATTTAAGTCTTCCATTTTCATAAATAAGGAAAGTTCTTTGCAGTGGGACGTGTTCTTGCTGTGAATGTTTTACAAGGAGGAACCAGAGAATCTCAGTGAAGCACTTTCCATGGAAATAACGATAGAGTAGCAAAAGACTAACAATGTCAACTGGCTCTACCGTGTATATCAACAGACTTCACTCTTCAACTTTCAATTGCTTTGTCATCATTCAGCCCTCATCACCATCACTCATTAATAATGCATTTACATTTTTCGCAAGATAATTCAATGACGAAAACTATATTGTAATATAATCTAACGGACATCTTATGACAATTTGACATTTCTTTGCAACATCTAAGTTTGTACACGATTCTTTCATTAATTTAAATAGGTAGATATAGCACTAGTTAATTTCTATTTAAAGATTTTTTTCATTGTAAAAATGTACTGTTTTCCATTTTTGCATATCATTAGTGACTACAGAAGGGCAATGGTTGTCAGAAATATATCACTAGCCAAAACTGGAAAAAAAAACAACATTTATTCGTGCTTCTAATTATTCTAAGAATTACACTCACAATTTTAAAATTTAAATAAGCAGTGAATTGCAGTTTAATCTGATTAATTACTTTTATTTTTATTTCTCTTAAAAGAGGAGCAAACGTGGAAAACAGCACTATACAATATTTATATATACATTGCCCTCAATATTCCAAACTGTCTACACAATGCTTCGAGCAAACTACAACACCCTTTTAAACTTAACTGTGTTTATTCATATTGTGAGAAAATTTTCTTTAGCTGTGAGATTAACATGAAAATTTTCAGAAAAACCATGAGATTTGATAAGGCTTTGATTTTCCATGTATGGAGTATCGTTGCCACTTGTCTCTCCCTCTTATACAGCGTTAAAAAAAGCGCCTTTAACCTAATAGGTCCCACGCTGTCTCCCAAGCTCCATCCAATTGCTGCAATGCTGCATCCCTGTGCTTGTTTTTTGAGTATTCAACGGACTGTGCTCCGACGAACTAGCTGCACTTGTGTCCCCTCAACGGAAATACACCAGACTAACCCAACAAGCAACACCCCCCTTCACTTTAGAGGTCCCCAGATGCCGAAAAGCTTTCTATTTTAATAGCTTATTTCCTCGAACTGCTTGCCTTTAGAATTCCCATCCCTGCTTCCAGTTTCCCCGACTGTACTAACATGCAGAAATTTTAATGTAATGTGAACAAACATTTCACTACACCACTCCCCACTTAGGACGATGCCTCTATAGGTTTGTTTTTCAAAGTTTTGAATTTCTTAAAAGATGCTTCTAAGAACTTTCTCACTATTATTATTTCATAAACGACCACACACTCTTAAAAGTTAATATAAAGAGATTTTCCTCATTGTACATCGTTCAATAACACCTGACCGTTGCTTCATCAACATCACGGAGAATAACCCTTCTTATTACGAAAAGAATTAAATAAAGGTAAAACCTTTAGTTTTGTGATCAAACAAACTATCTTTCTCTTAAGATAGACATGCTAATAAGAATAATAATAAAAAAGGTCAAGATAAAAAAATTAAATGATTTTTAATAAAAAATATTCACAACTTAAATGTGGTTTACAAAGGCATTTTGTTTGTTTTTCAAAGTTTTAAATGTCTTAAAAGATGCTTCTGATAAATTTTGCCAATTTTATTATATATATATATATATATATATATATATATGTATGTTTGATTAAACAATATAGACAATTCCTCTTTGTTTCTTTTTTATCCATCTTTTCAAGTTGGCAGACCAACGATTTAATGTTCTGTTCAAGTGTGAACAGGAACAGTAAACAAACCTACCATCAACCAAACTCGATATGAGGGGGGGGGGAAGGTATACTAAAATGCTTTTAATAAAAAATAAAAAATAAACTAATATATATATATATATATATATATATATATATATATATATATATAACTTATTTTGTAATATAGTAGGAAAAATCCCAGCAAAGTGTTCGATTAATTGAGAATCAAAATTAAGAGCGTAATATTTATTTATTTATTGGTACAGAAAAATTAGTACAACATTAGTACCGTCGGTTTCAAGCTCAGGATGAAATGTAACAGTTGAGATTTAAAAATTGGAAAAAAATAAAAAAATATCTATATGCAATTCCCGTGAGTCAATGTTTATAAGGAGCGTATATTTGACCGTTACTGTTTTAAGGGTTAATTATGTGTCTTCCAGAGAATGTTAAAGAGGGAAAATGGATTTAAAGATTATACTTACGAAAAAGTGAAAAGGTTAAAAAACACACATTAAATTCAAATTCAAGGCCTGGAAGGACTTTAAATTAATTCAAAATGAATTTAAACTAAGATTTAACCCGGGTCCGGTCTTGGCAGCTTGTCAATCGGTCTAAGGGCAGTAACTCTACAGGGTTCTTGAATGATTCTGTATTCGGGATTTAACTTTATTAACTAAGGTATAGTGAAGGCTTATGGGAGTAATAATATTGGTATAGTGATTAAGACTGGTTTAGAGATAGGAGCAAGGATTAGATCAGCAAGATTGAATCTGTTTAGGAAATATAGGAGGTTTAACATTATAGTGGAGACTTATGGGAGTAATAATAATGATGTGAAATAACTGAAAAATTTATTATTGGAAAAGTTATTATTTCATATTTACGTGGTGTAAATTATTGGTTTTAAGTAGTGGTGTGGATATGGGCCGATTAAAATATTTATTCCTATTTTTTATTTATATTTATGAGGGGTGATAGTTGGGAGGATTTTCCGGAGTGGAAGTCGGTATTTAGTGGGGCAATTATGGGGTTATGTATTGGGCAGGGAAGGGTTGTTGCTAGGCCTTTATGTGTATAGATAAGTCCAATTTATAAGTAATGCTTGTCTCCCATGAATGCATCCTTTAAATATTTCATCTCTAATGTTTAAACAGATTGTATTTGGGTCAATAATGGCCCTTAATACATGGTATTTTTTTGCATCACACGAAAGACATTTATTTATGGCTGGAGAAAAGGTTGGCCTTCTCTCTATCACTTTAAGTTGCTATATCCGAGTCATAAGTGCCGTATTTGCCTTGTTTTTGTATCTGAAGGTGTTTCTGTATGCGTACAATCTTTGCTTGAAGCTTCCCTGTGTCATGCCTATATATTTTTCTGCTCTGTCGCTAGTCTGGTTCGTGACGGTGGCTTCATATACAAGGGAATCGATTTTGCAAGGGGCAAGTGTTTTTGTCCTGGCATGAGCAGCTTGCGTTTACTATTGCTTTGGGCTCTGAAGAGATGTTTTTTTTTATGGATGAGGTAGTGGAGTAGCTAACCTTAATTGAATTTCTGTTAAAAAGTTTGTTGTGTGTAGGGGGGAAGTGTTTGTCGAGTAAGTTGAGGAAAAGGTGGCCTACCCTTGTCTTGGAAAAAAGTGGGGAAAAGCAGATCACCGACCTCCTTCTGTTGCGGCTCCCCCGTCACTGGTCTAAGGTGGGGATGTATGAAATCTCCTCTCTGAATCCACTGTTGCGAAACGCTTTATTGCTGCCTGATTGAAAATTTCGGAACTGAATGAGAGGTTTGAGATTCTTTGGCTAATATTATTGACCAAATTTTTAAAGACAATGAGAGGTGGCAGGAGCCCCTGTGTATGTATTGGAGTGTCTCATTGGGTTTGTGGAAACGTTTGTGTGTGTTGTTTGTAAGGTTCAGTGTGGTGTCTAGAAAATCTACTTGGTCTAAATTTGTTTTAATGGTGATTTTGAATCCGAGTTTTTGAAAGGTGTTTGTTAAGTGTTTTTTAAATCTATCTAATGAGTTCCCATTGCGGTTGCGTGATAAGCAAAATCCGTCATCTCTGTAAAGACCCAAGAAATGGTCTGGGAATTTATTTTGGGGTGTATCCAATATGAGCAAGCCGACTAAGTCGCAGATATCTGCAGTGTCATAGGCGCCCATTGCAACATCAAATGGGTCCTCTGGGTTTGATTTTTTAACCCAGGCTCATCCCTCGAAGAAAAGTTAGGTTTGTCTTGCTTGGTGTATTGTGTCCCTTTCTAGTTGACTGATGTCTGTGTGTGAAAGTGCAAAGGTTAAAGCCTTATCTAGGGTGTCTTTTGTTATGGATGGGTAGAAGTCTACTATGTCTAATTGTGTGAACTTGCATCTGTGTTTTTCCTGTATATTATGGAACGAATTTAGGACTGAATTTGTGTTGCCCCACAGACTTAGGTTTGTTTTTTCCTTAATTTTATTAACTATATTTTTAACTATTGATTTACTTGCTAGTTCTAGTTCGCTTTTAGCATTGGTTGATTAATCTGCAGGAGGGCTTATTCCTGAAGTTATCTTTGTGGTCTTTTAAAGTAACAAAGGCCTTCCTCTTTTCTAGGTAGTTAGTTCTGTATTCGACACCTAGTCGAGTAGCTATCTCAGTGGTTTCATTATTAATTGTCTTATATGTATCCGTCTTAGCTAACTGGTATTTATCTGTAATGGAGCTAATGGTTAGATCTTTTTTTTCTTTCACATTAGAGATGAAATCTTTAAAGGATGCATCCACAGGAGAAAAGCACTACTTATAAATTGGACTTACTGATACACATAAAGACCTAACAACCCCCTGCCCAATACATAACCCCGTAATTGCTCCATTAAATACTGACTTCCACTCCGGAAAATCCTCCCAACTATCACCACATAAATATGAAATAATAACTTGTCCAATAATAATACAGACTCCGACTGTGGTTTGTTCATCGCGGAGAAATTAAACTCCCAGAAAAAGCTTTGCATCTATTTGGTCTATGCTTCGCCGAAAGACAATTCACGGAGCGCTAGAAGAAAGAATAGCCCGGAACTAAGAAGTTATTTATTTTTATGAGAGGAAATACAATCGTGATTTCGAGATGAAAGAAACTTACACAATGTGATAATTCAAGTCGAGAAAACGAGAGATTATATGTGAACAGAAATAACTAAAAAGAAAGAGAGAAGCAACGTTAAAAAAGACAAAAAAATAAGAAAAAAAGAAGGAAGGAGAGAGCTAAAAATATAAAAGAAAAGGGACAAAAAACAAAACAGAAGGGAGAGATAAAAGAAGAGAAAAGAAAGAAAGAGAAAAGAGATATGGACTTCCACCTTCTTTCTATTTCAAGTGAAGCTTTCTTTTATCATTACAAAAAATACGCATACACGCACCTACACACTTTCCACAAAGCTCTGCTTATATATATATATATATATATATATATATATATATATATATATATATATATATATATATATAGTTATGGATCAGCGAAGAATTCAAATTGAAGTAATAATAAAAACGTTATTATCGGTTCCCGAACTCTATTTCGGATCTCAATATGAATAAACACAACACACTGAAAAATCAGCACTTACACAGAAGAGAGTATACAATATATGATATATTAATAGAGCTATACAAGTAAGTATAAAAAATAGGTTGATATTTAAAACCAAGTGTTTATCTGAGAGATAATATAGATGGAAGAATATATTATTTTTCCTTTTTATTAATGACGTAAGCAACCGTTGCTGTGAAAGTGATTAGTGAACAATGGCCCCAGTTTAACACTGTTCCGAGCAAGAATAGATACTTTTAAATAGAAACTGCAGATTTTTTTTATTGCAAAAGAACATGATCCAAGACAGATAAAGCAAAATTGGCTCTTCAGAATGAAATATGGCTATTGTAGTGTTGAAGCTATCGATGATAAACTCCGAGAATGAGACTAGCTTCTTATTATATATTAATCGAATATTTATTTAAATCAAAAATAAAATAAAGGAAAACTAAAACGAATTTTTCAAAATTCTATTTACAAATGAAATTGTAAACATGACCATATTTAGAATTATTTTTCTCTAAACTTTCTACCCAACAATGTTTCTTCCCTGGTCATCCATACGGGTAGAAACAAATTGTATATAATAATAAATAGTAAACTTGAATAAATAAAATATGTGAGTGTATTTTACATCAGAACAACGCTGTGTCAATCTGCCAGAGTCGAATAAATTTGGCAAAATTCGTAAGAATATTAATAAAAGACAAGTATCTGAAATATCTACTTTTTAAAAAAATAGAACACAATTTCTGTAAATTTAAAAGAATGTGTTTGCTCGGGGTATTCTTATTAGAAGTTATAAAAAGGATATTTTTCTGTTATGCTTTAAAGGGGAACTGTTCTTAAATAGATCAGTGTAAAGACTGGGTCCACTAATGAAGTGCATTGTCTTTTTAGCGGAGAGAGGAAGACTTTTAAGTGTCAGAAAAAAACAAAGAATTTTATTTTGCAAGAATTAATGTGGAATTTTCACTTTGCTTGAGCTGACATTTTTTTATTTTCCTAAAAACAAAAAATAAATCATATTCACACTGTTGGGTCACAAATTCTTAATGAGTGGAGTGTCAGATCACGTGAGGGTGGCTAACCATGGTTGATTTAGCCACGTGGGTTATCGATATAAAAGGCGTGACTCATAAGTCAACAACTCTTTTCCCCTTGTTTTGAGGTCTGACATCGAAATAGCAATATTTTACCGAATCTTTTAACTTTTTTCCACTACCCTGTTTAATCGCCGAGAACAGAATTATCCGTTTTCCCATGGCCCTTTTATTTTGTCCAGACAAGTTCTGTGATACGTGCTCCTTCCTACATATCTTCGTACGTTCATCCTTTCATATCTCAACACATTAGGAATTTGTGAGGGGTTCTTGTTTTGCAAGGATAATGATAGTGTTTACTGTTTTACAATGATGATAATGACAGTGGCTGTTTTCCAAAGATGATAGTATTTGCTGTTTTGCAAGGATGATGATGATAGTTACATATAAAGTAACAATTATCATCATCCTTGCAAAACAGCAACTATCATTATCATCCTTGCCGTAAAGTAACAATTATCATCATCTTTGAAAACAAGCAACTATCATTATCATCCTAACAGTAAAGTAACAATTATCATCATCCTTACAGTAAAGTAACAATTATCATCATCCTTGCAAAAAAGCAACTATCATAATCATCCTTACAGTAAAGTAACAATTATCATCATCCTTACAGTAAAGTAACAATTATCATCATCTTTGAAAAAAAGCAACTATCATTATCATCCTAACAGTAAAGTAACAATTATCATCATCCTTACAGTAAAGAAACAATTATCATCATCCTTGCAAAACAGCAACTATCATAATCATCCTTACAGTAAAGTAACAATTATCATCATCCTTACAGTAAAGTAACAATTATCATCATCTTTGAAAAAAAGCAACTATCATTATCATCCTAACAGTAAAGTAACAATTATCATCATCCTTACAGTAAAGTAACAATAATCATCATCCTTGCAAAAAAGCAACTATCATTATCATCCTAACAGTAAAGTAACAATTATCATCATCCTTACAGTAAATTAACAATTATCATCATCCTTGCAAAAAAGCAACTATCATAATCATCCTTACAGTAAAGTAACAATTATCATCATCTTTGCAAAACAGTAACTATCATTATCATCCTTACAGTAAAGTAACAATTATCATCATCCTTGCAAAAAAGCAACTATCATTATCATCCTTACAGTAAAGTAACAATTATCATCTTCCTTGCAAAAAAGCAACTATCATTATCATCCTAACAGTAAAGTAACAATTATCATCATCTTTGCAAAACAGCCACTATCATCATCATCCTTACAGTAAAGTGACAATTATCATCATCCTTGCAAAAAAGCAACTATCATTATCATCCTTACAGTAAAGTAACAATTATCATCATCTTTGCAAAACAGTAACTATCATTATCATCCTTACAGTAAAGTAACAATTATCATCATCCTTGCAAAAAAGCAACTATCATAATCATCCTTACAGTAAAGTAACAATTATTATCATCCTTGCAAAAAAAGCAACTATCATTATCATCCTTACAGTAAAGTAACAATTATCATCATCTTTGCAAAACAGTAACTATCATTATCATCCTTACAGTAAAGTAACAATTATTATCATCCTTGCAAAAAAGCAACTATCATAATCATCCTTACAGTAAAGTAACAATTATCATCATCTTTGCAAAACAGTAACTATCATTATCATCCTTACAGTAAAGTAACAATTATTATCATCCTTGCAAAAAAGCAACTATCATTATCATCCTTACAGTAAAGTAACAATTATCATCATCCTTGCAAAAAAGCAACTATCATTATCATCCTTACAGTAAAGTAACAATTATCATCATCCTTGCAAAACAGCAACTATCATTATCATCCTTACAGTAAAGTAACAATTATCATCATTCTTGCAAAAAAGCAACTATCATTATCATCCTTACAGTAAAGTAACAATTATCATCATCCTTGCAAAACAGCAACTATCCTTATTATCCTTACAGTAAAGTAACAATTATCATCATTCTTGCAAAAAAGCAACTATGATTATCATCCTTACAGTAAAGTAACAATTATCATCACCATTGCAAAAAAGCAACTATCATTATCATCTTTACAGTAAAGTAACAATTATCATCATCCTTGCAAAACAGCAACTGTCATTATCATCCTTACAGTAAAGTAACAATTATCATCATCCTTGCAAAAAAGCAACTATCATTATCATCCTTGCAGTAAAGTAACAATTATCATCATCTTTTCAAAACAGCAACTATCATTATACTCCTTGCAGTAAAGTAACAATTATTATCATCTTTGCAAAACAGCAACTATCCTTATTATCCTTACAGTAAAGTAACAATTATCATCATTCTTGCAAAAAAGCAACTATGATTATCATCCTTACAGTAAAGTAACAATTATCATCACCATTGCAAAAAAGCAACTATCATTATCATCTTTACAGTAAAGTAACAATTATCATCATCCTTGCAAAACAGCAACTGTCATTATCATCCTTACAGTAAAGTAACAATTATCATCATCCTTGCAAAAAAGCAACTATCATTATCATCCTTGCAGTAAAGTAACAATTATCATCATCTTTTCAAAACAGCAACTATCATTATACTCCTTGCAGTAAAGTAACAATTATTATCATCTTTGCAAAACAGCAACTATCCTTATTATCCTTACAGTAAAGTAACAATTATCATCATTCTTGCAAAAAAGCAACTATGATTATCATCCTTACAGTAAAGTAACAATTATCATCACCATTGCAAAAAAGCAACTATCATTATCATCTTTACAGTAAAGTAACAATTATCATCATCCTTGCAAAACAGCAACTGTCATTATCATCCTTACAGTAAAGTAACAATTATCATCATTCTTGCAAAAAAGCAACTATGATTATCATCCTTACAGTAAAGTAACAATTATCATCATCCTTGCAAAAAAGCAACTATCCTTATTATCCTTACAGTAAAGTAACAATTATCATCATTCTTGCAAAAAAGCAACTATGATTATCATCCTTACAGTAAAGTAACAATTATCATCACCATTGCAAAAAAGCAACTATCATTATCATCCTTGCAGTAAAGTAACAATTATCATCATCTTTTCAAAACAGCAACTATCATTATACTCCTTGCAGTAAAGTAACAATTATTATGATAATTGTTACTTTACAGCAAGGAGTATAATGATAGTTGCTTTTTTGCAAGGATGATGATAATTGTTACTTTACTGCAAGGATGATAATGATAGTTGCTATTTTGCAAGGATGATGATAATTGTTACTTTACTGTAAGGATGATATTAATAGTTGCTATTTTGCAAGGATGATGATAATTGTTACTTTACAGCAAGGATGATTATGATAGTTGCTGTTTTGAAAGGATGATGAAAATTGTTACTTTACTGTAAGGATCATATTAATAGTTGCTGTTGTGCAAGGATGATGATAATTGTTACTTTACTGAAAGGATGATAATAATAGTTGCTTTTTTGTAAGGATGATGATAATTGTTTCTTTACTGTAAGGATAATAATGATAGTTGCTGTTTTGCAAGGATGATGATAATTGTTTCTTTACTGCAAGGATGATAATGATAGTTGCTGTTTTGCAAGGATGATGACAATTGTTTCTTTACTGTAAGGATTATAATGATAGTTGTTATTTTGCAAGGATGATGATAATTGTTACTTTACTGCAAGGATGATAATGATAGTTGCTGTATTGCAAGGATGATTATAATTGTTACTTTACTGTAAGGATGAAAATGATAGTTTCTGTTTTGCAAGGATGATGATAATTGTTACTTTACTTTGATGATGAAAATGATAGTTACTGTTTTGCAAGGATGATGATAATTGTTACTTTACTGCAAGGATGATAATAATAGTTGCTGTTTTGCAAGGATGATGATAATCGTTATCTTACTGTAAGGATGATAATGATAGTTTCTGTTTTGCAAGGATGATGATAATTGTTTATTTACTGTAAGGATGATAATGATAGTTACTTTTCCGTAAGAATGACTATCATGGTAACTGTGATACAAGGATGACGATGATGATGCTTGCGATTTTGCAATGAAGATCATGATGGTTGCTGTTTTGCCAGATATGATCATGACAATAGCTGTTTTGTTATAATGATGATGATGGTTACACTTTTGCAATGATGATCTAATGATTGCTATATGATGATAATTACTGTTTTGTCATAATGATGATGATGATGATGTTTGTTGTTTTGCAATGATGATAATGATAGTTGCTGTTTTCCAAGATGATTATGATGTTTACTGTGTAGCAATTATGATGATGATGGTTACTATTCGGCTAGGATGATGATGATAATTGCTGTTTTATAAGAATGATTATGATGATTACTGTTTTGCAATGATGATGATGATAGTTACTGTTTTGCTAGGATTATTATGATGGTTACTGTTCTGCAATGATAATCGTAATGATGGTTTTGCAATGATGGTTATGATGATGTTTGCTTTTTTATCAGCAATAATAATCGTGATGCTGATTGTTATAGTTTTGCAAGGATTATGATGATTGTTACTGATTTGCAATGATGATGATGATGGTTACTTTTTGGCAATGATATTGATGATGTCAGCTGTTTTGCCATGATGATGATAATGGTTACTGTTTTGTAATGCCTACTGATATGGTTGCTGATTTGCAATAATGATGATGATGATTGTTGCTTTTTTATTAATGATGATGATTATGATGATTGCTGTTTTGCAATGATGATGATGATGATGATTGTTGCTTTTTATTAATGATTATGATTATGATGGTTGCTGTTTTTCAATGATGATGATGATGATTGTTGCTTTTTTATTAATGATGATAATTATGATTGTTGCTGTTTTGCAATGATGATGATGATGATTGTTGCTTTTTTATTAATGATGATGGTTATGATGGTTGCTGTTTTGCAATGATGATGATGATTATTGTTGCTGTTTTTATTAATGATGATGATTATGATGGTTGCTTTTTTGCAATGATTATGATGGTTGTTGCTTTTAATAGAGATTTCGATCGATATGTTATTTTTCTCTCCTCATAAAATGTAAGTCAGGAATGTGTTAAATAATATTAAAAATAAACAAATATGGCCTCTATTCTGCGACAAATTCAATTGATTTCTAAAAATGAAAATAAAGAATAAAAAATAACCCCGACATGCCAAGAAGAAAGGTGCCAGTAAGTATCTAGAAAATATGCAAAGCATTTTTTGTTTACTTTTTTTATGTGCGTCTCTTTATTGTTGCTTTTTGAGATTAACAAAAAAGTTCATGAACCAACCAACGCGTCACTTCCGGCGGAGACCACGAAAAATTGATTCTCGACAACAATACCACATTTCTCGGTTTCTTTTTCCTTCTTTGTATCATTCAAGAAGTGGGATCACGAACAATTAAATATATTTTTTTTCTTGAGCAACTTCTACTATTTAACATTTAAAAGAAGCCATTTTTATCATCTTCGAAAAGTCAATGTTGATTTTTTAATTCTTAATTTATTGTTTCATTATACTTTTATTTTTTATTTTTTCTCATAATTTTTTTTGTGTCAAAATCAAAAGATTAATGAATGTTCCATAAGTATCACTAAGACTTTAATTATAATGAACAGTTAATAAACAGTTTTTTGTTCATTGTTTCAACGATGATTCAACGAAGAATCAAAAGTGCTAGTGATAAGTGATCACGCTGCGAAATTAGAGCCTTACACCTCTGATTTTGACGTCATCGGTCCGAACGAGGAGTAAATGTTTGCATAGGGAACGTTGTCTTTATTTCAGGGACAAGGAATGGTTGAGTCTGTAAGCTGGATGACATTTTTGCCTTTTTTTAATATAATCTATTGTCTAAAGTTCCAAGAGCTTAAGTATGAATTACATTTTGCTTCCACCTCTGCGGCAAGTTGAAGGCTATTATCAGGGCTTTACGGAGTCCTCCATAGTGAAGGAGAGGAGGGCTCATTTCATATTCAGCGGGAGTGGAGTGGGAGCAACTCCATTTGGGACTAAAGAGCGGTGGTTTTATCGCTCCGTGCTCCTTGCTTCAAAATTATTTGATTTTTTTTCTTTTAAACATTAGTTTTTTATTCAGCAATAAAAAGGAAAAGAAAAGAAAGTCTTAGAGTTTACTCTGAGTTATTTTTAAAAATTACTCTCTGGTAAATGTATATGAGATAGGGAGAGAGAGAGGAAGAGGGAGAGGAAGGGAGAAAGAACGAAAACAGAACAATGAAGTTCTCAGATTTTTGCATCAACATGTTAAATTTTTGATGGGACAGTTTTCTTAAGGCAGGAGACAATTTTACAACAAATGCGCCAGTGAGTCTATAGATGTCTTTGAAGTTATTTTCTTATAGATTTTAACCTTTTTGTATTTATGACAAGGATGTTTATTGTTGATTGAATAAATAAACCAATTTTTCGTTTAATTCGTGTTTTTAAATAAAGAATTTTAGGTTCAATTATACTATAGGTGCTGTTGGATTTTCTCGCCCATTTCGCTCGGTATTAATCCAAATGTTCGATAAAATCGTTTTTTGGAGTGAAATGATACATTTTGTTCTGACAAAAAATTCTAATTTATTTTTAGCATATATCAAATTTAACTTTTATGCCACATTTTTACCCGTCGTCTTTTCGGTAACATTTTGTCATTCTTAAATTCACGACTAGTATGTTCTAACCTTTTCATGTTTGCTTTTAAATTCGTTAAATTCCGCTAAAACTTGCTTTTGTAAATAGAATGTTCAAAGTTTTTTGTGTGTAATAAAATGTGAAAGCAGTGAAAATATATTTAGTCCAAGGAAAAAATATATTTAGTCCTAGGAAAAAAACAATAAAAATCAACATGGCCGCCAGCGATTAAAACATGGTATTAAAGTTAGATTCTCAACACTTTAAAAAGTAAATGAGAATTTTATTTCAGGACCAAAAATATAATTAACACCAACAATCAGTTTTATCCAAAATTTGGGCGAATACCAAGCTAAATGAGCAAAAGAAAACAGCGGTCCTATTCTACAATTAAACCGATGTTTAAACTTAAAATTAATGAAAATATCTTAAATTTTAATTTAAAAAGCAAATGATTATACTTTCTGACTAATTTGTTGTTTTTTAGAACCGAAAGTAGATTAGATATCTTTCTTTATCTTAAAAAATCTATTATCGAATATTAAAATTGTAAACAGTTTGTGTTTGTTAGAGATTTCAAATATAGGCGTTTTCACCTTTTTTATTCAAATTTTTAATTTTAATAAATGTTTTTGCCCGACCTAGGAAAACTTGCTCCAGTTAATTTTTCGGGGGAAGGAAATTTGACCCGATATTTTTTCAACTCCCAAGGTCTAGGCCAGATATTTTGTATTACATTTTAAGACATTAAATGGATCTCTGAATTGTTTATTGACAATTTATTGATATTTTTTGGCCAACTTATGAAAAGTATTTTTTTTATTCAATCTTAAAAAATAAACTTCATTGTTTTTTTTCGCCCCAAATTGTACTATTGAAAAAAAATTGGATAAATCGATTTGCTTGAAAGTACTTGCGCGTTTCTCTGTTGTAAATAATAATATACATTATACAAACAAATATTAAACAACAACACGACGATTAATTTTGCCCTGGCTGTCTCTCCTCCCCCTGAGAAATATTTTCTTTAAAAAGAAAATAATCACTAATAATGTTTAAAAGTAAAACTTTATTTACTTAAAACAAATCTAAATTCCCTTCCAAAATAAATAGAAAAAATATCGGGTCAAATTTTCCTTCCCTGAAAAAATTGGTTGTAAATGTAATGAAAATTAAAATTGTTTTAAAATACTTCAGGGATTTTGCTATTTCTATTTTATACCTCAGAAAACGAAAATTTACGTATAATCCTATGCTTCGTCCGACATGTTCTTCTATAAAACTCTCAAAATATTAGCGAGATTTTGTCAAATATTATCTTACGGTCTTACACTTAAAGTGAATCCCAACCAATATTGACGAGATCTTTTGACGCTCACACCTATCCTTCGACCACTCATTGGCAGAATAGAACGTTTATGAAAGAAGGCACATTTACATTATGAAGCTCTGAAAAAGAGTCGCTCCTTTTTTATAGTAGTTGGAGCAGGAGCTGCTCCTTTTTGAAAATGGGGAGCGTGAGAAGAGCCAGCTCCAATTTTGGACGTTGGAGCAAGTGCAGGAGCAGCTCCAAAAGTAGTGGAGCGCGTAAAACCCTGGCTATTATGATTCACTAAAGAATAAAGAATGAAAACATAAGGCAGTCAGTCAAAATACATCCCTCCTTCACTCTTTCACTACTCGACAACCGTACACGGCGAGGATGTAAAATTTGGGAGACGACGTCAGTTACAGGTTTTCACCCTCTGAAACCCCGCACTTAATCATCAGTCAATCAGTTCAACACGGGTTCGGTGTTGGAAGAGTGACTGACAGTCACAGTATGCACAGGAGTTTTATTCTTCAATGATTTCCGAGAACAAAGCATGGGCGATATATTCAGGCGCCAATTTGAAAAAAAAAAACGATTGTAAAGTAATTTGGGTGCTTTCACAAATTAGGACCCATGCTAACTTTGACCCCGTCGTTATGGTCAGGATCAAGGTCATGGTGGGGGTTAGGGTTGGGGTTAGCGTTAGGGTTAGGGTTAGGGTTACGGTTAGGGTTAAGGTCAAAGTTAGCACGGGTCCTAATCTGTGAAAGTACCACAGTTTTTTAATGTCTGAATCTAGGCTACGCAATATGATATGCCTCTAATGCTCATCGTGCCACACTATATAAATTACGTAGTTTGCGCGTATTAGGACCCCATCTGACAGTTAATAAACTGGTACTGAAATTTCGATTTTTAACCTCTTATCTAATATATGAAGTTATCTATATCTGTGAATAATAATAATTCATTCACAAGAATGATATGTAGTAGTAGTATTAAAATATACAATTTAGGAAACAAGACGATACGAGGATCGTTCAATAAGTAATGCCCCTGACCCATTTACCATTGCAGTAGATTAATGAAACTTGGCACAGGTGGTTTCTCTACATAGGAACCACACAGAGTTATGCATTTCTCCCATCGTTTGATGCAGCTCTGGACACCGTTTTTGTAGAACACCCCAGGTCGGTCCTCCAACCACGTCGTAACTTCAGAAATCAAGGCTGCATCATCTGGGAAACGCTTTCCTTTCAAAAACAACTTCATGGCTGGGAATAGATGAAAGTCAGAGAGGTACAAGGTCATGAGAGTAAGGGGGATGGGAAAGGATTTCATAGCCACACGCCTGTGCTTCTGATCTGGCGACATGCGAGTTGTGGACCGGAGCGTTGTCCTGCAGGAGGAGGATACCTTTGCTGATCTTGCCCCACCTCTTGATTTTGATAGCTTCTCTTAATGTCATCAAAAGTGAAGCGTAATAGGCTCCTGTTATTGTGGTACCCTTTGCCAGGAAATCTGTCATCACTACTCCGTCCTGGTCCCAGAAGACTGTGAGCATGGCCTTGGCAGCGGAGGGCTGCACCCTTGCCTTCTTTGGAGGTGGTGAGTCCAAGTGCTTCCACTGCATTGACTGGGCTTTGGTCTCTGGATCATAATGATGGACCCAAGTTTCATCCTGTGAAATCAGTCTTTTGAAAAACTTTGACTCATCTTCTTGGCACATCTCCAAATTCATCCTCGATCACTCGACGCGTTCTTGCTTCTAGAAAGGTGTGAACACCTTATGCATATGCAAATGCCCATGAATGATAGTTTCCACAGACCCTGTACGAATATTGACCTATTGGGCTAGTTGGCGAATAGTAATGCGTCGATCTTCCAAAATGGCAGCCTCAACTTGGCGGACAGATGCCTCATCAATGGCAGAAGAGGGACGACCAGGTCTGGGAGCTGTTTCCACAGACTTCCGGTCATGTTTGAATTCACGATGCCAGCGTTTTACAAGGTCATATGATGGGCCATCATAACCATAAGTTTCTTTCATTTCATCAAAAGTCTCCTTTGGTGTGCGTCCTTTCCAATACAAAAACCGGATCACTGCGCGACACTAAACTGGCTCCATTTCACACTTGACTCAGTTCAAACACCTATAAATCAGAAACCACAATTAGTTCAGAGGTGTGTTTTGCAACATAACCCATACAGATATAAATCATTACACATGCAAAATTTCATCTACATCAGACAACTGGAAGTGAGTCAGGGGCATTACTTATTGAACGCCCTTTGTAACTCACTAAACATACACACTTTCTCAAACCATCCTCACACTATAATCAAACAAACACCACAATTAAGAAACCCGCACATTATCTGATTACTCGTCGAATGAAACTATCTTTAAAAAAGCAAAAGGAGCTCACGAAACAGCTGTAAATGACATTTAGATCACAGAAAAATTCACATACACACTCAGCAGAATCTTAAATCTAAATAGAACTATAAACATAAGTTGGTTCAACCCACCATTCAATAAAAAAGTAAAGCCAAATGTAGGACACCAATAAACAAATATTTCTCATCACTGAATAATCGACAAAAATATTCATTTTGTACGAAAAACATACTACAAATATTTTTTTAAAAAGCCTTTAAAGAACACTAAAAATACCGAAAAAACTGAGTGCCTCTTCAACGGAAAATGCCTACACACAAACGTAGTATACCAAGCTACTCTAAGAAATAAAGAAAACACAGAACAAGTATACATCAACTTCAAAAAGAAAAGAGTTCCGCACACGCTAGCTCACTTAAAAACCAAAAGATACGAATACAGCCCAACCCTTTCCAGATATATGTCGTACCTTAAAATTCAAAATCAAATCAACTCAAGATACTGTAAACCATGTTAAGAAGAGAAAATAGCCATAATTACATAATCCAACACAAATATATGTATGTAACAAAAAATCTGAACTTATATCTAAATGCAGACATGGAAATTAATTCCTATTAAGCCTCCTAAAAACCAATTATTCGAAAAACGAAAATAAACAAATTAATTAATCAAAATAAATAAAACACAATGAAAATAGAGGAAAAAGCATAAGATAAAGAAAAGACGATGCTTAAGTTTTATAGCGTTCTACGGAACGCGTCGTTGTACCAATTCTGTTACAGGGCGCTGATCTGTCGCCGGTTACACTCCCAGAAAGAGTGGTACCCATTTTTACATTTGGGTGACCTGTTTGATTACAGCATTTAGTATTCCCAAAAGTGTCATCCATATAAGTACAACCAGGCGAAACATCTGGTAGTCTGGTGAGAACCGATATGTCAAATAGATCTAACTGACCACACGGAAAATACCTCAAATAACGAAATTTTAATTCGAAACTCCAGTGTTTCAGACCAAACTTTTGACGATCGCCAGGCAAGGGAATAATCAAATTCATTTCATTTCTGCATTATTTTATTAAAAACAACAACTTGATAAACATTAATAGAACATTTGCATAGAAGCGCAGACTGTCGTCTAGACGGTCGAGTTTCGATCCCGGCTTGATGCAATTGCTTGTCTAGCCGCACAGAAGTCTATCTGTATATTATCGCATTAGAGGGCCGATAATAAATAAGACAACACGGTGGTATATTTACAAGAGTGTGTATTTACAGAAGTACAGAATAGTATGTTACAGAAAGACTGCTCGTCCTTCGTCGTGGGTTCCTCTATACATAATGTCTAGAAGAGTCCATATTTTCACGAAATGGGGTAGATCACCATCACACCATAACTATCCTTTTTTAACCGGCTCCGTATAGGGTTAATACGTTTTTCCTTGTAGGGTTTATTACAATCAAGTCCTTAATCTTACGTTTTCTTTTTGATCTTCGGTGTTCAAAACCTGTTTGCAGGATTCATATCGCAAATGTGTCTAACATGACATCCATTAGTTCGTTCTCCGGAATATTGTTCTCGACAGCATCGCTTTCTCACCTGGTTCATGTGTCTTTTGTGAAGGGCACCTCAATAATGTAAATCATGTCCCCAATCCGTTTATCCACTACCCTTGTTTTCCAGTAGCAACTATTGTTTTTGAACATCCGAAAGAAAACTTTTTCTCCTTTGAAGCAACCCTTTGTGACATTTTATTTTCACGTCTAGGTTTTGTAAAGGTTAGCAAAAATCAATCAAACACTGTTTTTATCTTCTTTGCCAATATTGCTTCTGCTGGCGCCATGGAAGATGGAAAATTGTAATTTGGAGTCACCTATATACCTGTAAACATTCTTGCATGGCTTTTTCGGTAACTGTACCCGTCGTTTCCTTAAGAGCTATTTTGAACGTGTCCACGAACCATATTGCCTGACAATTGCTTCTCGCATGGATCGGCGAGAGTGTGATATGATCCACTACATATGTTTGACATTTAAAGTTTAAGTTCACTAGACGTGAATTGCGTTCCGTTCGGATACAATACAGTAAACTACCCCGAACCGGGCGAACAATTCATGTAATAAACTAATGGTTACTTCCGTAGTTGTTTTTCTAACATTTTAATATTTCCGGCCATTTCGAGAAACTGCCCACTAAATAGTAGTAATAGAAACCATCCAGTGGACCAGCAAAATCTATGTGGATCCTAAACCACGGGCGGTCAGTTTTCGGCCAGGGTCTGAAATTTATAGGTGTCTTCGTTGCCAAACCACAACCTTTGCATAGTTTCACCGCATTTTCAATGTCTTTGTACATATTCGTCCAATACACATAGCTTCACATGAGACTTTTCATTCTCAAAATTCGCGAGTGACCGGCATTAAATTATTTTAGTATTCTTTCTGCAATGATGCAGGAATAATCACTTGATCGCCGTGCATAACTACTTAATAACAGATTGAATACGCTTACGACATGTTTCGGTGTTTTTCTTTTCTTTTTTCTTTTAAAAAGAATCGTCGTCTAACGTCTTTAAAAAATTTATTTGATTGTTACCGGAAGCTCCCTAACGGTGTTACACAATGATTTTTTTTTTACTTCTATCTCAGTTTGTAGGGGCAATGCGTTTGTAATCGCTTTTGTAGGTCATAAATCGTTAGCAGTGGCTTATGACCAACACATAATGTCTTCCATTAACAAATTTGGTGACTGCAAAAATAATACTCAATGCTTCCTTCTCGCTTTGTGAGTAACTTATTTTCTGCAGAGTAACTTATTTTCTAAAACCTATCGCCCACGTACGTTATTACGTACGTGGCCGATAGGTTTTAGCAATTCCTCTTTCATTTGCAGACTCTAATGCCGTACAATCTAGCATCAGTAGCCACAATGATTTCGAGATCTGAATTGTAGTACGTCAAAAATAATTCTGATGTGAGGTTAGTTTTTATTTTTTCAAATTCTTCATGGCATTCTGTCGTCCAGACCCAATCTTTTTCTTTTTTAATAGGAGCTCTCAAATTGGGCTTGGAATAAACGCATTATAATAATTTGCAAAACTAAGAAAACTTTGTAGTGACGATACGTTTACCGGAGCCGGCATATTTTTTATCGCACTAGCTCGCTTTGGGTCTGGTCTTCTACCATCTTTGTCTATAATTTGACAAAGATATTTTAGTTTTTCCATGAAAAGTCGCACTTCCCCTTTCAATTTAAATCCATAGTCTAGGATTCTCTTAAATACTTCGTGTACATGTGATTTGTGTTGCTCAGTGATTTTGATCACTATAATATTATCTAGGTAGGCTGTTGAAAATTTCAGTGACGGGATGGAAGTTATATATATATATATATATATATATATATATATATATATATATATATATATATATATATATATATATATAAGGGAATGGCAGTTTTCTTGAAACCTTTCTGGTAAATAAGTATGTGGGTATTTATGAAAGCTGATAGCAATGCAGAAACAAGAATGGCGAAAGAGACTATGAACAAAAACAATCAAAGATAATATTTGGAATATAAAACTTCAAATTATCTAATTATTTTTCGATAAATTTTTCGATAAATTTTTCACATACAATATCAGTAAATATAAAACTTACTATTAATGGGATGGTGGAACATCTTTTGATATTTGAAAATAAGAAAACAAAAGTTCCGTCCGGCTAAAGGAAAGAAAACGTTCAAGACAGCTGCCTCTCTGACGGTAAGGACCGCACAAAACAATAATAATATTAGGATAACACAAAAACATTTTATTCTTTTGAAACATTTAAAATACCTTCAAGGTTTAATGTTAAATGGGTACTATTTTGTCTATTTATTTAATTGATAGTTTAATTATTTATTCATCTACTTATTCTTAATATATATTTCTTTATTTTAAACGCGCTCCACTACTTTTGAAGCTGCTCCCGCTCCTGCTCCTGCTCCAACGTCCAAAATTGGAGCTGGTTCCTCTCACGCTCCCCATTTTCAAAAAGGAGCCGCTCCTGCTCCAACTCCTATGAAAAAGGAGCGGCTCTTTTTCAGCGCTCCATAATGAAAATGTATCTTCTTTCATACACATTGAGTGGTCGAAGGACAGGGATGGGCGTACAAAGAAACTCATCAATATGGGTTGGGATGTCACTTTAACTGTAAGACAGTAAGATAATATTTAACAAAATCTCGCTAATATTTTTAGATGTTAGGAGAACATGTTGGACGAAGTATAGGTGTTGTGGTTGCAAGGTTGAACAATAATTAGTGAGGAATACAATGAAGACGCACACAACAAGGAGAATGCAATAATAAGTGTATTAAAGAAAAGGTATAGTTACAGTATGTACAAATGAAGGTGTCCAGTCAGAGAGTCTTGGTGGGAGGACATGTACGCTCTTCGGCGTCACTTCCGGTGGCATTTAGGTAACACACACTAAGGTCAACCTAGGCTTGCCATTTATAGTGTAACGTTATTCGTATATGCAAATGAGTGGTTGCCACCACAACAATAGGATTATACGTAAATGTTCGTTTACTGAGGTATAAAATAGAAATAGAAAAATCCCTGAAGTATTTTAAAACAATTTTAATATTTATTACATTAACAACCTATTTTTTCAGGAAAGGAAAATTTGACCCGATATTTTTTCTATTTATTTTGGAAGGGAATTTAGATTTGTTTTTGGTAAATAAAGTTTTACTTTTAAACATTATTCATGGACGACGGCACCGGAATTTAACGAATTTAAAAGCAAACATGAAAGGGTTAAAATATACTAGTCGTCAATTTAAGAATAACACAAGATGTCGCCGAAAAGATGACGGGTAAAAATGTGGCATAAAGGATAAATTTGATATATGCTAAAACATAAATTAGAATTTTTGTCAGGACAAAATGTACCATTTCACCCAAAAATCGATTTTATCGAACATTTGAGCGAATACCGAGCGAAATGGGCGAGAAAACCCAACGACTCCTATGGTATAATTGAACCTAAAATACTTTATTTAAAAACACGAATTAAAATAAAAATTGGTTTATTTATTCAATCAGCAATAAACATCCTTGTCATGAATACAAAAAAAGTTAAAATCTATAAGAAAATAACTTCAAAGACATCTATAGACTCATTGGCGCATTTGAAGACATTTGTTGCACAATTGTCTACTGCCGTAAGAAAACTGTCCCATAAAAAATTTAACATGTTGATGTAAAAATTTGAGAACTTCAAATGTTCTGTTTTCGTTCTTTCTCCCTCTCTCCCTCTCCCCTCTCTCTCTCTTTCTCTCTCCCTATCTCATATACATTAACCATAGATATAATTGTTAAAAGATAACTGAGAGTAAACTCTAAGACTTTCTTTTCTTTTCCTTTTTATTGCTGAATAAAAACTAATGTTTAAAAGAAAACAAATCAAATAACTTTGGAGCGAGGAGCGATAAAACCACTGCTTTTTAGTCCCAAATGGAGTTGCTCCCGCTCAACTCCCGCTCCACTCCCGCTCCACTCCCGCTCCACTCCCGCTCCACTCCCGCTGAATATAAAATGAGCCCTCCCCTCCTTCGCTCCAGCAAAAAGGAGTATGCTCCTAGAGCGCGCTCCTTTTTGGAGGGCTCTGTAACGCAATATATATATATATATATAGTCTTAGAAATCTTTAAAATTTAAAATCTTATTAAAAAATATGTTTAGTCCCATGACTTTCGTTGCTAAATCTCCCTATTTTGTAAGTTAATCACTCTTTTGTAATTCAATTGGCATAGTGGTTTGCTGGCAACAATTGAAACCGGCCTTTACACATAATTTTTATCTTACTAGTTCTATAATATTAATGCTCTTGTAGGGATCATCAGTCGCTTGCCATGAGAACTGTTTCGCGAATTTAAAAACAAAAAAAATCATTTTATCAGAGTCACTTCAGCAACAAAACATCAGCGGCCCAGATACCAGATTCAATTTCTGCTTTTAATTAATATTTACCTAATATATTTTGATATATGAAAATAAATATTTTACTAACCTGTGTGGTTCATCTTTGCTCGATGCTATGGGAATCTGTATTAATTCTCATATATATATATATATATATATATATATTGGTACAGAAAAATTAGTATAACATTAGTACTGTCGGTTTCAAGACTGTTGTCATCTGTTTCGGAAATTTGAAGTCACGTGTCACTCTCGTTTGGACGCGTTATTTTCCTATAGTGTTGTGTATGTTTGTTTTAATTTAGTGTAAAGAAGATTTAATAAGGTTTGAAAAAAGGGGAAGTGTGAAAAGTAACAGTTTAGATTTAAATAAACTAAAACCTAAAATAGAAATACAAGGAACCACGTGTTCAAATAAGGTCACCCATTATATTGACAGCACAAAGAAACAGGATATAGGCCACTCTATAGTAAACAGAACAATAGAATAGTACTTCCTAAGTAAAACTAACCGAACCTTTGTTCGTGTGAAGCCCAACGATTGGCTAAAAGAACAACAAAGAATCTGATTGGTTAACTAGCTAGCTGTGTATATTAAAAAAAACACCCGGCTAAACTAACTCCATGCATTTTAGCCTGAAGATCCCCCCCCCGGGAGAAACGCGGGAGCCTATGTGTAGCTTAATTGCCATAAATATATTTTCATAACTTACTATATATATATATATATATATATATATATATATATATATATATATATATAGAGAGAGAGAGAGAGAGAGAGAGAGAGAGAGAGATAGAGAGGGCGGAGACAGAGTAATAAAATATTATTCAGTTACTTATTGACATATTTGTTTCGTCTTATGAAGACTCATCATTATATATTCAAACAACTGGCCTACCTACCAACGGGTTCGAACGTTTAACCATAGGTCTTGTATCACAAGGTCGTTATCTCCTTGGTTTGGAGGTCACTGCGTAATTGAGATGTGTAAATACGTTTTTAATAAAAAACCCGTACCTGTAATTACATCTAAAGTGTGTGTGTGTTGTATAAAGATGATTAGGAAATCTTTTTTATGTGAAAAAGGCGTTATCCATTCTATATAATGTTTCTATTTATTTGCCTGCCTACAAGGGCAAAGTTAGACACAAGGTAGGTTTTTAATATGGGACAAATATCCACAAAAAGGGGCACTCAGGATTAGAACGAAAATTACAATTGCCTCAGTTTAGAAGGATTTATCCTTCACTGGCCGAGGACAGAATAGTCAAAGTGCAGCATCAGAACAAATACTACACTTTGTTCCTAGCAAAAAGTCCAACCTTTTAATGTTTCAGTATATTATATACCCTTTATCAGATATGGAAAAGCCAAGAGGAAAAAGTTGGTTTCACATCGGCGATAAGATTACAGATGGATAAGGAAAGATAATTGACAGGGCAAAAAAAAAAGAAAAGAAAGAAACAAATACAAAAGAATAAGAAAAGGAAGAAAGAGAAGAAAAAAAAAGAAAAAATGAAGTGAACAAAGACATTTCGTCTATTTTTCATTTCTTCTCGCATTATCTTGCACTATCACCTTTAACCTTACTCGTTTTATCCCCCTTTCCCCCTCTCTCACTCTCTTCCTATGAATTTATCCATTTCCTACCTTGCTGTCTTCATCGCTTCATCCTTATTTCTATCTCGCTTTCACATCTCCCCCTCTCTCTCTTTATATCTCGTCTGCCCCCTCTCTCTTTTTCTCTCTTTCTCTCAGACACATACACACTTTACCTTCTCTCATGATACCACTTTCTCTCTCACTCACTCTGAGCCCCTTTTCGTTCGTTGTCTATCTCTCCCTTTCCGATCCTTGTCTCACTTTCTCTTTCTCTCTAGCCATTTCTCCTTATCTCGCTCCCCTCTCTCTCCCTCTCTTCCACGCACACAATTTTCCATGCTTCTCTTACCACACCTCTTTCGCTCTCACTCCTTTCGGATTCCCTCTCTCTCCACGTTGTTTCTCTATCCGTTTCTATCACCACATCGCCCATCTCTCTCCCTCTCTTTTTCACTTTATCTCTCCCTTCTCCCCTTCCCTCTCTCTATTACTTTCTACCCTTCGCTTTCAACCATCCCCTCTCATTCTACCTTTTCATCCTCGTTTCCGTACCCATCCCTTTTTTCTCTGATGTTGACAATCGATCGATATCGCTCTAAAATTTGACAATATTGATTGATGTTTTAATCATTGCGATTTTTTGCCAACCCAATCAGCTCGAATTAAATAACAACAAAAAACAAACAAAAAAACGTTTTTCTGATTTCCTCGTCATTAAAATCCGATAAGATCGTAAACTTTCTTCAATTTTGATTAACTTGAAGATCGAAAGACAATTTTCAAATTCATAAGTGAATAGCTGTGCATAATTGCATTCTTTCACCAGCAAGGACACCTAGCATTGCCCGGGAATTAATAAGTTACGCCGTGTCCTCCTGCTTCCACCCTTGAATCCGCATATTATCTTCTTTTCTATTTTTTGTTTTTAATTTCTCTCTATATTTTTTATTTCTGGGGCGGCACCCGAGGATGTCTCCAGCATTGCTTAGGTAGAAGGGGTGCAAAAATAATGACAACCCTTCGGGGTTCATACCAAATTCAGACCGGCAAAGTCGATGTCATTTTTAAGGGTGGCTTGTTCTCTGTCGGTCTGAGGTATGGCCCTGTACAGTTTTAGGAAGTCCACCTTCCCAGGCTTTGCCTTCTCACACGTTGAGAAGAGGTTAGTTTATTGATAATCGCCCGAGGCGCCCATACCAGGGAATACCGACGGGATTGCGTATGCAATTTTTGTTCTGCCAAAGTGCTCTTCCTCTAGGGCGCTGGTTTCAAATTCCACTTTCCTGACTTTGTGTCACATTTTCCCGCCGTGAGAAGGAAGTTAAATAACTTCCTATACTATTTCAACACTTAAACATCGGAACCTAACGCATGCAATATGTATAAAGGAAGTTCACGATCCAATGAGCTGTCCTCTTACTGGCCTTCTGCAACGAGGAAACAATACACGAACGACACGGTAAAATTGTATCCAGTCATCCGCGACATCGGGATTACCCAAATATTGAAAATTACAGGGAAAAGCCTAAATGTTGGAGTAAGATTATCGTCTATGGATTATTTATAGGTAATCTAATCTCGTTCCGTGGTCTGTTGCTGAAATAAAATATCGTAACTAAAAGAAGGCAAAACTCATATTAAATGTATTAATTGAGTCTTATGAGGAAGACGTTCGCCCCGTAAAAAAAGGAAAGAATTGCTACCAGCGTGAGTGTTTCTTTGGTCCTTTTTCTTTTCGTTTTTTTTTAATTTTCAATTTTAATTTTTAATTTTTTATGGAAGTCGCTCCAGACAAGGCATGAAGCCACTTGATGTAAGGAGCTAAAACAAAATATTACTTCAAGGTCAAAAGCTAGCCAACGATAAGTGTTAGATGGATAGATTCCGATCCAGAAAACAGCAATTCTTCCCCTTTGTCAGAAACATCGCTCATGGAATGTGAGGACTAAAGGACAAAATAAGGGAAACTTGGAACTTTTTGAGATTTTTTTATATGATGTAATTCCCCCACACACTTTAAAATCACTTTTGAATTAATGTTCGTCGATAATCCTTACTTTTTGGTACTTAAACTTTAAATCAAGAAAGAAATTATTTTCTAATCGATAGTTTAAAGGCTTAATTGGTAAGGTTATTGTCTATTGTCTATTTATAGGCATATTTTATTTATCCCCATCCCACAGCGGGAAGATTAAATACAAGTTCATGAAAGTGGGATTTGAAAAGCCAGCGCCCTAGAGGAAGAACACTAGCCGAACAAAAATTGCTTGGACAGTCCTGTCGACATTCCTCGGTAGGGGCGTTTCAAGCGATTAGCAATAAACTAACTCCTTCTCGAAGGGCGAAAACATCAAGCCTAGGACGGATGACCGCCAAGAACTGCACAGGACCATATCCCAGACCGACAGAGAAAAAGGCCACACCAACACAGCATGCCCAATACACTGTCGGTCTTATATTGGTATTAAATAGCCATCTTGGTCGGTTTATTTATTTTTTTTTTTTACTGGTAGTGATTGAGTCTTTTGAAGGAGACATTGCTCCGAGAAATAGAAACAATTGCTATCAACGTAAGGGTCTTTTTGATACTGGTCTTTTCGTTCGACCGAAAGTCCCCTCTTTTTCCTTCTTCGTTCGTTCCGGCAAGAGGCCCTCTGTGAATTTTTAAAAGTGTTTTCTTTAATGCTGTAATTTCTCAACCGATACACATAGATACATCAACTGTTTTATTGGAAAATTAGTTCGTTTGCGATGAAGACCTAACGAAAAGATGAGGAAGTTGCTTCCACAAAGTCACCACTTCTTACCCCAGCAGCTGAGAACGACCGGTTTATTAATACCACTGTCTTCATAGCATGTATCTCTACGGAGATAGAAACGGAATTATATTCGTCCATCAGAGCTCGATATTTAATAATGTTGTGCTCCTTTTGTTTGTTGGGCAAGTCAGCCTTCTGCATAGAGATCACGAATATAGTGCCTCAGGATTATCTGGTTTGCAGCTATTCGTTAACCTGCACAATTGCAGGTTTTTACTTCCTAAACAGAGAGCAGCAAGACTCAGCAGTTGCATGCGAAGTCGGGGAAGGTTTGGCTCAGAACACAAAAAGGAATGACGCAAAAGCAACATTGTCAATTTCATTCCATTGATTTGCTGTTTCGCACCTGACATGACTTTGCTTGCAAGATACAGAGGTAGAGACGACCAGTGGACAACGGATCCTGATGCCGACTCCTACTAGATTTTCACTAGAGCTCTGTTAGCCGACTATCTCTACTACGATTAGGATGACCACACCCCTGACCTGCATCTCGTTACCATCTAGGTTATAATTCTTATTTACTGTTCTGCTTTCTTCGGTCACCCCGGAAAGAGAGGGGGGAGGGGCATATAGCTCGCCTTCTAACGCGTGAAAATGTTCAGGTGTTGCATTTATCGGGTTGAAAATAATGCGCCTTTTTTGCATAAACAACATAGTATCTATTAATAATGGAGTTTATGTATCTGTCTGTCTGAAGCCAAAACTATACTATTTAAGACTATTGTACTTTCCAAATAGTATAGTATATACTATTTCAGACTAATGTACGCATATCCCGGCAATGGCGTCATTGTGAAAGGATGTCATGTATCTACCTCCCACAGCGGTAAGATGTGACACAAGGTCGAAAAGTGGGATTTGAAAAGCCAGCGCCCGAGAATGTGAGCACTCTGGCCTACAAAAAGTGTTTTGTCCAAACTAGTTCCTGTACACACAGTCGTCTCCTCATAATCAGATTAGTTATCTCATGCGGTCAATTGTTACCACATGTCCAGTTAGGGACGACCTCTTCTCGTCCCTACAGTCTTTTTCACGCAGAAGAGATGTTGCTAGCCTCTCTCGACTGTATCTTTATGTTCATGGCGGGTGCTCGACTGAGCTCTAATCCCTGGCCTCTCCCCATGTAAGAAATTCACAGCAAAGAACTTTCCTTTCTCTCTCTCTCTCTCTCTCTCTCTCTCTCTCTCTCTCTCTCTTTAGCAAGAAAACAAAATGAAACTTCCATGAACAAGGTTTATTTCCTAGAACATCCTATCTGCGAAAAAAATAACACGAGGCTGCTTCTCACCTTACTAGAACATGGTCGTCTTCAAGTATAATGTAAAGAAATATTTGTAGAGCCGTTCTCGTGGCTAATCAATTTTTCTTAATTAATTATCTGCACATTTCACCTATTGTTTCAACCCTTGAAAAGTGGTGACCCATTAGTAAACAAAAATGCCTTCCTATGTTGGAATGCCGTGTGTATAATGTCAATATACACGCTCGTTGTTAGGACTCACGCGTGTTGTCGATTCTCCTAACCGATTACAAGAACACAAGTTCTATTTAAAATGAAGGTATCATTCGAATGAGAAAAATATGCATTTATACAACATTACAGAAAGCCAAAAGAAATATATTTAATCAAGAGAGAGAGAGAGGGAGAGAGAGAGAGAGAGAGAGAGAGATGGGGGAGATGGATAAACAGACAGACAGACAGAATGACTTCATAAATCGCCCTCCTCTATATGCACCGAGGCGTGGGGCGAGCTATCGCTTCACACATCCGATAGCCGCCAAGTTTAGCTAGAGAAGAGATCACGTTACCCTCTGACGGAAATTACGTAATTTATTGACTTTCGCCATCGATCGAGGTTCCATTCTGACCTCACAACTGTCAATCACCCAGCGAGCTAGTCGTTCATTTTCGACCCTATTAACTAATCCGTTATTTTTCCATTCTAGACTGAGAGACTTAGGCTCTCATTTTACAACACGTACATACATCGATAAATCCCTCTTTTCATATCTCCGCACATTAGGGATTTGTGAGATGTGTTAAATAGTTCGTATATTACTCGTGAGCGTAAATAAATCCAGTTATATTTTGACAAGCGCGGTTTATAATTCTTTTTTATTGCCCCTTTTGTCTATGTGTAAGAACAAGTAACACATCGATACAATATGTATACACGTAACAAATTACAAACTTTGTACAAAAATTAAATACATCTAAAATTAACGTAGAGATTTTCTGTTGGATAATTACATTAAATATAGACTTTTCTTTCAGATCTGACAAGAAAACAAAATCTACAATGATTATTTTTATTCGAAAAGTAGAATTGGCTGAAATATTAAAATTATTTCGGTTAGACTGGAAACTAAAACATTAAAAACATTACAAATGTAGTTGAAGAATTCAAATCACATATTGACCGTTGGCTGATTTGTTTTTAAGTGTAGAGATTATATATGTATAGATGAATTGCTTTCCAATTACAAGGTCGGTAATCTGGTTTTTCTCACCCTATTCCACCAATACTAAGACAAAGGTAGGCCACCATTTCCTTAACTTACTCAACAAACACTCCCCCACACAGAACCTGCACAAACATTTTAACAGAAATTCTATTAAGGTTAGCTACTCCACTACCCCATCAATAAGAAAAATATTCTCTGCGGAACCCAAAAGCAACTACAAACGTAGGCTGCTCATGCCAGGACAAAAACAACATCCCCTAGAGGGGAATTGCAAAATCAATTCACTCGTATATGAAGCCACCGTCACAAACCAGACTACCGGTAGAGCAGAAAAATACATTGGCATGACGCAGGGAAGCTTCAAGCAAAGATTATACACACACAGAAACACCTTCAGATAGAAAAACAAGTCAAATACGGCACTCACGACCCGAATATCGCAACTAAGTTGCGATATTCGGGTCGTGAGAAGAAAATACACCCTTCACCATCAAATGGAAAGTAATTGAGAGAAAACCACCCTTCTCTCCAGCCATAAATAGATGTCCTCTGTGTGACGCTGAAAATATATTTCAAGGGCCATCATTGACCCAAATACAGTCTGTTTGAATATTCGCGATAAAATCTTTAAGGGATGCATCCACAGCAGACAAGCACTACTCATAAACTGGACTTACCGATACACATAAAAGCCTAGCCACTCCCCCTCTGCCAAATACATACCCCTATAATTGGCCCATTAAATACCGACTTCCACTCCAGAAAATTTTCCCAACTATCACCATTCACAAATATAGATAAAATCAATAAAATGTAAAAATACGAACAAATACCTTAATCAACCCATATCCACACTACTTTTCAAGAGCAACAATTTCAAAATATTTCTCCAGTCATTAAGAGGGTAACACCCCCATTTCACAACATTATTATTACTCCCATAAGCCCCCACCATTCCTCGGTCATAATACTAATCTCCCACATCTCCCAAACCGATCCAATTAGACGGTTTCAAACCATTTCAAACCCCTACAGAGTTACTGCTCTTAGATCGTCCGGATGATATCTTTATTTAAATTCCTCCGGGATTGATTTAAAGTCTTTTAATCCAGGTTTTAAATACGAAATTAATTAATGTTGTTCCTTTTAAACACCTTTAACCCTTAACCCATGCTCACTCTCCCTAGTTCCTTTAGAACACCCATCTTCGAACCCCAAAACAGTAGCGGCCAAATGTACGAAACTCATAATGTTGACTTGCGGGAGTTGTATCGAAGTGGTTTTTTATTTTTTATTTTTATTTTTTTATTTTTTTTATTTTTTAATTTATTATTTAATATTTATTTTTTATTTTTTATTTTTATTTTTATTTTTATTTTATTTTTATTTTTATTTTTATTTTTGTTTTTCATTTTTGTTTTTTATATATATTTGTTTTTTATATATATTTTTTATATATATATTTTATATATCTCTATTTTGATCTCCTCCGGTTTGGATCTCAACTGATATTTTTCAAACCTTATTAAACCTTCCTTACACTAAATTTAAACAAACATACACAACGCTCTAAGCAAATAACGCGTCGAATAATGTTTATTTTGATCACTTATTATTTCGACCCCAACAGCGACAACAGTTACAATTAAGTAAATAAACAACAAATTCTGTTTTTGTTTTGTTTTTTTGTTGCTACCTGTTGTCGCTTTGGTGGCTCAATTGAAACTAAAAATACAAAAAAACTATGAAATCATTTCTTCTAATAAATACACAAACACGTCGAAATATTCGTAGTTTAATCTATCATATAATGGAAAGTTGTCTTTTTTTGAATTATTATTTTAGTTCAGTTAGTTTTAAGAGATCAAGTGGGGGCCCACTTGATTTAACTATGAGTTAAATTTATGTCCGAGGGCTCTTTTAAGGATTGATGTTGTCCCTTTGACGGCTACTGTATGTACTTCGTTGCAGCTTGGTCTTCCACGATTGCGTTTATGTATATGGTGTGTGTGTCTTTGTGTCCAACTAAAAGTTAAAAAAACTAAACAAGACACAACCACAAAGCTGACATAGAATTATTCAGGTGGTCAACATTTAGAGCTATTTTTACTGTTATTATGTAGTAATTAGTCAATGCTAGGAGTCGTATATTTTGGAATCCTAGAAGTCGAAATCAGAATTTTTGGAATCTTAGAAGTGGGAGTCGGATTCGGACTTCCGTCTCCGAAACCCTGTGTCTTAGTTTATCAGTGCGAACTATTTACGATTAAATCATGAAAAACAATTCTTTGGAAAAGAATACTTGTTCAATTTTTAGTAGGTGTTAAGTTGTCTATGTAAGTTTAACGTAAAATGCCTCAACCATCTACGTGATTCTTTGGCTGGTCTTCTAAAAGTTAAACAGTAACATTTTCAACAAATCCTTTTGATAAGTATCTTTCTTTGTTTTACTAGACTAGTAATCACTTATCAAAGCCAAAGCCACTCGAGGATAAAGGTTAACGAGAGTTGACGATTGTCAGTTGAAAGACGATGAACTTTATAAGAGGATTGAGGATTATTGATGGAATGGACCAAGTTCGAATACTTGTGCTGACGGTTCATGACAGAAATATGTTTAAATTAGATTTGAAGACTTCCATGTTGTAATTTACAGGGAAGCAGTCGCGTGATAATGTGTTCCACAGACGGAAAGCTTTTAGGAAAAACCTCTCTTCGTCGAACTTCAGCCTGAATTTACTATTTAAACACTTTAATTACGCGATCCGACAATACAAGGATTTTACATTTTTCATTATTTTTGCCATAAATTGACTTTCTTTTTCTTACAAGAGAAAGTCATTTGTAGCAGTTACAAAATTACGATATATTTTCTTTGGCACTAGCATGTTCTTACTCGCGGAGTGATACATACATTGTTCGGTAAGAACATCGTTTGCGTAGGAGGCAGCTTTCGCTTCCGCCCAAACATTTTCCCGCGATTTATGAATAGTCCGAGTTTAAACGTCTACGTGACAAGACGTCATATTAACTCCCTCGCTTCTAGCCATGACTTGAGCTAGAGACGAGATAAAAGATCAGGACTCAACCTTCCTTGTATTGTACATGCATACCTACTGACTCAACATATTTTTGCATTCTTGTTTTCATAACTCTTTTCAGGGCCATTCCTTGTGTTGATAAAACTATTTGAATAAAATTGAGTTTAATTGTTGAAGAACAAGTTTGTCTTGTTGGTAGATGACATGCAAAAGTAATTTATTTCCTCTTGTTTCCCGTTGTAAACGTCTTCTTTTTTTCAGTAATAGCTGTCGTAAACGTTATTAAAAAATGAATAGCAAAAATTCACTTGAGTTTGTTCAATCTGTTTTGAGTTTTTTCTTGACAGTATACATGTATATACACCTGTATATACATACTTGTATATATATATACACACACACACACATATATATATATATATATATATATATATATATATATATATATATATATATATATATATATATATACTGTATAACGTGTCGATGCAGGCGCTGATGAAGTGAGTTTTGGACAATCTTTAAAAATTATTTTTTTAAAGTGTAAATTAAATAAAGTATTTCCAAAATGTTTTGGAAACGATTGTACGCCAAATTGGACTTGTTGTTGGGACTCTAGGAACGCAAAATGTAATGACTTGAACCTGTATATATATATATATATATATATATATATATATATATATATATATATATATATGTGTGTGTGTGTAGAGGCGATGTGTACACTCTGGTGCCGAAAATGAGTACTTACACTCGTTTCTTCGCATACCGCTTTGCACACGAATCCGCCAGAATTAATAAAAACAAATAATAATATTTTGAACCAATCAGAGGATTTTTTGGGGGGAGTCACCTCGACTCCATATAAACCCCGATTTTTCCTTTAACTGTATTGTTTAGCCCTAATCCACGAGAGAGCTAACATCGACGTTTCTACAGTCCCCTCATCGCCCCTCTATAGGGCCTTGGGAATGCTGAAAAACGCCTTTTTCTAAACTCACACACACATAGCCACACTGACATCAACGCACACACAGCCAAAATGCATTAACTCTTCCACTGTCTTACACATACGCACACTAGAGGCAACACACACTGTTTGAATCCCATTTCAATGTCGTCTTCATATTTAAAACAAACTTATAAACTTCACCATTTTAATACTTCATACATTTCTCACTGAAATTTCTACTATGAAAACAAATGATGATTTACTCTATTTAGTAACTTTCAATGAAATGTAATTCATGTAATTGAATGAGGAGGTTTTGATTACGATTTTTCAGACCCGTGGACAATTCACAGCCCTTAAATTATCGACCTAGGCTTCCTCGATACCTCAACTAATGAATCCCCCTTTTTGGCAAGGACACACAAATATGAACAATTATTTTATGTTTTCCTATCTTTGTAGTCTTCCATTTTAAACATATATAAAATATCTCTTTTGTGAATTTATGCTTTTGGATTCATTATTTTGTTTGTTGATCCTATAAAATTTTTCTCGCTCTCTCACACATTTGAATGTTACTTAAAACTGTTTTTTTTTTTTAAATATTTCTATAAACTCGGCTCTCCCAAAATCTTTCCCCCAAAACTGAAACCCTTAAAAATGAAAATCTCCAAAAATTGATGAACACCCGACGTGATATAAACATGACAAACATAAAATGGGTCCCTCAATATATATATATATATATATATATATATATATATATATATATATATATATATATATATATATATATATATATATATATATATTAATGTAGCAACGAGGGCCTATGGCAGTGCAAACATCTGCGACTGAGTCGGATTGCTCATATTGGATACGTTCCAAAATAAATTCCCAGACCATTTCTTTGGTCTTTACAGAGATTATGGAATTTACTTATCATGTAACCCAACAGGAACACACTAGATAGATTTAGAAAAGACTTAACAAATACCTTTCAAAAACTCGGATTCAAAATCACCATCAAAACAAACTTAGACCAAGTAGATTTCCTCGACACCACACAGAACCGTACAAACAACACACACAAACCTTTCCACAAACCCAATAGGACACTCCAATACATACACAAACGATCCTGCTATCTCCACCGTATTTAAAAACTTGGTCAATAATATCAGCCAAAGAATCTCAAACCTCTCATCCAGTCCCGAAATTTTCATACAGGCAGCACCCTATTACAATAAAGCGCTCCGCGACAGCGACTTCAGAGAGATCTCATAATCTCCAACTGAGACCAGTCACGGGGGAGCTGCAATAGGAGGTCGGTGATCTGGTTTTCCCCGCCTTTTTCCATCAACACCAAGACGAGAGTAGGCCACCTTTTCCTCAACTTACTTGACAAGCACTTCCCCCTACACACAACCTGCAAAAGCTCTTTAACAGAAATACAATCAAGGTTGGCTACTCCACCACCGCATCCATAAGAAAATCAGCTCTGAAGAGCCTAAAGCAATAGAAAACACTACTGCACAAGCCAGAACAAAAAAAATGCAAAATTGATTCCCTCGTATATTAAGCCACTGTCACAACTCAGTCTGGTAGCAGAGCCGAAAAATACATAGGCATGACACAGGGCAGCTTCAAGCAAAGATTGTACGCACACAGGAATATCTTTAGATACAAAAACAAGCCAAACACGGCATTCGCGACCCGGATATAGCGACTTAAAGATGAGTAGACACCATTTACCATCAAATGGTACAGTAATAGAGAAAAGACGATCTTTTTCTCCAGCCATAAATAGATGTCTTCTGTGTGATGCAGAAAAATGCCATATATTAAAGACTATTATTGGCCCAAATACAATCTGCTGAATGACATAGACGAAATCTTTAAAGGATGCATTCACAGGAGGCAAGCACTACTTATAAACTGGACTTACCGATACACATAAATGTCTACCAATAATACCCCCCTGTCCAATACATAACCACATGAGCCCAATACATAACCCTATAATTGCCCCACAATATACCGATTTCCACCTTGGAAAATCCTCCCAACAAATATATGAAAAATAGAAATACAAATCTTAATATTTTCATTGTCTCATCTCTACTCCAAAACTTAAAACCAGTAAGTTATACCACGTAAATATGAAATAATGCTTATTTCCAATAATAATTTTGCCAGTTATTGAGAGGGCAACACTCCCATTTTACGATAATAAATCAGCAGGGTTTGAAAATCTCCATAACAGTTTCAATCTTGTCGACCTAATTCTTGTTCTTATCTCTAGATCAGACTAAATCAGTATACCAATATTATTGCTTCCAAAAATCTACATATTAATTACACATTAGTTATATATGTCAAATTCCAAATACAGAATCATTAAGAACCTTGTAGAGTTACTCCCCTTAGATCGATCGCCAGCCTACAAGACCCGAATGGGGTTAAATCTTAATTTTAATCCTTTTTCGATTGATTTAAAGTCTTTTAATCCAGACCTCGAATTTAAACTTGATGTATTTTTTATATGCTTTTATTATTTCGAAAGTTTAATCCTTAAGCCCACATTCTCTCCTTAGCACTTTCTAGACGACACCAGTTTAACCCTTCAAAACATTTAACGCTGCTAACAAACATTGAATCACGGGACTTGTATAAAGATATTTAAAAAAAATCAATTTTAAATCTTAACTGTTGCACTCCTCTTTTTCGAACTTTTAAAACTTTGTTGTCCCACATTTCTCTCCCTAACAAACATTTTAAACAAATATACACTCCAGAGCAAGTAATATATATATTTATAATATATAAATAAGATTTTAGGAATAATTATATCTTATAACATCACATATTATTAAAATAAATAAGAATTAAGAAATATACTCTTTATATATATATATATATATATATATATATATATATATATATATATATATATGTATTTATAACCTCTTAATTCCCCCCCCCCCTTTTTATTTAATTGAGTCTTGATCTTCTTTGGATGTCATAATTCTTTAAAGTTACCTTTTATTTCACAATTGATTTCAGTTTTGAATTTAAATTAATTTTAACCAGATTCTTCATTTCACAGTTGCCTCCCCTTGACCGTTCATTTTATAGTTACATTAACGGCTCAAATTTATCAAATTTGAAATTGAAATTGAATTTTAAAATAAATAAATAAATAAATATATAAATAAATAAATTAAAAACAATAATAAATAATAAAATATATAAATAAACAAATATTAATAAGATGACAAGCTTTAAGCTGAATAATTATACAATTAAATTATGATAGGAATAATTAATATTGATATCCAATTAGCTTGCCTAACCCCATTTTCTGCGTATCTACCATCTATTCTCTGCGTTATTTCGTCAACAGTTGTGTCCGTCTTGCCTTTCGACCACTCGGTCATATTTTTGTTCTTTTAATAATGAGAGGTCCCGCTCTCGAAAATTAAAGTTTACCTTTGCCGGAACCTTTTTAAATTGCTTGACAGTAAACTTTTTTTTATATTTACTGCTCTGGTTTTTAATCTGTTTTAACGTGAAATATTAATAAATTGATTTGAGATTCCATTCATATTTTCTCTTCTCATTTATTTTTGTTCATCTGTTCCATCTTCCGGTACCTATATCACATTGCTCCTGCCTCGGATTACCAACTCACATTTATATTTACCAGCAATGCTTTAAGCAAACTACAATTTCCTTATATATATATATATATATATATATATATATATATATATATATATATATATATATATATATATAATACCCTGAACTTTTCACCATGGGGGGAGCTATCCCCCCTCTCTTTCTCTCTCTCTCCGGATTCAGTGAAATAGAGGAAGATCTGAACTGCCCATTCGCCACGTTCCACTAGTGACTTCATGTCTGTGACGTAACTACCACAACATGTAGCTGTCACTCGACTTTTAATGGAAAATTCAACTATACTAAATTCTTACCATACATCGACATTTCTCATTCTAACTTTATTTATATACACTCGTATTTAACTATTATGACAACATCCAAAGAAAGAATGACAAAGTCAATCGATACAAAACTATATCAATTTTAATTAGAAACTTGTTAGAACAACCAAAAATAAAGAGTTGGTAGTGAATGAGAGTTTAGCGTTTCTTAGAACATTCCAATTGAAGAATAAGTTGTTTAGTCTGCAAGAAAAGTTGAGAAGACTTGTTTATCTGTTGTCAATGTGGACATGCATGTGACAGTGTGTACGTTTAGTAGACTAGTAGGCAGTGTGTATACATATATGTGTGTCTTTGTTTGGTCATTGTGAGAGTATATGCGTGGGCTTGTGTAAGTGTGTTCAGTGAGCAGTGTGTATATGTTGTAATTGAGTCTTCAGTAGTTTGATAATTTTTCTTTGATTTCAGGATATTCTCCGACGTATTCTGAAAAGGAACTGAAAAAAATTGAGAATGCTGATGTGTTTGGTTTTATATATTATGTGCGAAATATTGTAAAATGCGGATGAGCATATTTCGAGGCTGAATATTTAAAAACTTTAAACTAAGGAGTCGAAGTCGGATATTTTGTAATTCTACCAGTCGGAGTCAGAATTTTTGTAATTCTCTGAGTGGGAGTCCAACCTTATACCTTCCGACTTCGTAACCCTGGTAAGAACTTGTATTTTTCCAACTGTTACTACAACATACGGATACACATACTGGCCGAATCACACAGACACACGTATAAGGTCTGATTTCAATTCACACAAGGACTTTATAGTACACAAATACGCACGTAATAACCCCATAAAACACTTTGTTTGTCATTGTATATTCTAATATAAATTATTGTCATTATTAATATACTATCTGGCTTTGCCGGCTCTCTATCGCTTTGCAACGTTTGCTACTTGAAATACCTGAGACATTAATTGGTCCCCCCGATTTATAAAATCGGGGCACTTATGTTTTGAGGCATGTCCGTCCGTCCGGATTTTTCTCCACAACCATCCATTGAATTTCTCTGAAATTTTGCATGAAGTTGTAACTTTGGTTAGGTGTAAAAGAGACATTCTCCGATTTTTGAAAAAAAATCTGGTTAGCCCCCCCCCCCCCCACGGGGTCAAAAGGCCCCGAAATGGCAAAAAATGACATTTTTTGCCCCATAACTTTTCATTCATCCATTCAATTTCTCTGCCAAAATGTGAAGGCAATTGTTCCTAATAGAAAATAAGTATCGCTGACCTTGGAAAAAATCTGGTTCGCGCCCCCAGGGGGTCAAAAGCCTCCAAAATGGCAAAATGTATAGGCAATTGTTCTGGATATAAAATGAGCATCCTTGACCTCAGAAAAATTCTGGTTCGCATCCCCAGGCGGGTCAAGGGGGGGGGGGGAGGTCAAAAATGCCCCAAATTGCCCAAATTTATTGCATTTTACACTCGCCACATCGAATCACATACAGAGGGGGACCACACACGCGCGGCTTGTTTAATATAATAAACATTTCATTCATAACTTTGTTGGAAACACGAAACAAAATATTTCTCATTTATTCGTATGGATAAACATTAACATTTTGGTAATTTCGATACAAATGTATTTATCTTTCAAATGTGACCGTAAAGAAATGAAAAGAAAGAAGAAATACCTTTGTTTTCTCACTTACAATTGAGAAATAGATCTCAACCAGTCGGTCCCTTTAAAGAAACGAACATTTGAACACTAATGCTAAATATTTGTCCAGGAAATAAAACAATATTGCGAAACATAACTATTTGTTATATTAAAATAAAAACAATCATTGAATTAAAAAACGATAACAGATAATAGTTAATTAATGAAAAGTCTTTTTTAAAAGCCAATGGGCAAATTAGTTAACCTTACGACTAATATCGCGTAAGTCGTATGAAAAAGGAAAGTACGTCCATTGTGAAAAGTTGAATTAACTTGAAATAAGGTGTTTTGACTTTACCGTTATTGAAAGAAATGGGTCCAAGTTTCCCATTTATTCATTTAGATACCATCCTTCTTCGCGTATATATTCGTTTCCATTCCTGCGGGTTCTTTAATATTCGGCAATAACTAGAAACAGTCATTACAAACCCAAAACCGCGACCTCCAAAATCAGTAGAAAAAGTCTATTTCGGAAAGTGAGATCTTTTTTACAAATCGAACGCATTGATTCATAAAGAAAATTCGAACAGTTGAATAATCAATTTAAAGATCAACACGCGTCTCTGCCTAAAAGTCACACAGACACATACCCACACGAACCGATCAACCTAAAAAACACTCTCAAATATGATAACTACCCGATAAGCCCAGCAGCTCCGACAACTGTGAAGAGTAGGGTATACGATAACATTTTAATATACAAATGGGTTACCAATGATCAAGACCAAAAGTCACTCAAGGATAAGGTTTAATGTCAGTTAGATGCTGAACTATACTATTAGAGGGTTAAAAACGATTGACGGAAAGGGAAAACTGTGATTACTTAAGAGAACAGCGCGACAAGTATTTGTTGACATTGGACTTGAAGGCGACCATGTTGCAGTCTGCCGGGACAGTTCCGCGGCAATAATTTTCACAGATGGGAGGGTCTTGGAAATAAACTTTGTTTATGGAACAAAGAGACGAAACAGTAAATCACATAATAAGTGAGTGCAGCAAACTAGCCCCAAAAGAATACAAAAACAGACACAACTGCGTGGGGAAAGCAGTACACCGGGAACTATGCAAACGACTGCATTTCGAACACGTGGACAAATGGTACAAACATAAACCAGAGACAGCACTGGAAAACGAAAATCACAAAATCCTCTGGGGCATGGAGGTTCAAACAGATAAACTTATACAAAGAAGCAGACCGGATGTCAGAATAGTCAACAAGAAGGAAAAATCCTGCAAAATCGTAGGTTTTGCCGTTCCAGCAGACCACAGCAGGAAGATCAAGGAAACGGAAAAATGAAGCAAATACACGGAACTTGCCAACTTGAAAGGGATATAGAGCATGAAGAAAGTCAATATAATACTAATAATCGTAGGAGCACTAGGAACAATCCGAAAACAATGGGGAAAAGACTGGGAGAAATTGGAATCATAGGGATAACTGGGACGACAATTATGAGAACAGCCGTTGCGGCTGTTCTCATAATAGTCGTCCCAGTTATAAGGAAAATCTTCGAATAACCAGTATAAGCTACGAACGGTAACCAGTCACATGGAAGTTACAATAAGAAGAAAACAAAACCACAGGAGGAACACCACCACATGAATCCAAAGAAACAGAAACTGCAAGGAATTTTCATAAACTGCCCACTCCCCAGAGGTATGGAACCAGCCTCGGCTGATACAACCCAATATTGTCGTGAAGGAGGGAGAGCATTAACCAGACTTCCGCTGGAAGAGTGTGGAGAGTACTTATTGCCGCCCAAATTCCAGAGAAAACCAATGTTCGTTACCAGGGAGAAATCAGTGGTTAGCGGCTGTTGCGATATCGCAAAGTCATTTGCAATGGTTATCGAAAAGAGGTAGAGAGTACTGGAAATCTGAGGCTTAAAAAAAAAAAAAATAATAATAAAAATAAAAACATAAATAATAATAATAATAATACTACTACTACTACTACTACTACTACTACTACTACTACTAATAATAATAATAATTATTATTATTATTATTATTATTATTATTAAATAAATAAATAAATAAATAAATAAATAAATAAATAAATTAAATAAAGTTTTTCTATCCAATTGCTTTCGTCGCGATAGACTATAACATCGACTGGGAGTAGCGCCATCTATCGGCATTTAATAGGTACGTCCAAAAATGGCCGCCGCTTGTACTCACTAGCGCGATTAAAAGTGTATTTTCTTAATTTTTTAAAGTAGTTTTCGTTTAACTTTTGATTGTGTTTGAAAGATAAAAGCATTAAGTTAAAATATAAAAAGAAACAAATGTATATTTATGTGTGAAAATAAATTAGAATGGAAAACCCCAGTTAAAACTGCCGATTCAATAAAACATGTTTAAAATTTGCTGCAAAGTTAAATATCAGTTTTCTGGAACTGTTCTAAAGATAATCATTAAATGAAAGTCTTAAGAAAGTGAATTTAAAAAATGGACCTTGATTGTTTACTAAAAATTAATGAATTATCCAAAAGAAAAAATAAACGTTACTTTCCAGACATAGATTCGCTGTTTTGTGTAACTGTAAACAAAATATGGCTACCAAATCTCAAAGTATGGAAGACTCGAAATGCAGTAATAGTTATTTTTTATTGTTTTAAATTTCTATATGGAAGTTATGTTTGTGTAATACTTTATACAAATTGAAAAATTATTAGACCTTTATGAAAAAAATGTCTACATTAAATTGACAAGTATGGAAGACCTGAACCTCAATTTCCCATTTTATTATTATTTTGAACAGAAGGTTTTGTAATAATTTTCCCTTATTTCTAATTTTATGTACTGGTGCAGATTAGGACCCAAGCTAACCCTGACCCTGAACCTTACGCTAAACCTACCCTAACCATGTCTATACCAATCAAATGTCGTATCCATTATTTATTATGATCACAAAAGATCGCTTTTATTTTGCATATGTAGTTGAAAAAAGACATCTCTTTAAAAAATAGCTAAAGAAATTGTTTACCAATGTTTTTCCTTAGAATTTGAAATAACTTTTTTTAAATGTTGTTAAAAATAATTTTTACGTTACGAACTGCGTCAAATTTATCAATTATTGTTACATGGTGATTGATTAAAAACTTGAACAATTACATTACTCGATTAATTTTTTAAATTACATTAATTCTAAAGCTAAAATAACATTTTTTTTATTGTAAGTGTTAAAAAGTAAATTAAAGTCAATGATTACACTGCCAATATTAATTGAAAAAAAATTAAAACGTTAACAATTATTTATTAATAAATAAATAGAATTCACTTTTGAAAGAAAATGTCATATTTGAAATTTATTAATAAATAATAGTAACAATTATTTATTATTTAAAAAGTTTAAAACAAGTAAATTGCCTGAAACTTTTTAAATAATATTTGTTAATGACACAATGACAAAAACAAACTAATGTTTTATATTTCCAAGTAATTGACGATGAATTATGAAATAAACGAAGTCGATAAATCTCTGAAAATAGAATTTTGAGGGAGGTAGTGTGATTGAGTGGTGATGGGAGATCTACTCCCGTCTGTTTATTACACAACAGTGGTACCATACCTCTCGAAGTCAATCGTGAGTAGAAATTATCCAATTTTTAAAATTCTTTTTTCGCTATGATCCTGATTCTCAAATTTTTCAATTTTTTGTTTATTTTCCAGATTATAAAAAAGATTTCTTATGCTGATGATGGTCATGTATGAAAGGAAATATAATTATATCGAATTTATATTTTCCGAGAAACTCTAAGCATTAAAATCACATGAAATATTTTATGCAATTATATTATATTTTTGGTAAAATTATTTATTTAAAAATGTTTTATTCAATGATAATATCGCTAATGCAAAAAAATATTCCTTTCTTCGAGTTATAGTGATTTTATTAACCCGGAATTTAAGGGCCTTTTTCGTAATATATACGAAATAATTTAAAAAATGTTTTTATTTTAAACATCTACAGTGCTTTATTTTAATTAAAAAAGTTAAAAATAATACATTTTTTAATACATACAAATATAACTTTAGTAAAGGTGTATTTTGTTTTAAAAAAATAATACATTTTCACTAAGATTTTTAGAAATTAGAAATATAATGATTTCATTATATTCAATAAGTCTTGCTAAATAAATACTGAAGGATTCATTAAAATTGCTTGATTCCTGCATTTGGGTGAATTTTTAAGTGAAGAGGGTAGGCTCAAAATGTTTTTATATTTTGGGAATCGGCCATTGATTTTGCGCGTACCTAGCATTTAATGATAATAGACTTTCAATAGATTTGCTGCTTTAACGTATGTGTGTTGCGATACTCGAGCAGCCGGGAAACTGGGAACAGAAAACAGATAAAAACGACGGGGTATTATAACGAAATTCTACTATTTATTTTTTTTTTTTCAAATTACACACTTGCGAACAAGTTGGGTATATATTTTTTCTTCAACAAACGTTTTTTGTTTTGTCTTCTTTTACGAAAATGTCTCTTTCTTTCCTTTTTTGATTCGAGGCCAATTATTTAACTCAAATGTCTCTTGGATCGGGCGAATGGGTTAATTTACCCTGCCTCATATTCGAGAAACATTTGTCTCTTCTTTCTATCTGAATTTGATTATCGCTGCGTAATTCATATTCTCTTGGTTTCGCCTCTCTTTTTTAAGCACGCAATTACATGTTTCCTTTTGATCTGTCTTTTTTTTGCTCTTCACCTGTGCACTTCCGCACTCTTCTGGTCTTACCCTGTCTTTACTCGGTGTCCGCAAAAGATCAATCGTGAGGTTAGGGTTCTGGTTTACCTCATCTGACAACTTTTTAACTTATTTGTTGCTTCAACACTTACTTCGTTGTTTTTTGAATTTTATGAGCGACTTATTCCATCCTCGACTTTCTCCATTGTTAGCCGGTCATGACCTAAGCATGCTTACTGTCCCCTTCTACGTTGTTAACAAGACGAGTGAATCATTATTTTATATGTGTAGAGTTTAAGTTGAAGAGAAAAGAATTACAAAGAAAAGAGAAATTGTTGCGTATAGATAAGATTTTATAATATTAATTATAATAATACAAATTCTTTGTGTCTGGATTTACGCCGGTCTATCGGGGGTTGTCTGGTCCTGTGCAGTTCTAGGAGGTGCACCCTCCCAGGCTTTGCCTCCCCTCTTTGGGGAGGAGTAAGTTTATTGCTTACTGTCTGAGGCGCCCCTACCGGGGAATGCCGACGGGGCTGCCCAATCAATTTTTAAATGGCCAGAGTGCTCACCTCTCGAGCGCTAGCTTATCTAATCCCACTTTCCCGACCTTGTGTCACATCTTACCCTGTGGGAGGTAGATAAATAAAACAAATCATCATCATCATCATCATCATCATCATCATCATCATCATCATCATCATCATCAATAATAATAATAATAATAATAATAATAATAATAATAATAATAAATAGAATGCTTCCATTAACTGGCACTATTTTTACCAGATAATAGTGTCGCGAGACCGACCGTTGGGGTTGATCGGCCTCACAACTAAGAAAGGAGACACACACAATAATATGTTAAACGGCAATGACAAAAGAAAGAGGACAAACACAGGGGAACAGTTAAAAAATGAGTATGTTTATTTACCATAAAAAATGGTAATAACAAGAAGTGATGGGAATTGAGATGACGTCACTGGAACGGGAGAAACTGGAAACACAGGAGTGGCGTCTCTGGTGACAGAAAACTGGACGACAGGAGTGGTGTCGTTGGAGAGAAAAAGCTGAGTAGCTGTCGGTAGATGTTGACAAGGTACCCATGCTGTTGCTGGCGAGAAAAAAGGACAGAATCTCGCAGTAGTTGTCTGGGTAGCCCTTATAAGAGCTGTTGGTTAGCCCTGATAAGGACTGTTAAAAAAAGGAAAAAAAAATATCGCAGTAGTTGTGTGAGTATCCTTGATAAGGGCTGTTTGAAAAAGGGAAAGGATATCGCAGTAGTTGTGAGAGTAGCCCTGATAAGGGCTGTTGGTTAGCCCTGATAAGGGCTGTTTGAAAAAGGGAAAAGAGTTGGAGCCGCTTGTGCAGGAGCCAGGACTGCAGGGTGCTGGTGCAGTTGGAGCAGGAGAATGCTGGTGCATGAATCAGAGCTGCAGGGTGCTGATGCAGGAGTCATAACTGCAGGGTGCTGGTACAGGAGTCAGGACTTCAGGATGCTGGTGCAGGAGTCAAGACTGCAGGGTGGTGGTGCAGTTGGAGCAGGAACTGGAGATGCAGGCTGAGGCAAGTGTTGACTTCTCAGGAGGCAGGCAGCGAAGAGAGTAAATTGCATTATTATAGTAGCCCTGAGAATGTATTTAGGCAAATACATTCTTGGGAAAAATTTATCTAAATAAAAGTTACATCCTTTGGAATGTATTTATCTTAGGCATGAGAAGGGCTGTTTGTATCTTTACTGCTGCTGCTGGGTCCGCGTCTCTGGCTGGGCAAGGAGGCAGGCAGCAAAGAGAGTAAATCGCATTATTATAGTAGCCCTGAGAAAGGCTGTTTGTATCTTTGCTGCTGCTGCTGTATGCTTCCTGGCTCGACGACTGGTCCACCCAGTCGGATGTGGGGGTCTCTTAACACCCCGGCTGAACTGGGTTTTTTTTCAGTCAAAAACGGGAGATTTCATGGAATTTGTGTTAAGTCACTGTTGTGGAAAGGATTAATTTCGACAAATATTTTCCGGAGATTTCTCTCGCCGTACAACATAGTTGAAAGGTGCCTTGAATGTATAACAAAGGTTATTTGCATAGTCGGCGAATCGCATTTGTATTCCTTAAAGGAAAAATATAAGCTGGCCAGTCTTTTCGCAAAATCATTGCACAAAAAATGGCGACTACAGCTGCTGCTGATTTGCTTTAAAAATGGCGTCTGTTTTTTCTTTTTGCAAGTTATTGCAAAAAGAATAGCGACTCCTGCTGCTGCTACGGTTTTTTCAAGATGGCGTCTTTTCCAAAAGTAAACAAACGTTGCGATGTGTTGAACCCCGACAATAGTCATTGTGTCCTCTTCAAAGAAAATTACGTCCACTTACCAAGGAAGAGGGAGGAAAGGAGAAAGAAAGATGGTGTTAGCGATGAAATCCGAAAAATTGACCATCAATAGATTTCTTCATTTAACATACACGAAGAGTTTAATAAGAGAAAGGAAAAACGGAGAAAAGAAAAGATAGAATCTCTCTATTAAATCGAACTATTTTAACAGGTAATAGTTATTATTATTCATTATAAAAGTATTTCTGTTAAAATTTTGTGAACGTAAAATGTGTAATGGAGGACTGATCGTGTTTTTATTTTGCACAAATGTCCAGATTAGCGGATGTGATTTTGTAAATGATTTTACGCTGGGCAATTTTTTTATCTCCATTCTTATTTGCCATTCTTTCTATTTCTAATTAAAATAGTAAGTCTTTCGCGTTTTATCGCAAATACGTGACTCTTCTGTTTCAAGGATGGATATATTTTTTCTATAAACTTCACAAACGAAAATAAATGTGTGACTAATTGAGGATAGGTTTTGATGTAAGAATACAGGCATTTAATTTTGATATATCCAGCTTATTTCACTCGGAAAGTGAAATATTAAGGTAAATAAAGTGAAAGTTTTCAGGGAATACGAACCGTACGATTTTGGACACTATTTACAATGTCGACTTGTAACAAAGACAGCGATTTAATGAGCTAATTAACATAGCTAGTTAGTCAATGAAAATTACGGTGTATATCAGGGAGTGTCTCTTACTAAAGGAAATATCTGGGCGATTGATGAAATCGATTGTAATTTCCAGTTTCAATTGTAAACTGCCGTAATTGACTGGTTTGTCAGAATCAAATACTGATTTTATAGCAGAGAAATCTATCGATGAAAAACTTCGACAAATAGACCGGCTTCACATTATTATATAGATAAGAAGCGGACGAACAGAAACTGGTGACAAAAACTTATATATATATATATATATATATATATATATATATAACCGTTAGACCTTTTAAAAATAATATGTAGCTAACATGATACGAGAATTATATGCATGGGTGATCTAACACTTCGAAGATACCTATAGTAAAGTACACCTATAGTAAAGAACTGGTGCATATCTCTGTTCTATGCAGTTTGTGGAGCGGATATAAAAATGAAATCAGCCACTTTTTTAAGGTGTAGTTGGATGAACACCGGAAAGCTGTGGTACGAAGAGAAAATAAAATGTTAGGCATGGCTGACCACATATGTAGGTATCGAGTACGCGAAGTAGAGGGTATTATTTTCTATCCCCCAAATATCAATATTGGCATTATCATATCCCTAATATAATAACACTGAATCTACAGTTGGACCGGATAAGCACTTGAATATCTGTTACTAATAGAGATTTGATATCTATCTGTCTGAATCCGAGCTATACTATTACTTCTAATAATGTACTATCTTTTAAGTCTCAATTCAGTTTACTATACTATTTCAGACTAATGTACTTTAATTCAGGGGTAGTGTAGCATCTGCTGTTTTGTAATACCATCATCCAATGCATTATTTCCTCCTTTGGGGAGTAGTGTAGTATATGTTCGTTCGTCATGATACCATCCTTCCAGGCATTACCTCATCCCTCTTCTTTTTGGAGGGGATAGTATAATATTTTTGTGGTCATTATATCATGCTCCCAGGCATTGCTTTCTCTCTTTCTTGTAGACATAACATAGTATATGTTCTGCTGTCATGAGATCATCCTGCCAGATCTTATTAACTCCCACATTCAGTAAGATAGTGTAGTATATGTTCGTTAGTCATACCATTTTACTTGACTAGCAAAGATATGCAACCAGATGGAGAAAATATGTGTTAGTAACGCTAATATTTGATACATTAAACGGCAATGATGTAAATGCTATAAGCATATAACATATATTTGTTTATACAAATTAAACACACGTGGTGCAATACGTGCAAGTGGTACGTGGCAGGCAATAAAAATACAAAGAAGTATTAAGAAATACTTGCTATACGACGCGTGTGATAGGGCGGAGTGTTCTGGCGTATACAGCCACGTTTATATGGTTACCTGTGGAGCAATCACGTGAAGACGGTTCAAATTATCTAAAAATGGGATAATTGTATCCCTATAGAAAGAGGTGACATACCTTTGGAATGAAATTAAAAAGCTTAAAGAATCGGCGGATATGTTAGGCTATAAGAAAAAGGAATAGAGATAAATAATACATAATAATACATTATAATAGTATATAAAAAATAATACATTATAATAGTATATGGAAAACTATACTCTATTATATAAATGGCAGTTGTCTGTTTGTGTGTGTGCACCTAAAAGTCAGAAACTACACAAGACACGCCAAGAAAGCTGAAATATTCTTTTACACATTGCCTCAGAGAGAATATGGACACATTTTCATTATAATACCTTTTAGGTGTCAACATGAGCACAATCAGTCAGGGGAGGGGTCAAAATTGGTATGAAATGGTAGTTTCTCTCCTGGCATTTTAAAATGTAATATATTTTTAACGTATATACATATGAGAGAGTGTGTGTGTGAGAGAGATACAGAGAGAGAGAGAGAGAGAGAGGCAGAGAGAGAGTGGGAGAAAGGAAAAGGGAGACATTGTGAGGAACGAGAGGAGATAGAAATGGGGAGAGAGAATAGGAACGAGATATATAGAGAGGGGAGATAGAGAGGTTTTGAAAGAAAGATGTTGCATACAATTTTTAACTTTTCTATTTTATTCTATCTCCCCGGGCAACGTCAGGTATCCATGCTAGGTAAAAAAGGGAGATTGTCTACGAAATATTAATAATACTACTCAATAGAAAAAATACCGATCATCAGAGATACATTATTAGGTGTGTGTCCTATAACTTGAGTTTCGATAATTTTAATGGATGTGTAGCTTATCAGATTACTGCGTTTGGTTGAACAGTCATTTTGAATGTAAACAGAGGTTGTGTGTTCAATCCATGGATTCGGTTCCAGCGACATTACCAGAAAAAAAATTAACTGGTGCGATTGTAGGTCAAAATTATGATCCCGTCAAATAGCACCTGGAGAAGGCCGGAGAATACAGCGACGAAAACATAAATTCTGACAAATATTTTTGTCACTTATCTGGAGCTAGAAGAACGCTATCTCACATGCTTTGTCCGTCATTTTAATATTAGAAAGGACGCATGAACAGGCTATTTCGCCTTATATACCTAGAAATAAGAATTAGTAATGTATATAGAGTTACGCATTTGTCAATCGGTTAATGCACCTATTAGGTGACAAAATCAACGTTCAGAAACTAAAGAAAGAGAAGGAATAAATAAGAAAGAGTAAGTGGGTGTCAAACAGTGAGGAGGAAGAGGGTGACACTATGAAAAATCTATCGTGTTTTCTTTTAACACATAAATATATTAAAAAACACCAACACGCGTTTTTGTTCACGTGTTTATTTTATAACTGTTGTCGCTAGAGTGGCTTATCTTCGTTCAAAGGCAAATTGCTTTATCTCAATATTTTCTAGTCCAATTTGTTTTTAACATCTTTCGTTTACATCGTCTTTATCAAGTTTTTATTCCATTTCTCTAATTAAAATCGATTTACTGTACAAAATCTTATTTCTAATTGACTGTCTGAAAATGTTTGTTTTTTTCTAAATCAATATCTCTTCTCGTAAATTGTGTTTATTTTGCTTTTTATTTCCCGGCCCATTTTTAACGTTGGTGATGTCACTCTTAGGAATCAGTTTAACATAACGACACGTGAACTGCATTAGACTACTATTTTTTCTGCTGATCGTTAAAACGTGCTATATTTATAACGAAAACGTGTAGAAATAGACAAAGTGAAAAGTAATGACAAAGTCAACTTTATTGACATCTTGTTATCAAAACAAAAGTAAAGAGTTAAGAAAAGACTCATAAGAGTTCAAAGTTTGAAACGAAGAAAACGTTATGCCCGTATGTACGTGGACTTTTATGAGAGTTTATGAGACTGGCAATGTGCCTCTATATATAGAAGTCCATGACTGTGACTTGTGTAGTTTACCAAAATGACGATAGCCAGAGGCTACGGTCAAAGTTCGTTTGCCCGCCAAGAATAAGTATAGCAGTAAGTAAAATCGTGTTGTGAATGACATGCTCCTGTCGTCACGAAGAAAGAGTAGTTGAATTAAGATTATAAGAAAAAAACAACATCATTAATATAACCAAAGCGAGAAAAATCTATTTTGTCATATTACGGCCTTTTATTTACGTTTGAACCCAGACAAATCACGAAGGGGAAGTTGAATCCTATTTCCTGTCGGCCGACGTCCCCTCTCCTCTCCTAAACCTTTACAAGAGAGGAAGGCAAACGCTATTTCCTGCCAATCGACCTCCCCATTCACTCTCTTAACACTTACGCTTTGCCTTGACCTTAAATCAAAGTGCATGTCACCTTTTACATGATAACTCAAAACCCCTTCCAACGCACCCACGTAATCCTCCCACGCTTATCGGCGGACAATATATAAAAAAGGGCGTTGGCGAGTCGAAGAGTCAGTTGCTATCAGTCGGGGACAACTCTTGCCTATCATCGCCGCAAGGGAATGAAAAAGAAGAAGAAACGGAAGACACAGACAGGGATGAAGAAAGGCATTTCGGTCATGCCCCTTTTTGACTGCGTGGCCCAGAGATTTATTCTATATTGATATACAGCCAAAAGCGAAACCCAAAAAGCTTCCGAGACGAATTCTCCACATCACCAAGATCTGTCGCTGACTAGCATCTTACATTATCGCCGAGAAAATATGACAACAAATCCTTTGTGAGGATTGTGTAGCGCCGACCGAGACTCGAAGACAACTCACATACACCTGGTTTCTGGCATCTGCTATTTTACATCCAAACATTAGTATGAATCTTGGATGATTGTATAATTCCTGGACTCTTAAACTTTTCAACTTCCGTGGGGTCTTGTGTCACTCATCCATTTTTGTCAGTGATTTATACCTTTCTTTCTTGATTTGTCTTGACAGGATTTTTATTAATAGATTTTGCTCATTATTAGAAAACTTTAGACATTATCCATTTTCCCCTAAAATATTACTTTGTTCTTTTTGTTGTTTTGCTCCATACATGTTTGCCCCCTTTTTTATCTCTATATAAATAAATATTTGTTTTGAATTTAACTTGGTGTTTGAGTTGTTCGATGTTATTCCTTATTTCAATGTGATGTCTTGAACTGGAGAATCCCTCCCCCTCCTGTATTCTGTTATTAATATTGGGCATTAGGGACCTACGATACATTTCCAGACATATTTACCTTTTTTGCATTTATCATTGATCACGATGAAGGCTGTACGTGACACTGTAGCAAGTGGGAGCTCTCACGGCATCTCACTAATTGGGCGCGAAATGATGCCCGACTCCAGGGGGTGACTTTTCTAATTAGTTAAAATCCGATATAGGCTACCAATCGAGATTGAGTATTTTGACCCAATCATTATTGATTCGACCAAACAAACACTGAATCTTTCAGAGATAGTTTCTTTGGCGCTCTAGTAGTAGTAGTAGTAACAGTAGTAGTAATAATAATAATAATAATAATAATAATAATAATAATAATAATAATAATAATTATTATTATTATTATTATTATTATTATTATTATTATTATTATTATTATTATTATTATTATTATTATTATTATTGTTATTAGGAGTTAAGAGTTCTCACACAGGTCATCATCAGTGATTGTTCACTGATAATCACGGTGGTGTTACCTGGATTCTGAGTGAGAACAAGTCTCTCCAGATTTCCAGTACTCTCCACCTCTTTCGATAACTATTGCAAATGACTTTGTGTTATCACAACAGACGCTTACCATTGATTTCTCGCTCGAAACGACCACGGGTCTCTCTTGGGATTTAGGTGGCCATAAGCCCCCACCCAAGGTCCCAGCATTCTTCTATTTAGTGCTCTCCCTCCTCGGTCTTTCAATCCTCCTCGACCTTTTACACTCTATTTTATGTGGTATCAGTCTAGGCTGGTGCTATCACTTTTATGAAATTTCTTTCAGTTTCTGATCCTTGGTTCTTGTGGTCGTGTTCTTTGTATTGTTGTTTTCTTTCTATTGCAACTTATATGTGATTGGTTAGTCTTCGTAGCTTATGCGGATTATTTTTTTTTAAATTTTATTGTTTATTATTATTATTATTATTATTATTATTATTATTATTATTATTATTATTATTATTATTATTATTATTATTATTATTATTATTATTGCTGGAACAGGGGTTCCACAAATGCCGAACACACATGTGTCGATTCCTTTTGTAAAAGCGACAATTTTCAACTTTCTTACTATTTTCTTCTGAACAAAATAGCAGAAAAATTTACCGTTTAAACTAATTATACCAGGGCATTTTATTGCATTTCAAAGTCGTGGGAAAGTTTCTCAGAGCATCACTTGTTTCCTACTTGAACCAGTAATGTCTAAGACAATGCAACTTGGCACACACCTAGACCAACAATTTTGCATAAGAAATATTTCTGGCGTCAGTATTCTTTTTATGAAGTTATCAATCATACCCAGATATGTTAACATTTAGTACTTTTATACTTTTATAATGTGCGTTCCTGACTGACGACCTTACTCCAAACGCTTGTGCTGTAGTTATTGTTGTTGTTCATCTTCTTATGAGCCGTGTCGGGATTCTAGTTTAGTCAGTCTACGGGATGCGAAACCATGGTCCGCAACAAAAGTTTACATACATAATAAAAGCAACAACACAGGCATGACATTCAAGCCACTCGTTTAACATAGGAGTGTGTGCGTGTCGTTAGGGTCTTGTTGCTAGTATCTTTGAATTCGAGCTATTTCATTATCTCTTGCCTTCTAAATCTCAGCTAAGGTTGACTCTATCGCATTCCACGCGATATTTCTCACTCCCTGTCTCAGTGCCACTGACTTCTTTCTCTGTATTTCGTTCTACCCGTACCTAATTAACCCTCTTCATTTTACTGCATTTCCAGTTTCTCATTTCGTCATCTTTACTTTGCATCTTATCTCTACCCCCCCCCCACAGGAACTGAAAGACTTTTGCCTTTTCAATATCTTTCCAAATTCCCTATCTTGACTACCTTGGCTGTCAACGGCTAACTATAATAGCGTCTCTTTTCTGTGTAATTCAAGGAACCCGTTGTTTTTAATATCTTTTTTAAATGTCTTTTTATTGTCATTCTTTTTCTAACTAATCACTCCCGGTAATCCTAGTTGTAGGAGTGGGGGTGCACCCATCCCATAGTATCACAATTGCGTTTAAAATATTTCCCCAAATCACTAAGGCTGCGGTTATGAAACATTACTGCATAGTTGTAGATAGCCAAGCACGAGTTGGTTCCATGCTTTGACTCGACTCTCGTCTAGTTATGACTTTGATAATGATCGCTCTCTCATCGTCCATAAGTTGTTTAATTCTTCCAGTCAGCCATCTTGAATTAGGACGCACGAGTGTCTCCTTCGAACAAAGGATTTTTACGGTTTACAGGTTTAATCATATTTCCGGAAAATGAAAGTAGTGAACCGTGGTTGTTTAAAAGTACTCCAACTTCCACCCCAAAGGGGCTAGGAGGAGGCGTGATTTGTTACCTTCGAAACACGTCTTCCTTGGCGAAAAATACAAGAGAGAGAGAGAGAGAGAGAGAGAGAGAGAGAGAAAGACAGAGACAGACAGACAGACAGACAGACAGAGAGGGAAGCGGAAGCGGAAGCGGAAGCATCCTCACTCCTCTTCCGGTTCTGATGTAATTTCTTACGATTCAACTCCCACACTTGCTCCAAGTGTAAAATGGTGTAGTGATGAACAGAATCTTCATAGTCGCTGGTGTAGGGAGGATTAAGTACCGATCGCCGCCATTATACAACGGCATGAACAGGTCTCTGTTTACCTGCCTCCCACATTAGCAAAGTTAGACACAGGGTCAGTTTAGTGTGACTCATGTTACGTTAAACGTACGTAGCAAACTAAACTCCCTACTAAAAATTGTACCGGTAATTTTTTTAAATATTCTTTTTATAATCTGATAATTTAGTGCTAACCTATAGTTTTCGGAATAAATAATAAAAAAGAACAAATTGTGTACTTTTAGATTGTGTGTGTGAGGGGAAGGAGGGGGTCCGTCGTACACATTCCCCATGAGTAGAACACTGCCAATGGAGAAGTATGCATAAGTGCAGCTGTAAAACTTCGCAGTAATAAGACATTAAGGGTCCCGGGTTCGAGACTCATTTGAAGTTTACTCTTTCTTGATTATCTTTGTGGTAAACTAACAATCGCTGAATGCCAGCTTCAGAGTTCGCTAAACGTTATTATTGGCGACATAAAAGATTTTAACGGAAATATAGTTGAAAATTAGTCCAAAACAGTGGTGTGCAGGATGGGGGGCGGCGACGGGCGGTGTCCCTTGGAATCCAAATTGGGGGAGGGGCCATCCAATCATATTCAAACTATCCTCCTTTCTCATAATATTTCTCGGTACTAGGACTTATACTTGCATCTTTTGGGCATACTATCAAGAAGTTGGCCCGGGCACTACCAGACCTCTGCACGCCACTTGTCCAGCGCAAGTTATTTTGGTTTACCTACTCATGTATGAAGTATTTGCTTTAAAAGCAATTTCATATTTAATAGAAAGTATAAGCATGTGAAGTTACCGTTACTAGTAGTTAGTCATCGGTCGGATGCTTTTTCTTCCGGAAGTAAACTCCGTAATAGACTTCATTAATCCTACCAACTCGTAACGGTAACTTAACATGCTTATATTTTATATTAAATATTAAATTGTTTTTAGTGCAAATATGTCACACATGAGTAGATAAACCTAAATAAATTACTTGGGACTAATTTCTAAACTGTATTTCCTTTAAAATCGTTTATGTCGCCTATTGTAACGTTTGCCCTACATAAAAATATAGTTGATATTACTACTACTACTACTACTACTACTAATAATAATAATAATAATAATACTACTAATAATAATAATACCACCACCACCAGCCCCTAAACAAACGTGTACTACTCCCCCGAAGAACAAAAAAGATGCCGTAAAGGGGAGAGACGCCATACGTCCTATACATCGATCAAAAGATCCTGAAGAAGGTAAAAAACAGAAAAAGAACATATCCATTGACAGAATCCCTCAAGCATGCATAATCGAATGTTTGAAAATATACAAAATACCCGAAAGGATGATTAATTTTATTAAGAAAGGAATGGGAACATGGAGACTGGAACTGAGAGCCGGAGGACAACATCTGACTGAGATAAAGATACAGGTAGGCATCTTCCAAGGAGACTCCCTATCACCACTACTGTTTATAATAGCTATGATGCCACTCAACTACATACTCAGAAAATGTGATGCCGGATACAAGTTTACAGACACAGAACTAAGAGTAAACTACCTGATGTGCATGGATGACCTGAAACTATTTGCAAAAAGCTAAAATAGATAACACCCAGGAAAACAGTGAATGCAGACTGCGTGGGCAAAGAGACGAAACAGTAAATCATATAATAAGTGAATGTAGCAAACTAGCGCCAAAAAGAATACAAGAACAGACATGACTGTGTTGGGAAAGCAGTACATTGGAAACTGTGCAAACAATTGAATTTCGAATACGCAGACAAATGGTACAAACATAAACCAGAAACAGTACTGGAAAACGAAAAACATAAAATCATCTGGGATATGGATATACAAACAGACAAACTCATACAAGCAAGTAGACCGGATGTTATAATAATCAACAAGAAGGAAAAATCTTGCAAAATCGTAGACTTCGCCGTTCCAGCAGTCCACAGAGTGGAGAAAATACACGGAACTAGCCAGAAAACTGAAAGGAATATGGAGCATGAAGAAAGTCAGTATAATACCAATAATCGTAGGAGCACTAGGAACAATCCCCCAAAACATGGAAAAAAGACTGGGAGAAATTGGAATCAAAGAGATCATTGGAACTATACAAAAGACGGCGATGATTAAAACAGCTACAATCTTAAGAAAAATCATTGAATGCAGAAACCAACACGCATAAGCTACGAAGGGTCACACGGAATCTACTACAGGAAGAAAACAAAACCACAGAAAGAACACATCACAAACAAAGGAACAGAAAATGCAAGAAACATCACTTAATAAATTACACCGGCCTCAACTGACACGACACAAGGGTGAACCAATGAACAGAAATAGCAAGAAACACCATCAGCTCCCCGCCCCCCCCCCCCAAATAACATAAAAAAATTAAAGAATAAATAATTTTAAAAAAATGGAACTAGCCTAGGCTGACACCACACAAATATTTGCATAGGATTAGAAGACCGAGGAGGGGCAGCACAAACCAGACCTCTACTGGAAGTGCAGAAACTGCTGGGAACTTGGGGAGGCTTATTGCCACCCAAATCCCAGAGAAGACCAATGGTCCTTACTAGCGAGAAATCAATGGTAAACGGCTGTTGTGATACTGCAAATTTATTTGCGGTGGCTATCGAAAAGAGGTGGAGAATACTGGAAATCTGGGGAGACTTGTCTCTCAGACTCAAGGGAATACTCCCGGTTGTCGGTGAGCAATCACTGATGACCTGTGTGAGAACTCTTAGTGAGTACATAATAATAATAATAATAATAATAATAATAATAATAATAATAATAATAATAATAAAGAGAAAATCAGATTTGATAAATTAAATGATAATCTTTCGTCCAAGCAATTCTTGTCTAACGGCCATGATAAGAATATTTTCTAATGAAAAGTTATTGACTAAATTAGAACGGCAGCTCTCAAGTGATGATTAGACACGTAAGCGACAGCAGTTGAAGTAATTCAATAAATAAAAAACGTCCGGATGTGCAGCAACGACACAGATTACTGGGGAGTTTGAATTATCTACTGGGGAGTTTGAATTACCTACTGGGGAGTTTGAATTACCTACTAGATACCATCCTCGAGTGTCTTCGATCTCTCTGTACAACGGTTTGTCAGGATAACTTGACATAAAGATACTTCCCCTACAAATAAACCCTGACCAAATATTGAAAATAACATAGTATTCGAAGCCCAAATAAGATTCCCTCCATACGACTATACACTGGATCATACGAGGAATGGTGCACCTTTTCCTAGTAATGTTACCTCAAGTAACAGCACTTGATGAATTATTGTCCTGGAATCCGGTACGACCAAGAGACGACAAGAAAGATATACTATAACATAGTTCACAGGTCAATTGGAGAGGAAAATTAATATTCTTAACTTCTTTACTAACTCAACGTTTGACAGATAAAGGAGAACATTAATGAATATTCGAATATCTATGTATCTCATATAGAGATCAAGTGTTAGCCTCAGGAAGGGGCACCTGGATTTCTGAGAACTTCGACTGAAGTAAAATGAAACAAACAAGAAATGTATCTATTACTAAAGTTGTAATACATGTTAGTTTCACTCAGGCTTGTTTCCTGTATATTTTAATCACCCAAACTCATTACTCAGTTTTGAAACAAAATGTTTTGCACTAATTAGCCGCAATTTGCAATTACCTAACAAAGTGACCAATTTCTTACTAATCACTCTCACCATCTCTCACTGTATGTTCTTTTCATTATCTCAACTGTTATTTTATACCGTATCTATCACTCTCGCTTTCGTTACTCTCCTTCTCTGTATTAACAGTCGAAGGCGATAAAAAGGAAAGATTGGAATAGTCCGTTACAGTAAAAAAAAGGCAATATCACCATAGTACCAATACTATTTAACCCGTAGCTGTAGAGGGGAAAAGAGAGGACCGATTGGGAGAGAGAAAGAGAGGTGTGACAATATTAAGCAGATGCGACAATATTAAGCGGCTCTGCGAAAGGCCGGGTCTAGAATACAGCGCTAGTATGAATGAGACACGAGCTTATTCAAAGTCAAGCATCATATTAGGTTTCCAGTATAAATAAAGAACAGGGGTAAAAAGCATAGTTGATCGCCCTGGTAAATAAACTCCCCATCTCAATTTCAAACAATTCGAAATCGTATTTATGTTTTAATTGTTTTAGTATTAACCTTTCTGCCCTCGAATGTTAATTGCAATTTAGGTCATATCGTTTTTAGGTCAGAGTGAAATATAAACTTCTTTTTTTTTTAATTATAATCATTTTTCGCTTATGACACGTTGCTCTCATTGTTGTTCTCGTGGCGTGATCTTATTGGATGCTGACAAGAATTCGCCCCTCCTCTCCGTAGAAGTCGGCGCATTCTCAATAAAAGAGAGAGAGAGAGAGTCAAGACAAAAGAGAGTTCTCCAGCGGCTGGTAGAGAAGGCAGTCGGAGCTGGGATTCGACCCGTGTAGGTCGCAATCCTGCTCGTGTTGGCCGGACCGATTCCCCCCCTCCCCGTGCTCGGCCATCGTTTTCCAACAGAGATTAATGTCTCGATTAAGTCCATCGGTCGTAAATAGATTCACACACACACACACACACACACAGATTAGTGAGAACAACGGCGAAATAGTTTAGTAAACAAAGACATTTTACCAAAACAATAGACTTAAGTTCAACATTAAAAAAACATTCTTTTATCTTTGTTAATAATCACTTCATACAAAAAGAAACCGCTGAGTTGCTTGAATTATTCCTATTGTCGATTTGTTCTACTTGTGCAACATTGCCTTCACAGAATCACGAAATCATCATCATCGCATTCATCCCGACCTAGAGGAGATTCGACCGACACATCTTGGTTTTTACTGCCACGATTGACGATCATCGGCCCAAAGAGGGTGTTCACAGTCTGGAAAGATTTCTGCGCAGAGAACCAGACGTGTGAGTACGGAGATAGAGACACGAGTGGACCACCTATGTTACAAGTGGTTCAGTGACACCGGATCGGAGTGAGGTATCTGTTTTACTCGACACCGCGACCGGGATATAAACCACCTGTGCGTGAGTAGCCGACAACTATACCCACGCGGTCGGAAAGAAGCGTGTGGGATACCTTTACAAATGGTGCCGTCACCAGGAAGAGAGTGGGGTACCTTTACAGAGGGAGGGAGAGATGGCGAGCAAAAATATGGCCATTTTGGATTTTGTCTTTTTTCCTTTTTTGATTATTTGGTATTGCAAACTCACTTTTTCTTGATTTAAACTATCTAACCCGAGTTAAATGAGAGACTACAAGTCACATGTTTTTCTACTAAAACTCTGTGGAACTTGCTTGTTATTTGTTGCAGACACATAAAATTTAGTGCAAAACCATTAAATTGGAGAGATAGATGAGGAGTTGACTTGATTATTTCTTGTCATGCTTTATCTTGTGTACAGTGGATGACATTACAAATGAGACGTCGTCCACGCTTCTCGACCTTTCGGCTAAGAGCAAAGTGTAGTATCTGTTCCGATGGATACTACACCCTATAGACCGGTATCGTCTTCGCCTTCGGGGCTTGATTCCGCCGGTCTATGGGTTTGTCCTGTGCAGTTCTAGGAGGTCCAACCTCCCAGGCTTTGCCTTCTCCCCCTTTGAGAAGGGGTTAGTTTATTGCTAATCGCCTGAGGTGCCCCTACCGGGGAATGTCGACGGGGCTGCTCAGGCAATTTTTAAAGGTCATGAGTGCTCTTCCTCTAGGGTGCTGACTTATCTAATCCCACTTTCCGACCTTGTGTCACATTTTACTCTGTGGGAGGTAGATAAATACCTGTTTCGCTATCGCTTCGCAAAGTTCGCTACTTGATGAAATACTTGAAACCAATAGTTTTAAATAGTAAACATTTGATTCATAAGTTTCTTGTAAACATGAGACTAAAACTTTCGCATTTATTTGTATGAAGAGATAAACAAACATTCTGGTAATTTTGATACGAATTCATTTTTTTTTTAATAAGGCCGTAATGAAATTTTTAAAAGTAGAAATAAATTCGCCTGGGCGATGATGCGTGTATGGGGGACTCTTTTTTTTACTTACAATTTAGAAACACATCGAAACTTGTTTAAAATCAAGCCAGGCTCCCAAAAGGCCGCAAAGAAACATCTAAACACGAATGCGAAACGTTTTGCATACGGGATTAACACAATAACTGAATTAAAAAAAACAAAAACAAAACAAAACAGACGTCGCTTATAGGAAAAGGCTAAAGAAAGAAAAAGAGGCCGAGAGAGAAAGAGAGAGAAAGAGGGGGAAAGAGAGAGAGAGAAAGAGGGGGTGAGGGCGGGCAGGCAAGCCACCCTCTCCCTCCCTTTTCTCTTCTCGCTTATGCCGCGCTGTTTGTTTAATTTAAGAAAATGTTTTAGTCATTTATCCGTTTTTTTTAAATCAATTTAATTCATTCCTTTCGTATGAATCAGATGATTCTATTGTTGGCATTGGTTCCTCTGATATCTTTCTAGTTAGAATTCTTTCTAGAAAGACGTTGGGTACTTACAGGAGGGATCACGTGAAGTTTGCCAACATCCTAAGTGAAAGTGTTTCTGTGGAACGAACTGGATTCGAACTTGGCATACCTAGATAGTCAGTCTGTAAAGTTAACCACTTAGCTACCGTAACCTCCCATCAATTTAATTAAATAATGTTAATATCGACGAAACCATTGCACATACATAGTAAAAAATAGGACAATACAATTCCAAATGAATAACAACAAACATTAATTTATTATGAACTGTTTAAAAAATAGTTATGCAAAATAGGCATTCAAGGAACTCTCTCTTAATTGTTCATCTGAACATATATAAGCTCCTGGGACTGACCTTCTTTTCTAACTTGAAATGGAAGACTTACATCAAATCTGTTGCTAAGACCGCCGGACAAATGGTTGGATCATTCTAGAAAGTATCTCACACCCGAAGCCATCCTCTACTTGTACAAGAGTCAAATATGTCCTAAGATTGAGTACTCCTGTCACATATGGGAACGTGCCTCTCAGAGCACCCTTTCCTGCCTTGACAGAGTCCAAAACCGACTTCGAAATCTAGTGGGGGATGCTCTCTTCTCTTCCCTACAGTCACTCTCTCACAGAAGAGATGTTGCTAGTTTTTCTTTGCTCTACCCTTATTTTCATGGCAGGTGTTCGACTGAGCTCAAATCTATGGTTTCCTCCTTATAAAACATTCACAACTAGAACTCGCCCAGCTACTACTACTCTCAATGATTTCCCTTTCTCTCTCTCTCTCTCTGTGCACAAGACGAAACGAAACTTCTATATGTAGAGTTTATTTCCTAGAACTGCCCGTCTGTGGAACACAGTGCTGCGAGCCTGCTTCCCAGCCGACTACAATATGGTAGTCTTCAAGTCCAATTTAAACAAGTTCTTGTTGAACCGTCACCGTAAATAATCAATTTCTGCTCTGCTACAACCATCGTGTCGGTGATCGCGATGCTGTCTCACCGTCCACCAGTCAAACTATTTAACCCTTATTCTCGAGTGGCCTTTCTTTGGACTTTGATAAGCGGTGACCTCCTATTATAATATATATATATATATATAGTATTTCAAAATATCATGTTGTATTATTGATTTAAATAACAGTAAACCGCTTTGATGGTAATATAGGAGTGATAAATGAAAGAAAAACTTTCGCATTTATTAATTTATATAGTATATCCTTTTATTTGTTGTAAAAAATTGTGCCTTATATAAGGCGAAATTTTTTTTTCGACAAATAAAATAATATAATAAATCCAACGGGATGATATATATATATATATATATATATATATATATATATATATATATATATATATATATATATATATATATATATCCTTTTGTTTGTCGTAAAAAAACTTTCGGATTTATTCATTTATATATATATATATATATATATATATATATATATATATATATATATAGAGAGAGAGAGAGAGAGAGAGAGAGAGAGAGCGGGGGAAGGGACACGGGTAGTTGTGTATATTAACAAAATTATGTGAGCACGTCTCGATTTTCTGTGTATGTATATTTCTCGCCTCTACGTGACTTACACATTATTATTTTTATTATTTACTAGCGGAACCCGTCGCCCGGCGTTACACGGGAGAAATTAGTATATGTTGCATGACGTCGAATTAAAAAAAAACGGCCTATAGTTCTTTCTACACCCCCACCCCCTATACCGTGTTGGCGAATGTTTTAAATTAAAAAAAAAAGAAAAAAGTGGCAGAGTCGATCAGTACACCACCGTTCTTATCCAAAGCGCCACGATTTCGAGTTAAAAATACATGTGAAAATAAGCTAATAACGCTATGGTTGTTTATTGACATGCGTGTTATGTTAACATTTAGATTCTGCCGACCAAATGGAAAGTTCAAAAATGACACGGTGTAGGTCATTTTTTGATGAAGTAAATTCATTTGGGCAATTTTTCGATAATATGCGTGTTTAAGGTGTATGATTTAGAAAATGTAAATGTATCCGCGTCTATCAGTATCTTGGTGCTTATTGAATTAAATAGGAAGTCGATTCGATCAAGAAATGTTATCCGCCATGTTGAATCATTAAATGTTGCAGGAACTGTGTTCGTTAATTTCATTCGCTTAATTCCGGAATGAATTTAAATGTAGAAGGTAGAATTAGATAAAACTTAATCTGATATTCGCGAATAATCATCGGAGTGTAAGGGAGCGGTTGTAAAATTTTTGCGTATTTCTTAATATTATGTAGTAAAATAATGCCAGACAAATACGAAATAACAATGGGTGCTTTATGAAAATTATACTGTGTTTATTAGTACCCGGTGTCGATGAGTGTAGTCACTGTACAGAATTGTTAGGGAGAAAAGTTTTTACTACCACCTATATGGAGTTGGTATTTCGGAGAGTCGTGGCGGCCGGGCCGAATGTAATATTCAGTGTTCGTTTGGAAAGAAGAATAACAGATATACTAAAACACGCTCGAGTGAATAAGTGCAACGTAATTGTGAGTTCAGTAGCCCGTGATGCATGTGGTTATTTTCCTATTCTCCGAGAAGGTACAGGGAAAAAACGTCTCTACTTTATATATTAGATTAATCGCTTATTTATTGAAAGCAAAAAAATATTATTTTTTAAATCATATTTATAAAAACATTAATTGAAAAATTAAATCCACCAGAATGTATTTCAGTATTTCGTAAACAAGCAGCCATTTTAATATTTTGTTAATAATTGTGAAAAGAATGACTTACTTTGTGGCCCTTCAAAGTTTGAAAGGGATTTTGAAGCATTTAAAAAGTTAAACAGAAACTCATTTAGATTGGCTTTACAATTCTTAGCAAATCCTCATGTATTAAAGGATTGAAAGTTTTCGAACCTATTTACATCCTGAAATGTTAAAAATAGAGATTAAAACAACATTGCCTTAACAACAATTAGTTATAGTTTTATAACAGTTTGGTTCAATTAAAAGGGTAATATTAAATGATACTGTAATAATTAAATTTAACTTTCAAAATCCTATTTTATAAAATTAATAATTTGGTGAAAAAATGACAGCATAGTTAAGAGAAAAAAGCGAAACAAAAATGAGAATACAAAAACTCCCGGGCAACGGTGGGTAGGTACAGTGGGTAAATAATAAATGTGGCATTTTATTATTATCGGCTGTATCTATATATTCGGCGTGTCTCGGGTGATGATATATAAGATACATTGTCTGATAACTTATTGTTGGGAATATACTCGTTCAAATATGGTAAGAAATTTCAGGTTCGCTGTAATAGAAAAAAGGCTACAGAACAAGTGGCGTGGCAAGAGCGAAGAAACTAAAACGAGTTATAGCAACATTTTATACAACTGAAAAAGAGATAAGTTGTATTTTTGTGAATTTAGCTTTTAAGTTTCGTTCTGGTAACTATTTTTATTTTTTCATGTGGTTTTGGTCGGTGACCCATGCGTATTCGAAAGGCTACGAATAGGAGAATTCTGTGTCGGACATGTACAGTGTACACCAGCAAGACACAGTAAGACATCCCAGAAGGGCCGTCTCAACGGAGACAGCAGTTTTTCCCCGATTGTTCTTGTCAAGCGTGGAAGGAAAAAGACACCGAAAGTTTGAAAACTGCGCCCACATGAGGTGTGGCAGATATGCTAAATAGTGGCCTGTGATTGGTTGTTTTTTATCCAATCACATGGTACGTAAAAGTGATCCACTATAATAATTACCAATATTAAGGCTAATGGATGTCGGTCAATATTTTTAAAAAATATTATTTTTAATCGGAGTTTTTGTAAAAGATATCGTTGGGTTATTAAATTAAATTAAATGGTTCAAAATTAAAATCTAATTTTTTAAATTCTGCGTAATTACATGTAAGCGAGAGAAACACAGACATACGATAACATTTATATAACTTTATTAATATAGATAAGAAAAATATGTTCAAATGATCAGCGGAAGCGAATGTCGTTATTACATATCGACTCTCGATTGAACAAAATATCCACTCAGCAGTTTCTTCCAGCCAATCATATTCTATTTATACACACGTAAATGCATACAGTGCCAGCCGAAACAAACACATATTTGTTTCGTACTCAATTTTTCCTTAGAGAACGTTCTCATTCATTGCGAACACTTTATTTTGCATTGTCTTAAAAAGTTGTCGAATAAGGTTAATTATTTTGTATGTATAGACTTTGTCATTCATTCTTTTGATAATGTGTTATCTAACACAAGCTTAATACCTGTTGGTCAATATTTAAGAAATCATTTGTTTTCATCGGATATTTGTGAAATATATCGTTTTCACAAGAGTGAATTAAGTTTTGTTAGTTTATTTCCCTTCGTGTCGAATTGGCAGGTTTTTTTTTTCTTTTTCGGAAAACATTTTCAAACCATGTGTCAAGCAACTTTTCACACTTATTAAGCTTACGTTACATTTTTACAGTAGACACCAAGCCCGACACGACAATCGTTATCTGATCTCTGCACAAAGCATCATCTCATTTAAATAAGTCTACATATTTTCCCATACAGTCGAATTAAATTCAATTCAATAAATTTGGTTCAAAATATAACAAGCATGCTTCAGTTGCCATGTAGGGAAAGGGTGGTAGATATTTACACAAAAGAGGATACAGTAGCCCAGCACCTATCCAAATTCACCTTGAATTGATGCGTTGTTGGCGCATTTATTACCTCTCCTGGGAGGCTATTCCAATGTCACGGGATCTTGGTTGAAAAAAACGGTCCTACCCTAGTTCAATCGAAATCAGCGGTGAAACAGTTTCTGGTGATGCCCACGTAAACCTTTTTCTGTCACTTTTTGTTCAGAAAACGAGTTTGTGCGTGACGGTACACACCATTGTATCAGCATTCGGAGCAAATCGATTCTTAATATTCCTGCGACTTCTCACTGCAGCGAAGAAAACCAACGAGATGCTTGCTGTATTGCACAACATCCGGACGGTCCGGACAATTTTCTTATATCCTTCACCCAAAGCTTCGAAACTCATCACTGGACTGCTTTATAATCAAGATGATGTTCCTGATATTTCTAAAACTCTCTCGCGCAAATACAAAACCCCGCATATGTGCCCAGATTCTGACAGACATGCACACACGTGGTCTGGCTAAAAAAAAATACAATCGCTACAACTAACCACAGAGGACTCTTCAACAATAGGTACGATGGTGAGAATTCCACAAGATAACTTTATATGTTAAATATCTAAAATAATATTTAACCACACAGACATACAGCAAATATTCTAAAACATACTACCACATCTACTGTGCACATCATATTAACACCTTTGGGATTATGTAAAGAGATGCAAATTCCATTATTTTCACAACTTTCTCAGCGTCGGATGTTTTCTAAGAATGCACTTCAAATAGCTTCATACCTCGCCACTTTAAATAAATATTGATTCAATTCACAATTTCCAATGCTTATTATATTTGACTTGCCCCGCCCTAAAAGCTGGCATCTTCTTCTTCATTTTGGTTTAGATTTTAATATGCGTACAACCTGATCGCTCCCTCCCCACTCTACTCCCACTTAGAAGCCTTCTTCGCCAACAGATTCAAATATGTAACACGGTTGAGTACATTTCAACCCACCTAAGACGCTAGTAGAAATTAACTTCATGCTGTCTTCCTTTTTCTTTTTTCTTTACTTTCTCCTGCTTATTAATTTCCCGTATTCATTTGTGACGTTTTCTCCAATGTAAAAATTGTTTTGCATTTCTGAAAAAGGTATATAATATACCGAAACGTCATATGAAAAGAGTAAAGTCTTTTACACATAACATTTTCTAGTCATCTTTAGAACACACACACATATGGAGAGATTGAATTACCTACTGGACACCATCCTCGGGTGTCTTCGGCCCCTCTATACAAGAGTTTATCAGGACAATCTGACATGAAGATACTTTGCCCTACAAGTAAACTTTGACTAAATATTCAAAATAACATAGGATTCGGAGCCCATATAAGATCCCCTCCACACGGCTATACACTGACTCATACGAGGAATGGTGCACCTTCTCTAAGTAATGTTACCTCAACTAACAGCATTTATCTAGGTACTCCACCAGACTAGATGACTTCTTGTCCTGGAATCCGGTAAGACCAAGAGACCACAAGAAAGATATACTATAACATAGTTAACTGGTCAATTGGCGAGAGGAAAATCAATGTTCTTCACTTCTTTACTAACTCAACGTTGGGAACATGGAGACTGGAACTGACAGCTGGAAGATAACACCTGACTGAGATTTAAAAAAAATACAGAGAGGCATCTTCCAAGGAGACTCTTTATCATTACTACTGTTTATCATAACCACGATGCTACTCAACAACCAACTCAATAAATTTGATGTATAATACAAACTTACGGACCTAGAACAAAGAATAAACCACCTCATGTATATGGACGACCTGAAGCTATTTGCAGGAAACAAGAAGGAACTGGAAAAAGCTGATAAATACAACCAGAATCTTCAGCCAACACTGCTAGAGATTAAAAGGGGAAAACTGGAGACATCGGAAGGCATGGAACTACCCAACCAAGAGGAGATGATGGCACTTGGTAAACATGATGCATATAAATATTTGGGAGTTATGGAAGCAGACATCATTAAATCAACAGAAATGATAGAAGATTGTAAAATAATACATGAGAAGTACAAGTAAAACATTTAGAAATTAAATTATACAGTAGAAACCTAGTAAAAGGGATAAACATCTGGGCAGTTTCACTAGTCCAGACAAAAAAAAACTTAGATATATTTACTGGAAGTCTAGGAAACTAATGACCATGCATAATGCACTACACCCGAAGGATGATATTTGTTATGTAACCTAGCTGCATAAACTACATAACTACGGACTACATGAACTCTTCCGCATCATCATAAATATCGGGAGCACATACCTATCTGTGTTGGAACTACCCCAGTCTAATACTGGCAGTAAGACAGACGTTTAACCACTCTCTTTATATGTTGTAATTATACTTTCTTCAATATACTTTGTTTCACTTAATTCCAAGTTAGTGTTTTCTTTTTAGACCCTTTATAGGTCATCAAAACTGGCGACGAGGAGAGAGATCACGAACCAGACCTTCACCGGAAGAGTGCAGAGAGTACTGAGACCTTGTGGAGGCTTATTGCCACCCAAATCCCAGAGAAGACCAATGGTCGTTACCAGCAAGAAATCAATGGTAAGCGGCTGTTGAAATAACGCAAAGTCATTTGCAATGGTTATCGAAAAAAATGGAGAATATTGGAAATCTAAAGAGACGTATTGTCACTCAGAATCCAGGGAACACCACCGTTTATGATCAATGAGCAATTACTGATGATGACTTGTGTGAGAACTCCTAGTGAGTACATAATAATGATGGTAATTGTTGTGAAGTTGTCCAACAGTAAATAATAAATAAAGGAAGTCAAGTCGAGGGTTGGTTTAACAAGTGTATTAACAAAGTAAGAAAGTGACTAGCACTTGGCTAGACAGTTACAAGACTGTGCTTTGTCTTCTCTGTGTCTCTGGTGACTCGCACTATTTATAGTCAACCGGTGTAGTTTCTCCTGTGTAAGAACGGCCGGTGTAACACCCCCCTTTGAAAATATCCCCTCTGGGGATTAATAACGTTTTTGTTGATTTTTTCTTTCGTGCTTATGATAAATTCGTCCACCTCTGCCTTACTCTTAATTTCATCAAGCGTTACTGGAAGTTCTCTTATTGTGTCACATAACGTATTTTTTACTTCAGCTTCCGCTTGAATAGCTGCTATCACCATATCCTCTAATGGTTCTGTCTGCTTAGGTATCAACCTTGATAACCCGTCTGCACTACCAAATTTCTTAGATGGTACATACTCCATTTGAAAATTGTAGTTAAGAAGAATGGTACCCCATCTTTGGAGTCTATTCGCAGTGTGTTGTGGTAGTCCCTTTTTCGATCCGAAAATCGTTAATAAGGGTTTGTGGTCTGTTTGTAACAGAAATTGTCTACCGTGCAGGAAACGATGAAATTTCTTTACCGCGAATATAATGCTTGGAGCCTCTTTCTCAATTTGAGAGTATTTTTTTTTTCGGCTGGTAGAAGTGTCCGGGATGCATGTGCTATGGGTTTTAATTTTCCATCATCCATTTTGTGCAATATGCATGTTCCTATACCATAGTTGCTGGCATAGCTTGCATCTACAATATCACGCTTGGGATTATAATGTGGCAGAAACAAGTCAGCCGTTAAGATATCTTTAATTTTCTGAAACGCTTCTTCGCACTCTTGCGTCCAGACCCATTTTTGGTCCTTCTTTAACAGTTCATTTAAGGGTGATCTTAGTTTATGCATGTTTGGTACGAACACAGTGTAGTAATTCGCCAACCCTAAGAAGCTTTGTAGGGATGCAGTATTTTCTGGAGCAGGCATGTTCCTTATCGCCATTGCCCTATCTGGGTTTGGCCTTCTTCTTTGCTCATCGATGATTTGCCCTAAGTATTTTATTTTTTTCATGAAAAAAGTACATTTCTCATCTTTGATTTTAAACCCATAATCCTGCATTTTTTCGAATACTTGGTTTGCATGAGTCTTGTGTTGTTCTTTGCTAACGCTGTTTATTAACACATCGTCCAGGTACCCTACTGCGAAATTTAACATCATGTCCATAATTTGTTGAAAAATCGCAGGGGCGACCTTGACCCCAAAAGGAAGTCGGTTAAATTTGTATAATCCCTTATGGGTATTGATGCATAGCAGTTTTGAACACTCCTCATCGACAAGGATTTGTAGATAAGCGTCGCTGAGGTCGATTTTAGAAAAATATCTTCCTCCACTCAGTTTCGCAAATATTTCTTCAGGGCTTGGAAGAGGGTAATGGTGATCTTTAAATGTCTTGTTCAAGCCTGTGGAAAAGTCGGCACAAACCCGAATCTCCTTGTTCTTTTTCTTAACATAAACTGTAGGTGAAGCCCACTCACTGTGATACATTTTTGGAATGACAGCCATGTTCTCGAGTCTTTCTAATTCACCGTCTATTTGCTCTATAGCGGCGTATGAAACATTTCTTTTCTTTCTGAACACAGGTAGTTCATTTGTTTTTACTTCAAACTTTGCTACCGCTTTTGTACACCTTCCAAGACCGCCTGAAAATACGTCTGGAAAATTTTCTTTTAATTCCCTCTTGAGTTTTTCTGCCTCCACATTCGAATCCTCAACCTTTTGGCAAAAGGAGCTTAAAGGCAGATCCCATAGGCTAAAATTTTCAATCAGATCAGTTCCAAAAAGGTTATTCGATTTTCGCATAACAACAAATTTGGCTTTTACGGTCTTATGCTGGAAAGAAATATTCGTCAATAATTCCCCTTTGAAGGTTATTTTTTCACCACTGACGCTTCTCGCCGTTTTTTTTGTGATTTGATCATAGTGGGTCTCTTCTTCCATGTCTGTACATTAATGATGGAAATGTCAGAACCACTATCAAGCTGTTGTCTTACTTTTTTTAAAGCATTTTGACCTGTACATATTTCCGGATATTTTGTTCTTCAGGTTCAATTTTTGTCAGTTTAATGGCTGTCTTTCTACCAGATTTTTTTCTACAACGTGATGCCTTATGTCCTTTCTGGTGGCAGTTGTCACATTGTTTGAATATGTAGGGACACTCATTGTACCAATGGTTATCTCCACACCTCCAACACGGTCCAGGTGGATCTTTTCCATGTTTTTTCTCTGGTTATTCATTGAAGTCGATTTTTTCTTCTGATGGATTTTTTTAATATGCGACTCTCCGTTTTCCTCTATGTCACGACTGTCCTGTTTCAACGCAACAAAACGTTCACAGTCTTCCGCTAAGTTTCGTATTGTTAGACATGGCTCATATTCGAGTTTATTTAAAACACGACGTCTGATTTCAGAGTCTTTATTTAAGACCAGACCTTGCAAGAATATTAGACATTTAAAATTATCCGATGATAATTCCTCTAATTTAAAATCGTCGCAAAGTTTATTTACTATACTTACATACGTAATGTAGTCGTCTTTCTCTCTTCTAGTGACATTCATACACTTATATCTCCTGTGGAAAAGAGAAGTTTTTGTAGAAAACAGTTCTGTTAGTAAAGTAACTGCCTCCTGGAAGTTCAACTCACTGGTCTTTTTTGGAAGGATAAAATTCACGAACTTTGTATGCTCGGCAGCTCCTAATTTTCTTAGCAAAAATCTAACTTTTTTAGAGTCTGTCCATGTACTGCAGTCCGATACAAAAGTATCCTCATATCCTCTATAGAAGTGAGCAAAAGTGACATCGTCTTCTGGATTATAATTGAAAATTTCGATCGCGCTCACCACAGCCGTCTGGGAGAATGCATTATGATTCTCGTTTGCTTTCGTTAACTGTGTTGCCTCCAGAAATTTTCTCTGTTCCTCCTGTGTTTTTATCAAGAGTTCTTCGAAGTGTTTCTGCTGTTGTAGCAGTTTTTCTTGGAATCTTTCTTCTCGTTCAGCATGCATTTTTCTTTGGGCTTTTTGCTGTTCCAATGACTCTCTTTTAAATTTCTCCTCAATTTCAACTTGTTTTCTTTGAAGTTCCTATTGTTGTTCAACTTGCTGTCTTTGTAACGCAACATTTTGTTCCGTTTGGAATTTAACTAATTGAAAAAGAGAATCTTTGAATTCAGTGTCCATCATTCACGAATTCAAATTATGCACCACACAATTTACACTTGTAAAAATGAATCAGTTTTCCCCACAACGTGCTTAATATAATTAGTTTGCTCAACTAATACACAAAACAAGAAATATATTATTCCTTAATAAAAAAAAAATTAAATCCCAGTTCTTTTGTTTGAATAACAAAACTAAGAAAATTTGTTGTTTTTTTTTTAATATATATGTGTACGTAGTTTTACAAAACCAAGTCCGTCGCTATAAGCCTAATAAGACTAGTTTTATGGGAAATCTTTTTAACCCCTTTTCATTTTGCAAAAATGCGATTTGCTTATTTAACAGTTCTTTGTTAGAAACACAAATGACTTAAGCGAATATACTTTTTCACTGTCCGTCCTTTGCTCTCGACAATTCTGTGGTAGACCGTTTTAATAAATAGTCAATCCGGATCTTGCTCAAATATCAGATGTTGTCCTAATAATAACGACAAACTTACACAATATCTATAATAGCTGACGCGGATAACATTTATCTTAACAAGTCAGTGAAACTTGAAGAGAAAAAAAATAAAGGTATCAGTGTATTCAATTATTTCAATAATTGAAAATGTCTTTCGCGTTTTCTAGTTTTCGATTTTTGGTAGCAAGTTTTGAGTTTGTGTTTTTTTTTTTTTCTTAACTACTCGGTAGTTAATTTGCTGTTAATCCTTGCGAATCCAAATATCTGACGAAGATGGTTTTTTTTCCGTGAAGATCTTGCGAATCACTTTGGGTGATTTTTCTGCAGTGATATCGTTTCGATTTCTCGTCGCCAATCTGTTGTGAAGTTGTCCAACAGTAAATAATAAATAAAGGAAGTCAAGTCGAGGGTTGGTTTAACAAGTGTATTAACAAAGTAAGAAAGTAACTAGCACTTGGCTAGACAGTTACAAGACTGTGCTTTGTCTTCTCTTTATTTATCTCTTTAAATATTTACAAAAAATATAAAAAAAGATGTGGCACAAGGCCAAAAACGGGTATGGGGGAGTGTTGGGGGTCGGGGGTCGTCCACTGGTCTATGCCCTAAAAACTAGCTTCAATCACCACAATACACCATATACTCTATGGACTTAATCTACTTAAAATATCCCCAGGTTGTTTCATGATTTTTATTTACAAAACTAATATGTACAGAGTATGGTGATAGGGAGTGGGAGAATAAAAACTAAGCCTTAAAAATCCCCCCAAAATAAATAAAAATAAAAGGGATGTAAAAATAAAGAACAAAATAAAATGCTAATTATGGTAAGTTAGTAGGACCCTCCCATCCTATCTAAGGTATGAACTGCTCACTGTCTTCCGGAACAACCGAAAGCAAGAGAGTCAGCTCCTAAGTGGGAGTGGGCGTTGCCTAGGGGGACAAAATAAATATTGGGTGTGGTTTTTTAAAGGGATGTGCGGTGTCCTCCAGGAGAAATACCATTAGGGCAGGCCAGTGATGAAGTAAATCGGGGAACGGGCATCCTGGAGGAGTTCTGACACCTAAAATAAAGATGGGGAAACAGGACTCATTTGTACTACTAGCTATAGGGACTGATCCAACAATTGGATATTTATGACAAACTTGTCAAAAAGAAATACCCAAGGTGGACGTGTGCCATGCTTAGGCAGGGAACACGAACTCAATTCTATTCCGTATGAACACACATAAACTAGCGGTATGTATACACCTACTTCTAAATAGCAAGAAGGGTAACCTCCTTCTATCACATTTAATTTTGATTTTAAGTTGATGCTTAAAATACAAAATTAAATCGCAATGAGAAGGCGGCACCCCACCACTCCCTATGTCTAAGCGTGAAGACCACACTACGAGTCTAGCTACGGCTAAAATAGCAAGTAACACCATTCGTTTCTCCCTGGGCCATAAGGATTCCATGTTGAAGACAACGGATGCTAAATCCAGGCACGTCACCCGCTCGGGAACGATGCGAGCCGTCACCTCGTTGACATACGTCCAGTATTCACGCAGCTTGGAGCAGTGTAAAAAGGCGTGCTTGGCCGTTTCAATTTCATCATCCTCGCAACGTGGACAAAAAGGGTCCATACTTAGACCAATACTGAAGCGTATGCCATTAAGGGGTACTACATTTCGAACAAATCGCCAGGTTAGAGAAAACTCAGTATTGTTAAGATAACTCCGGCCTGGCGCCCAATTCCACTAAGAGCGAACCTCCTCCTCCAACAATCCAAGTCGCCCCCCAAGTGGATCCAAAGCGGTCCCCACCACTAACTCCCGATATAGTGTTTTCCTAGACCAGGCGAGGTCACTGGACCCCGGCAGCACTCTGAGCGCAGTTCGGCATTCGTTGAAGAACCGCGATTGACCCCTTGGCTTACGACGGCATTCAGCCAAGTGGTCAGGGATGAGGTTGGTAAAAGCCTTCTCAACCGCAGGGCCCCACGCGGACTCCTCTGTCAAAGTTCTACTCAGGAATGTTAACCTCTCGGCATATAAATGGCTCGCCAAGTCGGGCATTCCCAAGCCCCCAACATCAGGACGTTGAGTACAGACCTGTCTACAGACTAGCGGCTTTCTCTTGTCCCACAAAAGCGAGAAAAGCATACGCGTTAAAGCTGCCAAGCGGTCCGCAGGCAGAGGTAGTACAGCCAATCGGTAAAGGATAAGAGGAAAGACGTACATGGCGCACGCCTCAGCTCGACCTTTAAGGGAAAGCCCTCTTCGAAGCCAAATCCTTACAGACGCTTCGACCTTAGAGTGTACTTCCGACCAATTCTTATCAAGCTGGAGACCCGGTCCGAACCACACGCCGAGGATCCGAACCGGGCCATCCGACCAGTTGAAAAGGCCCGGCAGCGCAGCCGCGCCACTCCAGACAGCCAACCTTAGGCCATTGGATTTGCTAAGGTTGACCACGGCCCCTGTAACATCTTCATACCTTTTGAGTGCCTTAGTTACCGTTGAGATGTCTCGACGGCACGAGACGAACACGATAACATCATCGGCATACGCGAAGACCCTGGCTCGAGCACCACCAGGTAGAGCGATACCGCGTAGGGCCAGTCCAGCCTCCCCTTGCCTCAGCTTGCGCAGGAAGGGCTCCAACGCAAGAACGTAGAGGAGAGGAGACAACGGACACCCCTGACGTACCGACCGAGAAAAAGCAAACGATTCCGATCGCATCCCGTTTACCTGCACCACTGCCGTCGGGCTATGATACAGCATGGAAATCCATCTGCGGAAGTCCGGTGTAAAACCGGCGGTTTCTAAAACAGATCCCAAGAACCGATGGTCAACCCTATCAAAACTTTGGACTGATCTAAATTGATCAGCGCGGCTTCGGTGTCGTATTCTAACCCCTCTAAAGTCGTGCGTATCAGATGCAAGTTGTTCTGAATCGATCTCCCCTTCACAGCATAATTCTGATTAGGTTCAATCAATTCACCAATAACAGCCTGCAACCGATTTGCAAGAACTTTGGCCAAAATCTTTAAATCTGTATTTAACAGAGTTATGGGCCTATAGTCATCTAAACTCCCAACACGCTCGCCCTTTTTCTTAAGCAATGTGATCACTCCCCTGGTGACTTGACCAGGGATAGAACCCTGTGCAAACCAGTGGTTGAACACATCCGTCAGAATAGGTACGAACATGTGCGACAGCCTCAAGAACAATTCATATGGCAAACCATCAAGTCCCGGAGATTTGTTGTGGCCGACCTGCTTCAACGCAGTCAGGACCTTACATTCTGTAATGCGCACATCACAACTAGCCGCTCGAGCCGCCTCCAGGCGGGGCGAACCGGCCAAATAGTTGCCAAACTCCTCGACGCGGAGTCTGGACAGTTGGGTGAAGCGATCCGCGAAATGCTCCCGAAACCCCTCACAAATCTCCCGAGCCGACACAAGGGTGTGTCCTTCCGGGCTTTGAATTTGACGAATATAGCCGTCCGAGTTGCGACATAGTGGAGCTCTACGCTCTGCAGCGTCAACATTCACGGCTTCGTTGGACACTCTTTCTAACCTAGCACTGACTACTTGACCTTCATACCGCTCGTTAGCCGAACGTTTCAGGTCCCCCTTAGCTAAGTTTATGGCTAGGGAATCCCCCCTTCCACGCCCGGGCCAGCTTATTTTCTAAGCGCTTTTCTGTTTCAGCCTTATTTAAGGCGAGGCGTTGGCTATATTTGACAGAAAAGCTCCTAACGCCACATTTGGCGTTAACCCACCACTTACTCCCGGTTACCGCCCCCACTAATCCCTTTTGAAAATTAAGTGTTAGCCTGTCCCGGAAGTCACGTATCTCCAGTAAGGAGGTATTTAACTTCCAGTACCCAGCTAACTTATGGGTTTTAGGTTCTGTTTCAATACTGGCCACAAGTAATTTGTGGCCAGAATGGGCTAACCAGTGGAACGTGGGACAAGAGATATAATCTACTTTGCCTCTTCTCACTAACAACCGATCCAAGTAACGGAAGGCCTGCTAGAAAGCCACGTCCACCACTCCCGCCCCGGGTGATCGACACGAAACCTATCGACCAGATCACATTCAGTCATCAGATCAGAAAGGCTGGTCTCACACCCACCAGACCCTCTAGGCCCACCCACCTTATCTATTTTGGGATCAAGGATGGCATTCCAATCGACCAGTAAAATTAACCGCTTTGAACCCTCGGTAACCCCTCCAACCCACGGAAAAAGAGAGCCCTCTCCCGAGCGATATTGGGCGCATAAACCGCGGCGATTCGAAATGCGGAACTTTTTACGGCAACATCGGCCACGACCAGTCTGCTATCAGCATCCGCGTGAACAACGTTAACACTTGCGGACAGGGTGCGTCTTCCTAACAAGGAAACTCCCCTAGCACAACGGTCACCGAAAGCTGAAAAAACATCGAAATGCTTCGACAGCAGTCGGTGATCGTCGATCGAATCATAGTGAGTTTCCTGTAACGCAGCCACGTCTATGTCAAAAGACATGAGGTCCCCCAGTATGCGTTTAGCTTTGCTTAAAGACCTCATGCCCTTTGTGTTCAGGCTTCCTAAAACTAAGTTCGCGGCCATCTGCACTAATCAGTGTCAACCACCGGTCTGAAGTCTTTCGGGACGAGGATGCCGCAGGCATTAGCCATGTTACCCGTTAGTAAGTCGGACGTAACCCGTCCGTCTCGGGTAATGCCTCCGACATCCAATGGAAAGGTGAGTTTGAGGGCCCTATAAAAACAAGGGTGGACGTACATGGGGACCCTCCCTTCGCAATCTTTTCTCAGCTGTTTGAGGGAGTCATGGGTATCATCCACCAGTTTCAGACCCGGAATTGCCCTCTTGGCGGCCTCAACCATTTTCCAAAGGCTTTTCGTCCGGCCTTCCCTGGTCTTTCGGATGAAAGTGATGATCAAGGGGGCATGTGGAAAATTTTGGGGCTTGCTGACATCCAGCCCCTGGGTCTGAGTGAGGAGCTGCAGCGGCCGCACGATTTTTAGCTGTCTCGAGTTGAGATTGGCAGCGACAAGGTGAAAATCTGCTTCGCAGATCTGGTCCCCTGGCAAGAAGGGGAGCTTTCGGGTTTTTTCCTTCCTCACTGGGGAACGAGAAGCAGACCTGCTGCTAATTTTGGGCTCCGGCTTTTTATTTTGAGACAGAGAGCGGGAGCTAGCTGGGGTAGAATCAACAGGGGAGGGGGATTTCTGCTCAGTATTAGAGGTAGGGGTTTGGGATTCAGGAGTCTGAGCAGAAGAGATGGTCATCTCTTCAGACGTTGGGGCAGGGGATTAGGGCCCAGCCTCTTTAACTTTCTTAGCCTTTTTTGTGGCTCTTTTCAACTCCCTAAATTCCTGTTTCTCTGTCTCTGGGACCGGCCCAGCGTCATCTTCCATTTTGTTTTCGTCTTCTTTCTCCCCTTCCGAGTCTGATGATGTCAAGGGGACCGTCTGCTTCCTTTTAGTTGCCGTTGCCAATCCAGATGTTGAAGGCTGCAGCTCCTTGGTGGGAATATCAAGATTTCGCGACACTGTGGGTAGCCGCCCCCCTTTTTCACCCGGGGGCTGCACCTTTTTGGAGGGGGACTGCTCCGGACTGGAACTTGGTTCTTCGGTGGGGATGGTCTTTCCACCTTTCACCACCTTGCTCCAGACTTCTTTTGTTGTTGTTGTTGTTGTTGTTGTTGCAGTGCCCATCCGGTCGTTGGTGGAGGAGCTGCTGGTGCCACTGACGTCGCTTTCACTCCCGGGCCTTGAGCAGAAGGGGTCTTCTTAGGTGGAAATTTCTTCGGGCAGGCTTTCAACATATGCCCCTTCTGCTCACAATGCCAACAATGTGGCCTCCTGCCTTCGACGATGACACTCATTGTCCAGGTGTCGCACTTGAGTAGGGGTGGGATATTATTGAAGCCGTCCCGGTCAACTCTCATATTTATTTTGTAGTCCCCTACCATAAGGTTACGGGGACCACGGACCGGGACTATAGCTTCGACGTCCCCATACTGACTTAGGACAGCACCAAGCTGTTCTGAGCTAATATAGCAGGGGACGCCAAGACGGCGTCTTCTGCCCGGGAGGGATGGACCTGTCCTGGCTGGACAAACTTTGAGTATGAGGAAGGGACGGCCACTCCTTCGGAGATGCCAAAGGATTGGACACCTTTGGAGTGGTCAACTTGGTCCCACCTCCCCTTTTGCTGGCGGCCCCAACTGCTCCAGATTTTATTTCTGGTCCAGCGACCCCCTTCGTTCTCGGTCTGGATTTTCTTCCACCGGTTTTCGTTGGGCTTTTGTTTGGTGCCCTCATACTGTTGCTGCTGCTGCTGCGGCTACTACTGCAACTGTTGGTAACTGGAGCTCCAAACAGCTCATAGTTCATTTCGGACATTTTAATCCGAGCAGCCTTCCGGTCGCTTGGCCCTGGCGGCTGATCTGGATCGGTGGCTCCTTCCTTTTGGAGCTACACCGACCTGGCTGGCCTTAATCCTACAGGCAGAAGACTTTTCCTCCTGCGAGCAGGCGGGCTGACGGCTAAAGCCCGTCGACCAACTGGTGTGATGGGGAGTCTCTCCCACCGACCCAGATCACCTCTCCCAGCTGAGCTAAAACCTACGCTGCCGGGGTCAGCAGCGTTAGAAATCGTTAGAAGAGTTGCCGTAGAATGCGGCAAACTCCGAATTACTTGCAGTGCGGGGGACAGCACTGCCGTAGATACTGGGCATGTTGCCTAAGTCGTCAAAAAACCCGTACGTTAAGTCTTGGCATACTCCGGCCCCCAGATGTTTTTTAGGCATCTGGGAACCAGAGCCCGAGCTAGGCACTAAGCCTTCACCGGAGCCCGGTCCAGTCCTACCCTCTTCCGTTTTGCCCTGCACAACGGCAGAATAAAAACAAAACGCGTATTATGTTTTTAGGTAAAAAAAAAAAATAATAAATAAATAAATAAAAAAATAAAACCAGTTCTGAACCCGGCTCTAACCCACCGATTTGGAGATGGAAGAACGTTTGCTAAATGTTACTCTAGCTGTTCAACCAAATCCGGCCAGCTGCTTAAGTTGTGCCTGGGTTCAGAACAAACCTAAAAACAAGAAGAAAATAATCTCAGTTAGTGCCCAAAAGGGGCTATACGAATCACCCAAGAGGGGTGATCACCCAAAAGGGATGAGAAGAACAATGGTGCCCAAAAGGGGCTTGCTCAGGGGACAGAGAGAGTCCCCGGTCAAAAAGGGGCACAAGAGGCCAAATAGCGTGTCACTCCCAAGTAATAATCCAAAGTAATAATCCTGGGGTAAAAAATAACGACGTCAAGCATCTCTGCGGCAATTTTGGAAACTGTGCTTTGTCTTCTCTGTGTCTCTGGTGACTCGCACTATTTATAGTCAACCGGTGTAGTTTCTCCTGTGTAAGAACGGCCGGTGTAACAGTAATAATAGTAAACACAAATTTCAGTCTGTTTTTCTAAGATCTTGTAGCAGTTATATAATTGACCTATTTTGTATTGATATACGTGACAGCCACTGACATGTGATTCGGCTAGGCGATTATGTAATCATCCCCCCTTTCACCATGTGCACGTATAGCACGTTTGCGTGTAACAAGATTCATGCGCGATGAATCATCTTGGCGCTAAAACCAGATCACGTTATCATCATAACTCTTCAGTTCGAGATTGATTCCCCAAAAAGACAAGATGTGATCATGTAATTCTCTGCTGTCGGCCCGGCAGAAGAATCGACGAACGCCAAGATAAGACTATTTCGTCTACATTCACTCAACCTAATGTATTATCTTTGTTCTGTTCCCGTGTTTCTCACACATAAAACTACTACCCGTCTGTGCATTGTGTTGTTCAATTGCATTACGTCGTAAAGAAAAGTAACACAGACATACAATACCTAACACATTCATTCAACCTATGATTATAGTTGTCCAGTTCCCGTCTTTTTAAAGTTAAAAATAGTTTTAAAAGAAAACGAGTCAAAAATGTGTGAATTTTGTTGTTTCATATCAATACTCCAACAAACAATGGCATTATTAAATGTACACAGTTTTATTTAGAAATAGATCCTTTGTGTATTCCACTTAATGACCGATAGTCACGGCATCTCCACTGGCATCTATCTGTCATTTTTTTGTCAAAACCCTGGGTATTTCGCATGCTTCTCACATGCTAGAATTACCTATCAAATCTAGTGAAGCTGTGAAGTGGACCTCATTTTCCATTATCTTTGGTAAAAGTGAAGTAAAATTCCAGCCTTTTATTTCAACGGAAGTGAAGATGAAGTCCACTATATAATACTTACTGATCTGAGGACGTTCTAAAGTTGACATATCTTTTTTACAAAAGATTCACAAATGAGTAATGAACTCGTCAAAATATCAAATTCCGATAGTCAATGAAAACATGGTTTACCTAATTTAAATTTAAAAAAACTTTGACACTTTTTTACGTAGCCAATAAAGAAGTTGTTGTTTTCTAATTTAATTTAATAAAAATAAAAGTTTTCCCAATTTAATTTAAAAAAACGATGCCGTTTTTCAAAATTAAAATTGCCTTTTTGTCAGGTTTAATGAACAAGTAAAACGGAGTTGTCTCCGGTAATTTTCGTCACATTCTGCATAAGCGCCATTAGTATATAAAAATTTCAGTCTGTTTAAAACAAGTCAAAACTGTGTGGTCCTCCTATGATCATTGCTACTTGAATAATTCAGACAGCCATTGATAAAATATCGTTTTGTTGGAGTTTGAGCAAAAGCGACTGAGGAAATTTTAGATTACAAAAAAAAATGTCATATTGATTTTCAACCATAAATCTGGCTCCGGTAGCTTTCTGCGTTCTTTATCGTGAAAAACTAATGAGCCAATTTTTTAAAAATCGGGAGATTAAAAGAGTTTTGAACAAATAGCCTGACTATCACTGACAGTGATAAAATTGATTACTAAACATTTTTTTAATTGGTGTCGCTGTTATGAGGAAGTCGCTCAAATGTGACCACTGTGAACGCTTTACTGATTTTATATTATGCATTTTTATCCTCCACTCTATAACAAAGACCAATGTGTATATAAATAAACGTATGTACTTCTATCCCTTTTCGCAAAAGTTACTGAGTAAAACACATGTCATTTTCTCGCCCCGGACAAAACCATTTCAAATGGTGAGAAAAAGCGAAACAGCAAATAGCAAGTCAGACAATTTACTCCGCCGCTTATAATAAATTCGGAATGAACTTTTTTTTGTATAATTTTTAAACAAATTTCAAAGTCTGAATTACTTACGGTTGATTGGGTTAGAAGTTTAAATAATGGTAATTCATAATTCAGTTTTTTGCAGTATTTGATCGTCAATTATAATTTTCTTTAAATTTATATTGAATAAAGATCAGTTTCAGGATAAATCGAATCGTGTTCCTTTCTTTTCTTTTTTTACATGCAATTTTTTAAGTTTTCTAATGCTTTGTTTTAAATATTTACAATATCGTATGGTCAACATGTTTTGATATTTTGGATAACTTTAGTAAAGGTGTTTTTTGTTTACAAGAAATAATACATTTGCACCAAGCTTTATAATAAAGTAATGGATTTATTATATTTCGTGATCATTAATTAATAAATACTGAAAATTTCACTAAAATTGGTTGATTTCCTGAATTTTGATGGATTATTTAGTGAATGGGGAAGTCGAAATGCCTTTTTATTGTTATTACGACGGCCATTGTTTTGACACGCAATGCAGTGCCGTCAGAGGGGGGCAAGAAGTTAGTTGCTTGGCCTTGTCAACTCTCGGTGGCCATGGCACAACCCCCTTAAAACTTCGAATACGTATATCCGATTTTAGTGAAATTTAACCTATAGGTATAGACAATAATTCAGAGTTTTCCAAAATTCCAGTTTCTTCTGACTATAATAGGGGTTACAAACGGGGGGGGGGGGTAATAAAAAGAAAGAAAAGAAAGTAATATGGTGAAAAAGAACATAGTAGTGTTCCTCATTTAATCTTGTCGGGTCTTCCTGCTAGTTTGTTAACATTTTCAAGAACTTTCTTAAATATTAGGCGATCCGTGAGCTGTTGAGTCAACGTTGGTACATTGTGCATTAATGTATTCATTTATACACATGACCGATTGTAAAGGTATTGTCATATTTGGGCTGGTGAATCTCTATTCCATTTGAGGCTTCTTAATACGGTGCAGAAACGTATCTGTAATTTGATTGGCCCCACCCTTTCTTCTTCTCTGCACACCCTCTATCTCACAGACGTGATGTAGCTGGTCTCAGCTTTTTCTATAAATACTATTATGGCATGTGTTCTTCGGAATTGTGTGATCTATTCCTTGCTTCTTTTGTTCCGGCTTGTTTGACTCGTTGGTCTAGTGGTCTGTTTTGATACCTCATTGTAATACAGCTTCCTATTCCAGTAGCTTTTCCCCAAGAACTGCGGGCTTGTGAATTCCCTTCCTACTGACTGTATTTCTCCTACCTATAGCCTTGTTATTTTCAAGACTAATGCCAATAGGCATCTCTTGTCTTTGCGATAATCATATTTTGTTCTTGTTAGCTCCTTGCATCAACTGGCTTCATGCCTTGTCTGGAGCGATTTCCATAAAAAAGAATAAAAAAAAGGTAAATAGATATTTAAAAAATACATACTCAGAGTAGAGAATAAAGTTACTGACTGCAGTTACGACAAAAATAAAAACGCTGTATTACCATCTTAAACACTGCTGCTGCTGCTGCTGCTGTTGTTGTTTTGAAGCGAACTGGACTTTTGCACGAAGATCATGCCTCAGGATTGGCTGGTCTGCATGAAGTCCCCTTCGTTGGTCGCCAAAGGAATAGAGTAGAAACAATGTTGTGATTCTCATTCCATTTATTTGCAGTTCCGCTCTTGACACGTCTTTGCTTGTCACATTCAGAGGCATAAACGACCAGACGAACGACGGATCTTGCATTTTCACCAGAGCCCTGTTAGCCGGGTAGCTCTGACACTACAATGTTGCCACTCTTCTACCACTGTAGAACTTTATGGGGCTTAACTGCTGCTGAATAAAACTATACTTACATCATCCAATCAAAACCCTTGTTGCCATGGCGACTGAGCAGACAAATGACCAGTTGACCCATCATTTATGTCATTTATTAATTTACATCATCATATTACTCTCTTCTTACTATTTCTAGCTCCATTCATCTTTCCTCCTGCTATCTAAAACATTCAATTTGCAAACAAGCAAACAAGATTATTATAATTTCAGTATGATACTAGAAGGCCCGCCTGCCGTTTCCTAGTAATGAATTGACGCCCTCTGTGTTCTCCTACTCTCAACCCTTAGGTAGATAGATAGATAGCTTATCTAGTTCGACCTTGATTGCCACACATAAGTAAAGGACATAAATAACGAAGAAAAATGCATTCTTCCTTATTTAACTCATCTAATTATTTATGTAAGTCCTCGGCTCTGACCACTACTCGTGTCTCTCGCTCTTCCCATACAATCTAAAACATTCAGTGTGCAAACAAGCAAGATTGTCAGAGTTTTAGCATTATTTAGAGAGATATACAATTTATAAGATGAAATCTGTGACGCGTGCAGAATGGTCACATTTGAGCGACTTTGTCATAAAAGCGACACCAGTTACAAAAATTCTTCTTTTAATTAGAAGAGACTTATTGTTTTTGTTGTTCTCATATTGTAATTCCGTTATCCTTCTGATCTTCTCTAAATTGATTCATTCGTTTTTCACGAAATTTTACTTCAAGTTTATATATATGAGCAAGTACGCGGAAAATTGAGAGAACCATATTTTCATGAAAACTTAAAATGGCGATTTCTTTGACAAATATCTGAAATTTCTTTCCTTCATTTTTACTCAAAAGTTATGCCCAATGGTTATTTACATTATTCAAGTAGCGGTGATCACAGGGGAACATAACCCTTGTTTTACTTTAAAAAAAAAAAGACTTCTAAAACATACACTATCAATCAATGCATTTCACCAAACCAAACCTTTTTATTTCTCATTCTAAAAGTATCCCTTTTAATGAAACAAGTTAAGCACGCGGAAATGGTTTTGTGTACATCCTCCGTCAACAATGACGGGGAAAAATACACTTCGATAGTATTCGTACTAATATTCATACAAAATAACGTCTCAATCGGCGAAGTTAAAATAAATTAAGACAAAAAATAATTATGCTTCAGCAAAGTTGAAGTGATTCCGGCAGAGAACGGTTAAATTGCCGCTTGCAAGTTGGGAAGATGCTGAAACAAACCATATAGAAGAAATCACATAAAAGGATAATATATGTATTGAACAAATACAGGAAATGTCTTGCAAAACTAATTGTATTTTTCAGCGTAATTAGGAGTCCAACTACCAATAAAAAGAAGTTCTTTTAACGTCAGTAGACGGCTCCCGAAATTGTTCAGATCATAGTCGCATTCAAAATGAGGAGGAAATCCCTTACGTGTTGACTGGACTGCCATCAGTATCAAAAGAGGACGAACAAAGGATTTTTGCATTCAGCCCGCCAAAATTAGGTGTCTGTTGATTGTTGAATCAAATTGGAATATTTGAGAAATCAAGGGAGCTAACTCATCGCCATGATAAACAAATGAAGATAATTATTTAAGAGAAAAGGGGGGATAACTCTTTTTTATATAGAGTTCGCACTCGTTATTTATCTAGATATATTGCTAAAATATTTATAAAAAACCATAGAATTACGCCAGTAATCTTATAAATGATTATCATCATTTCTGATGATCTAAAGAAAAACACACATCAGTAGCATTTTAATATAAAATAGAAGATTTTTTTCGAATTTATTTCATGCAGCGTGTTAACTCTGTAACAGTTACATGAGTGAACCATTTTTTATCAATAGTGAGTTGTAATTCGGCTGTTCACCTAAGCTCAATGAGACTCATACGCGATAAATCATCTTGGTGCGAAACACTCACGTTCCAATATTACTTTTAAAAAGACAAGACGTATCTTCCTGCGCTCTCTACCAGGCATGCGGTAGGCGAGTCGACGAACTCCAGAATCACCTTATTTCGTCTTTGCATACATTAACCAACCCAATGTACGATCTCTGTTCTGTTCCTGTGTTTACAGCAAATAAATCTGCACACCACTTTACTTGTGAAGCTATTATTTATGTTGTGAGGAATGGTGATCCAGTTTTGCTTATTCTATTTGAGTCATCTTTGGCCAGACGAATCACTCTTCCAGGTAATTTCGTAGTTCTGATTTTCTTCTCGATCTAAACTCAATACTGAAATTGCCCCCCGCCCCAACTAAAAGTCTGAGGTGGTTTCTGACTTGCTATTTGCTTTCTAACTTCTCTTTACCGCTTGAAATTGTTTCGTGCAGGAGATAAAAAAAAGGCAGGCATTTAACTCATGAACTTTTATGTGACGGGATGGAAATAAATATATTTACTTATATACATATAAATACACATTAGTCTTTATTATAGAGTGAAGAATGCTAAGTACAAGTCTTCCCCAATAACTTAACTTTGGCCTTAGTATAACCAGTAGCTTTTGAAACATTGATTTGAACGCTTTCTTCTTCTTTAGAACGTGCTGAGCACGAACAAAACGTTTTCGAATAGTTACAGTCAACCACCACTTGAACTGACATTTGATTATATTGTGTTGAATTACTGCTTGCTAGATACAACTTGTTTTACTGCTACTGATACAGCTTTTGAACCAGGCAAAACCGACTTCTTGTTGGGCATCTTCCGGTCGTTTATGTTAAAAGTCGAAAGATGCCGAAGCGCTTAGCCAATCAGAAGGCACGAGAAGCAGACGACACCTTTACTTGTAAATTGATTAAATCTTATAATTCATGGACAACAAGACGTATACTCCTGCGCTCTCTATCCGGCCTGCGGTAGGCGAGTCAACGAACTCCAGGATAACGGTTTTTTCTTTGTGTACATTAGCCAACCCTATGTACTATCTTTGTTCTGTTCTTGTGTTTACAGTAAATAAATCTGCACACCACTTTACTTGTGAAACTATTATTTATTTCGTGAGGGATGGTGATCCCATTTTGCTTATTCTATTTCAGTCATATTTGGCCAAACGGGTCACTCTTCGTCATCCTGATTTTCTTTTCGATCTAAACTCAATACTAAAATTTGCTCCCCCAATTAAAATTGGCGACCACGACGTTATGTAAAACACGCATCCTTCTTATTATTATTCTTCTTCTTCAAAAAAAAATAAAAATAAAAATAATAATAATAATATCTGAAAGTCAGAATTTGTTCCCTCGTAACGGCAACTTATAAATCTGTCCACAATGTTGTTTTTTTTTTATATTCGGCAGTTTAAAGACTAAAAAACTACCAGGAGAAACACAACATGCGAATATCAAGGATTTACGTGAGAACATTACGGTAAGTACATTTTAACACGGGTTTCTGATTCTTTACATGTGATTGTCTTTGCAATTTGTCTTTTCTAGGAGACTTCTAACCCGTTAATATTTACAGGTAGAAAAATAGAGAATAACGATTAAATCTTGTTGATTTAGTTACAAAATACGTTTTTCGTAGCTATTGAATTAGAATTTGTGGTGATTTTTCAAATTGTAATCATAATAACGTATTTTGTGCTTTCCCGCCGAATTTTTTAATATTCACGACATGGCATGCATCTAGTCGTTGCGTAGATGATTTCTAATGGCTACATTTAATATGAGTTAATCGTGTTTAAATAACTATAATTCTAAGTAATCCTTTATAATGTAGACTTATATTGTTAGGAATATGATTTCAGAATGACAATTTTTCACATATTTTTACCAAATATGTATGCCATCTTGAATTTAGCTATTTTTGACTGCCTACGTGCTATTGTTATGCGCGCATTTTTCGTAATGCAATTAATACAGTATTTTTCTGATACTAGTTTGACTCATTCCGTTTAGCCTTGTCGCAACGCGTGATATTTTTCGTTCATGTTATTATTTGCTGCTTATTGGAAGTACGGCAATATATTTTCATATATTTTCCCTTTTTTCTAATATAATTCCTTCGTAGGAAGAATCTAATATTAGTGTCTTTATAGTCAAGTTCCAATCAAGCGCCTAAATAGGATATCCACCAGCCATTTGTATGTTTCATTCTTTTACGACTGTTTCTAAAGAAAGGAATTGGCCATTGCCTACAACATCGAGCAAAGGCAAAATGTAGTAACACTAATATATATCAAGTGGGGATGGACAGCCTAAGAGAAACCCTCTACTGAAACAACTATCCAGAGAGAATTATATCAGCTCCAATAAATTGGAGCCAACATCAAAGTACATCACACGGAAACTTGCAACAGTCTATCTACCAGATATGAAGGCACTGTCTGAAAAAAGAAAATCAGAGAATAAGTTATCAATATGATTTCAGGACAGTATTCAAGAGCGAACCAACTCTCTGAACACATTTGTATGTGTCAAGCCTCCTACAGTGTGGAAAAATATACAAATGTGAGAAATGTCGGCCACTAAAAGTAAGGCTAGAGGAACATTTGAAAGTCGTAATAAGTAGAGATGTTGAAAAGTCGGGTATAGCTGACCACATATGGAGGGAAAACGGAAACCATCTACCCTTATGGGGCAAAGTAAAAATTATAGATAGAAAAGAACTGTGGAGAGTAATAGGTTTCAAAGAAGCAACACATATGTTGGGCGACACTGGCCTCCTAAGCAGACCTAGTATAGAATTTAACACAATATCGGAATCATTAAATATAAATAATAGTTGTGAGAATAACATCCCAGATAAGAACAGTTGTCCGAATAATCCAAATAATTAATCTCCATCTAAAAATTTCGAAACATATAAGTTAATACTTATTTTAAATATTTCAAATATTAGGAAAGGGCTTTTTAAAACTATACGAAAGGGGAATAGTCCCGCTTATCTTCAACGGCCCTAATTTTTCGTTACTGAATTGTTCTTGCTTTGTGTAATTTTTTACTATTCATTCAGTTGTACCATTTTTACCTGTGCCATTAATACCTGTGCTATTTTTTACCGTGAACCGTAATTATGATAACATAAAAATACGATGTATATTTATTTTACTCGTGTAAAAAAATGAAACTTTACATAAATTCGGTAGGTAACCTTTAAAAGAATGCATTAGTATTTACAAGTTTCCAAAAAATGTTTAAAAATTAAATAAAATACTGACAAACACTATTGATAATTAAATTATCAAAAGTTCAATATTAAAAAATGTTTTTATTTTTTAAAATTCATTTATTTTATGCCGTTGGGCTTTTTTCTGTCTTTTAATAATATGGTGGGTTTTTGTCCAGTTCTCCGGCATTGGCAAACCTTTGTAGATGGTGGGTAAAAGGTGTGAAAAAAACTTTGAACATTTTGAAAGGCTTCAATTAGGTATAACTGAATTAATGAATTTAAACATTTTTTACATCTATATCCACATTTTGGGGTCGGTTCTTCTTTGAGTTTGAGATTTCATATCTGCGAACTGGCTGAAAGAAGACATTTTAAAAGATATAAAAGGTGGATGGGCATGGAGATAAAATACAACAAAAATGAAAGACTAATAAAAAAAAAAATATTATTGCTTATTATTGTACCCGTTCGACAGTTCAGTAGTTACGTTTTCATTCCGCTAACGAGAGACAAGTATACTCCTCTTATACTATCGTGAGTAAAGTGGGCATCCATCTTGAATTTTTGTCTAGATTAGTATGTTTTAGTTTTACCTTAAAAATAACTATCAGACTTACTCCTTAAAAATTACATGAACAAAACCATCAATATTCTTTTTTTAAATAGAAAACAATTACTAGATAAAAATTAAATTGTTTCAGACAGAAATGACCACCGTCATATGTCCATGTGTAGCGTGTAAGCGTTCTCTTCGAAACGTCTTGTTTATCTGCTCAGCACCGACCATTGTGACGTCAGCAAAAAAAACGAGACTCAATAGAATGGCTTTCGCTTTACGAATGCCACAGTTCAATCATCTATAGTGTATTTTATTTCAAAACAAACACACAGCGTATTTCTAGAGATAATGGTTTTCGAACACTTTTCTCTTGTAGATACTTTAACCACTTTACCCAGACTATCAAAGAGGGTATTAGTACAGCTTCCCAGCGAGTGATTTTGTGTGTGTTTTTTAAACGTATGCTACTTCTTTATTAATTGATAGCATAAAATTAGAAGAGAATTAAAATTGTATTTACAGTTTCACTGGAAATCATCTGCATAATTTAATTGCGATCCGCCAATTCATAGTTACCGAATTATCCTTCCTTGTCAAATTTTCCGGGCACCACAAAAGATTATCAAAAATTGAAAATTTACCTGTTTACCTAATGAGGAGGAGAGATCAGTTCGCTGTGTAAGTTTGAGGTATTATGAGGTGACATTCTCTCATGTAGGTGGTCAATTTGGGTTAAACCAACACATCGAACTGGACCCCGTGACCTCTCTAGAAATTAAACAAATAAGTTTTTTTTTTAAATTGTTGTAATCTTAAAAAGTTGATGCTGAATCGAGTGTACCGTAAAAACCATGGAATGTGCGCACCTGTGTAATGTGCATAGGTGATTTTCAACATAAATTGTTTTTAAAACAAGTGTCTTCCCATGTAAAATTCCCACCCTAAACATTCTAGAATTGCCAGGCAGTAAGTTGTTTTCATTTTAGTTGTATTTAGCATAAGTTTACTAATTTCACTTAGTTACGATCTTACGTTTACTGGGTTAATGAAAATGTGAATAAGAAAATATTGAAATGTAATTGAACTGTTACGTTCAATTACATTTCAATATTTTCTTAGAAGGTATGACACCGGACGTGGGGGTTAGATATGTCGGTGATGTGGACACCACATCATCCCACAAGTTGTTTGTTAAAAGTGAACAAGACGATATATTTTGTAATCATCGAATAAAGAAAGCGGAGAAAAAGGACAGTTTTATTTCCCTTTTTCTTCTGTTTTGCTCATTGCAGTGTTTTACTTTTTAACAATAAGTCTATTTAAAACGAAACACTAAAAAGGTCCTGGTCGACTATGTTTGATTATTTATGATCAATTTCAAATAACGTTTTCTAAACTACTACAAATCGGCTTCGTTTTGAAAGAGAAATAAATCTTTAGTTGCCTCACTATTTTCAATCAATTACGAAAAAAACATTTGATGAAAAAATAGATAGAAAGATCTACTCGTGTAATATACACAGTGTATTTTTCTGAACATATATAGACACATTAAACAAGTTTTTGCGGTAAAATAAAATTTAAACAAACAACTCTATAACTAAATATTTTAGAAATTTAAAAAGAATCGGAATCGATAATTGTATCGGAATCGGGGAAAATATTGGAATCAATACTTTAAAAGAAGAAGTATATTCAAGTAGTGTATTTTAAAAATCCCAGAACTACGGTGAATTATACTGTTTAGAGAAATCATGAAACAGGACAAGACAAGACCAAAAGTAGGGTTGATAGACCAAAAGCGACAACAAGAGCAGAAGACAATTACATCAGTCACCAGCTTGCATGATTTAAACGTTACTGCACAATTGAGCCAATGTTGTGAAAAATGTTTGTTTGTTATTCCGTTTTTTTTTATTAATTAATTACTAATTTGTTTGTTTTTAGTTATTTATCGATAAAGCATGAAATTAGTATTTGTGCAGAATATACATCCAAGAATTTAACGAAGATTCCCAAGTTTTTACGACACAAATTCTGGACTTATCCGAGATATACTAACGATAAATTGGCAGACGATAAACCTGACTTCTTCGCCAGTTTACTTTCGCAGATTTCTGATTTGTACACGTCTTTGGACAAAGACCATACCCCACGTTCTTGTTCTTGTTCTTCTTCTTGTTCTTGTTCTTCTTCTTGTTCTTCTTCTTCTTCTTCTAATATTTCGTAAATATGACTGATTTGCAATTTTTTTCGCCCACAAAAAAGGACTGGACTCCACCTCTAATCCTACCCCTACTACAAACTAACACTAACCTTAAGCAAACCTTAAGTCCAGGTAACAACAGCCCTCCCCAAATAAAACAACAAAAGAATATTAAATTAAATAAAAAACATTATCGGCCTCCTTCTTCACTCGCAGTTTCCCTTCCCCCTACAATCAAGAAAAATATACAATAAACTGTTTGTAAAAAAAAGTTTATTAGCTCACGAACGTTCGTCTAGCTACGTACGTCGAGACTCGAGAATCTCCGTACGCACTGAAATTTGTTATGTGTCTATTCTGTATAAGTACCAGAAATATTTTATATGTCTATTCAGCATAAGCAGCAGACATTTTTTATATGTCTATTCTGCATAAGCACCAGATTTTTTTATATGTCTATTCTGCATAAGCACCAGATTTTTTTATATGTCTATTCTGCATAAGCATCAGATTTTTTTATATGTCTATTCTGCATAAGCGCCAGAATTTTTTTTATATGTCTATTCTGCATAAGCACAATACTTTTTTTATATGGCTATTCTGCATAAGCACCAGATTTTTTTTATATGTCTTTTCTGCATAAGCACCAGCATTTTTTATATGTCTATTCTGCATAAGCACCATAAATGTTTTATATGTTTATTCTGCATAAGCACTATAAATGTTCTATGTGTCTATTCTGCATAAGCACCAGCATTTATTATATGTCTATTCTGCATAAGCACCAGAAATTTTTATATGTCTTTTTTGCATAAGCACGATAAATGTTTTATATGTCTATTCTGCATAAGCACAATCATTTTTTATATGTCTATTCTGCATAAGCACCAGAATTTTTTTTTATATGTCTATTCTGCATAAGCACCAGAATTTTTTTTATATGTCTATTCTGCATAAGCACCAGAATTTTTTTTATATGTCTATTCTGCATAAGCACCAGATTTTTTTATATGTCTATTCTGCATAAGCTCCAGAATTTTTTTTATATGTCTATTCTGCATAAGCACAATACTTTTTTTATATGGCTATTCTGCATAAGCACCAGATTTTTTTATATGTCTTTTCTGCATAAGCACCAGCATTTTTTATATGTCTATTCTGCATAAGCACCATAAATGTTTTATATGTTTATTCTGCATAAGCACTATAAATGTTCTATGTGTCTATTCTGCATAAGCACCAGCATTTATTATATGTCTATTCTGCATAAGCACCAGAAATTTTTATATGTCTTTTTTGCATAAGCACGATAAATGTTTTATATGTCTATTCTGCATAAGCACAATCATTTTTTATATGTCTATTCTGCATAAGCACCAGAATTTTTTTTTATATGTCTATTCTGCATAAGCACCAGAATTTTTTTTATATGTCTATTCTGCATAAGCACCAGAATTTTTTTTATATGTCTATTCTGCATAAGCACCAGATTTTTTTATATGTCTATTCTGCATAAGCTCCAGAATTTTTTTTATATGTCTATTCTGCATAAGCACAATACTTTTTTTATATGGCTATTCTGCATAAGCACCAGATTTTTTTATATGTCTTTTCTGCATAAGCACCAGCATTTTTTATATGTCTATTCTGCATAAGCACCATAAATGTTTTATATGTTTATTCTGCATAAGCACTATAAATGTTCTATGTGTCTATTCTGCATAAGCACCAGCATTTATTATATGTCTATTCTGCATAAGCACCAGAAATTTTTATATGTCTTTTTTGCATAAGCACGATAAATGTTTTATATGTCTATTCTGCATAAGCACAATCATTTTTTATATGTCTATTCTGCATAAGCACCAGAATTTTTTTTATATGTCTATTCTGCATAAGCACCAGAATTTTTTTATATGGCTATTCAGCATAAGCACCAGAATTTTTTTTATATGTCTATTGTGCATAAGCACAATATTTTTTTTATATGTCTATTCTGCATAAGCACAATATTTTTTTTATATGTCTATTCTGCATAAGCACCAGAATTTTTTATATGTCTATTCTGCATAAGCACCAGAATTTTTTTTATATGTCTATTCTGCATAAGCACCAGAATTTTTTTTATATGTCTAATCTGCATAAGCACAATAATTTTTTTATATGTCTATTCTGAATAAGCACCAGAATCTCTTTTCTGTATAAGCACCATAAATGTTTCATATGTCTATTCTGCATAAGCACCAGCATTGTTTTTATATGTCTATTCTGCATAAGCACCATCATTTTTTATATGTCTTTTTTGCATATATGTCTATTCTGCATAAGCACCAGAATGTTTTCAAATTATAAATATTTTTCAATCATATCTTTTCAATGTTTAGATGTTTGCCACGCTAATTTAATGTGAACCCTTTGGCCAATTCTTTTACATTTTATAGTCGCTAAATGTGTGAGGGAGCGTGTTATATTCTTTTAATAACATCGTGGAAATGCAAGAGTTTAAAATGACCTTTATTCTTTTCCCCCTTCTATATACAAACCACGAAATAGAAATGAAAATGGCTCAACGTTATCCTATTTTTGTATGATTTTAACTTCTATAGAACTCCGTTAGAAAACTCTTTTAGCAGAGTGAAATGAACGAGACCACCTGCATTCGTTTAGGATTTAAACAAATGGTCTTTTATTTGGGGTCTCACATACAGTCACGGCGAAGGGGGAACGACAGAGAGAACGAGAGTACTCTTATTTGTTTTGATCTACCAGTCCATATTAATTGGTTGCCACTACTGAATTAGCATTTTACAAATCGCCTCTTTCTTCTCTGGTAACGTAATTCCCCATCCGGTTTCCGTTTGTTATATCTTTGTTCCCACGTTCGTCTGTTGTAACCTCTGGCTCTATCAGATATTTCTGTCCTTAACACTTCTCAGTACAACCGAACAAAAAATAACCGTTATTCAGAAGTAACTAACGCACCAACCTAAATATATTACAGCATTAACGTGAAAATTTAACCGAACTATACATTTGTAAGATTACGTCAAACTTGGAGTCGCCCGATGGGTGGGTGATTTTTTTTACTAATCTATTATAGAAAAGAAAGTTGTCGCTTGTCTGCGTGTCTTTGTGTCCAGATAAAAGTAAAAACTACACAAGACACACCAACACAGCTGATATATTCTTTTTTCCGCATTGCCTCGAACTAAAAAGACACATTTTTTGTGATAATGAATATCTTTTCGGGGTAACGGGAACAAAATTAGTGAGAAAGGGGTCGACATTTAGTGCGATTTTTTCCATCAACCTTTGGTGTGAAATAATAATTGTGATAGAGTGAGTATGGGTGGTTGCAAGAGCGAAGAGAAAAGGGGAGCAGGGGAGGGTTGGGGTAGAGAGAGGTAGAGAGGTAGTTAAAGAAACTCTTCTGTTTTGTTGTCCATGCTCCCGGGCAACACCGGGTAGTTAGTCTACTATAAAATAAAGGCGTGTTTTAATTTGAACCGAAACCCTAATCTTTATCTTGCCTTTGTTGTGTCATATATATTTACCGAACGGATGACGCTCTCCACTCATTTGTTTGCGCTTGTTAGACTTGTTAGTGACCCACTTGCTCGGAGGGAAGACCAAGGTTATGCGATGCGAATCAAATAAGTGTTTTATGCAGTAATTAAATGTGTAGTTATCAAATTGTAAGCAGACGTCATTTCTCAACAAAACAACAACAAAAAAAGAAAAGGCGTAGAGAACTTCGCAGCGCAAAGAGAATTTGCGCTTTGCTTGTCAGCTTCTGTTTTTAAGCAATAACTTCTGTATCTTTTTTGGTCCAGTCTTGGAGGAAATGTTCCGTTCTTTTTTTTTGCGGGATAATAAGGAAGCGCTAAATGAATAATATATTTGGTCATGTTTAAAGCTTTTAGTGAAAGCTTTTAGGCAGGTAAGTCTCATCTTTAGAAATCTTTTATTTATTTATTGTTGATTCAAAAAAAATCTTTACTTTGATAAATTAGGGAATAAATAAATACGGTGTTGGATCAATCCCCCAAAATTATTTGTATTGTATTTTAAGGACGTATTCCTTATTTTCAGCGGGTTTCTTTTTAATGGTCCTATTATGAATATGTCTAACGTCTAACTTTAAGTGATTGCTTTCCTATCACGAAGAAATAAAGAAAACATACTCACACGCACACACACATATATAACATGTATGTAACCTCATATATATATATATATATATATATATATATATATATATATATATATATATATATATATGTATATATATATATATGTATATATATATATATATATATATATATATATATATATATATATATATATATTGCGTATTTAAGAAGCACATTTTCATTTAGGCAAACATTATTAAATAACACGAAGTGTTTTTGCTTGATAAGACTTTTTATTTTCAATTTTCCGAATAGTCTATTTAGTATTTCTGTCAACTGGGTGTGTGTAAGTTCCGTGGGTTTCTCGTTCCATTTTTCTTTCTCTTTTTTGCGAGTACTTTCGACTTTCGATTTGATTCATCAACTAATCACTAGGCGATGTTAGTCTTGGTAGGGTTTACAACTATGTCTTTACTGTTAAAGTAAAATTGACCAAGAAACCCACGAATAGTCCATTTAGTATTTCGGTCAAATTTGTGTAAGTTCTGTGGGTTTCTTGTTCCATTTTTCTTTAACAGTAAAGACATATTTGTGAACACACCAAGACTAACATCGCCCGATGATTAATCGATGTCTTTTATTGAATAGCAATTAATTTTACCCCAAAAGAATAGATCACAGGCCTTGTGACGAGGGCTTGCATTCAAGGACAGATTGATTAAATTGAACTTAGAAATGTTTCTCCCACTCGAGGTGAAATGGGCGACTGTGGACAATTCCACCGCTTGAGCTGATCACGAAGGATTTAAGGGTTGACAACACTTCTTTAGAAGAGACGGAGATGCAGGATCACTCATGTGGAAACCACACTTATCTCTAATCAGAAGAAAGATACTATAAAAAGGGGGTTGCTACCTCTTTTTCTCTCCTATATAATTATTTCCCTTTGTCCTGTATGTCGATGAATTACCTCCTCTCAATTCTCAAATAGTCCCATTTGTTTGGTCAAGACAATGTTAAATCTGACGCATTCAAGAGAGCCGTCTATTTCCACGTTAAATAGACACACACTTTAACTGGTTTTTAATCAAGCCGCAAAATACAATTAGCTTTGCAAGCCACTTCCGGTAGTTATTTCATACATATATTATCCTTTTATCTCAGCCTTGTGTGTCTTCTTTTGTATGCTTTATTACAGTATCTTACCAAATTCAACAGACGACAATTTAATCGCCTTTTGACTGAATCACTCTAGTCCGCGTGTTGCAGTCGAATTTTGGCAACAACCTTCTCTGTTGGGTGCACGTATCAACCGTTGTATGAAAGAACCTTTACACCAGCCGAAACATCATTTGGAGTGAGTTTAGTGTTGACACGAGCACATAACGCCACTGAATTATCCGAATGTGATGGCCTTATTTTTGTGATCGTTTTCTTATTTATACTAACATTGCAAAAGTTGACGTGTGTTGCAGTGCAGAAGCGATATATATTGTGTTTTAGGCCATAAGTCCGTGATAAATTAGTTTTCAATTTGAGTACCAACATCGATGAGGGCGAAAATGAACAGTTTGTCCCAGTCAATCGGAACATCATGAGAGAAGACTTTGTTGATGGTAATCGCTAGAGCGTCTACAGTGTTCAGCTGGGCAGATCTCCGGCTTTTAACGGCATTTTACAAAACTTTTCAATCGTTGCAGTGGCGGTTACCATCTGTTGAACGTATAGGAGTGAACAAAAGATACGTTGTCCCTTTTCGTTTTTAGTTGTCGACTTAATCAGGTGTGATTAACAAGTCCGTCGACTTAACAGCTCAGAAAACCGGATGATGGTAACATGGAAGTATCAACGAAACCGTGGTACGTCTCTGGAATATGAAATATATAGTTTTTAAATAAATGATTTGTAGTTTCGCCTTCGCATTCTTACGATTGAGCACTTTATTGATTTCTTTTCAACACACCCCGACATACTATATATATATATATATATATATATATATATATATATATATATATATGAAGAAGAATGGAAAGGAATTAGAGAAGCAAAAGCCAAATCAAAATTCAATTCAATTGCTCAGAGCAAGGTATATTCCGCAAAAAGGCAATTTATTCAAGTTAAATTTTCCTTAAGCCAGGCTTTTCAAAGATCAAAATCTTATCATCAGAGGAAGTCGCTGGGATAGATAAGTTGGCAAAGGCCAAGATTTAAAATTTGAAAAAATAAAATAAAAGTTGTAGGGAAAGAAACACAGGGCAAAACTCTGCCCGAATGCAAGCAAATGTCCGATTGCTAAAAAGTCCGGTGTCGAAAAGTCCAGCGGAGAGAATGAGATGTAGATAGGTAGGTCGTTAAAGGCACGAGATGTTGTGAGAGAGGATTCAAAGTTAAATTCCAAGAAGCCACAACTTCAGGTGCGGCGAAAATAGAAAATCCAAAGGATAAAAAGTCCAATAAGAGGTACGCTCGTGGATGCAGGCTCGTGGATGCAGGCTCGTGGATGCAGGCACCCTAAATCCATCATAAACTCAATAGTCCCCTCAGTATCTAACAGAATCTCTAAACTCTCTGCGAATAAATCTATCTTCGATCAAAATTCTAGCTTCTACAATAATGTTTTGCTAAACTCAGGCTACAATCACAAAATTAAATATAACTGCAACCCCCTTACTCAAGTTAACAAACCTTCAGGCATTATTACGCACAACATGACCACACACAGAAGTAAAAAGTTTAACACATCTGCACCTAAGATAATCAAAACACACGCTAATAAGCCCTTAGGAACTAACAATATTGATAATCGGGCAGACCGACAGGCGCACAGACAAAGAAAAAAACTTAGAAGAAAGAATAACATTTGGTTCAATCCGCCTTTCAGCAGTAATGTTAAAACCAATATACCTAAAGAATTTTTCCAAATTTTAGACAGATCTTTTAAGCACCCCCACAGATATAGCACTATTCTTAACAAAAATTCTATTAAAATAACTTACTCTACTATGCCCAATATTGAACAAACTATCATAACCTCTAACAATAGGAAAATCAAACATATCCAACAACAACCACCCACCGCATCCCTCATTACTTGTAACTGCCGTAAACCTAGAGATTGTCCCTTAAACAACAATTGTGTACAGAAGGACGTAATATACGCTTGTACTGTGAAACAATTCCCCCGCTCCACCAATGTTGTGAGCAATCATAGTTCCCATACTCCACCCGAATTCCGCATCTCCCCACAACCCCAATCCGCTTCTACTCAAGACTTCCACTATACAGCCATGCCTCTAACCAAGCACCCCCAATAATAGATAGTGCCCATGGGCTAACTCACATTTCCCCTATATCCGCTCCGCCCTACTTCTTCAAACAACCTCCCTCGCATAACTTGAATCTCCAAACCCAAATCTCATCTAATACCACCAGCAATCTCAATGCAACTATAGCACCACCCTTCAAGATACACACATATATTGGGGCGTCCTCTTTCCCCATTAAGACCCGGATCTCTAACCATATCTATTCCTTTAAAAATAGCAACGATAATAGCACAGGCACTTCACTTTCCAATCTAATTAGAAACCTAAATCTTTAAAATACTCCCTATTCACTTCACTGGTCAATACTTAAAAAGTCCAAATCATATACCCCGGGAGCATCCCATTGCCAACTTTGTACTTTGGAAACCTTTATGATAGCTACTGCTACTAAATCTAAAAATATTATTAATTCTAAGAATGAACTTATCTCCAGTTGCAGGCATAAACGTAAATTCAAGTATAGCAACCATAGTAATCCCCCATTTGATTAAATACCCTCCCATCATCTCGGATCTTCCTTCCCTACATCTCGAATTTCCTTTCCGATAGTTCTAATTCCTGTTGTTCTATAATCTCTGCATATATCTCCCTCATCCCTTTAGCCTTCTCTTAATTTAAAATTACCCATAAACTCCGTTAGCTTCACAATTCCCTTAGCTTTAATACCTTTCTCCCACTACCCCTAAATCATTCTACTTAACCCCCTTAACCGTATAACTTTTATATGACTTCCATTTCTTTCCCCTTTAACTTCTTTTAATACACCTGTCCGCTTCCTTTCAACACTTCCAAACTTCTATCCTTCCCTCTCAACCTGATAACTAACCCACCATATTCACATTATACCCTAGCCCTTTTATTTACTTGATGATTCGCCTTATCTACTCTTAATCCCCTTTGCACACTTCGATATCGAACTCCTTACTGTTTTCTCTGTGCACTCTAATTATTTTTCCCCTCCTGTTTTTACTTCTAAATAATTCTTCTCACTCTTTTAATAGCCTCGATTATTCCCCCCTAGTTTACCTCGCCCTTTGCTCACTTCTCTCAGACCATGCTCAACCCCCAACCCGCCCTCGCTCTACATCTTTTAACCCCCATAATATTTACTTTTAACTGCGATCTCCATTCTCATTCTGGTTTAATCTATTGTCACTACTTTAACCATGTATGTCTCTTACTTCTTTCTGACATCATTAACCTATTTAATAATTTTCTTAATCAAACTCCATATACCTTTTTTTGAAAAAATTTTTGTTTCAAAGTTTAATTTTCCCGCATCCATAAAGCACTAGCGTCCCGTAACAGCATATTTTATTTCAACTCATATCTTTAACCACCTTGGGGATTCCCATTCCGGATATCCTTTCGAGGTCTATTTTACTTTTTACTTTTTCCTTATTCTAATACTCACTCTCGAGCTCCAATTTTATCGACTTTTCCCTCATTCTATTATTATTATTTTTTTATCGGTCAATCCATAATTTTCCTTGCGAGCCTAAGACTAATTTTATTATCTCTTTTTCATTTTTTTATTTTCTTATTTCTATTTTTAATTCTATTTTTATTTTTACTTTTTTAATTTTTCAATTTTTAATTTTTATTCTTACTATTCATTTTTCTAGCTCTACCCTTCAAATATATTTTGCCTCATTGTTTATAAGTAAGGTCATCTGATTAAACGACTAAACCCCGTACTCTGTTCATAGACACATTCTGGTATTTTAACTCTCCCTCCCAGCACTCGTTGACTCACCCCCACTCCATTCTTTCCCTTTTCTAGTTGAACCCTAATTCGCGCTAACATCCAATTTCAACTTTATGCGACTCACTCCCCACAATCACTCTCTTAGTTTTAACCGCACTCATTCACCGCACCCGTTCCCTTTCTCCTCCTTCGCACCCGTTCCTCTCTCCTCCTCCACACCCCTTACTCGTTCCCTCCCTGCCTACTGGTCGCATATGAGTTTCTGCCTTTCTTCATTTCAAGTCGGCTTTCTCAACGGGCTAGATTTAAAATATTTTCGCTGCCTTTCTTCCCATTTTAAAACACTTTCCTTGATATCTCAGCCCAGGAAGTATTTTTAATGGCGAATATTTTCCACCTCACTCTTTACTGAGCCTGCCTGCATCCACGAGCGTACCTCTTATTGGACTTTTTACCTTTGGATTTTCTATTTTCGCCGCACCTGAAGTTGTGGCTTCTTGGAATTTAACTTTGAATCCTCTCTCGCAACATCTCGTGCCTTTAACGACCTAAAATTTTAAATCTTGGCCTTTGCCAACTTATCTATCCCAGCGACTTCCTCTGATGATAAGATTTTGATCTTTGAAAAGCCTGGCTTAAGGAAAATTTAACTTGAATAAATTGCCTTTTTGCGGAATATACCTTGCTCTGAGCAATTGAATTGAATTTTGATTTGGCTTTTGCTTCTCTAATTCCTTTCCATTCTTCTTCATATCTACCTACTCTATCCTGGATATTGAGCTGTATACTCTTCACAATAGGTTTTACCTTTCCTAAAAGTTCGCTTTTAGTACACCACTTTATATATATATATATATATATATATATATATATATATATATATATATATATATATATATATATATATATATATATATAATAAAGGTATTGGGAAGGCTGAAGGCAATGCATACAGCCGGATTGATGAGATGCTGGAAAGAACAAAAATAAACTAACGAAGGTGAGATCTTATAATTATCTTTTTTTTATTTCAATCTTGTATAATAAACAGCAAGTATGGTATTAACTGTGTATAGCGTCCGGATGATTGAACATCATTTGATATTTCAGGAGACGCCTCCCCTTGTCAAACATAGACACAAAAGTTCGACTGTCGAAAAACCAGCAAGATGGATGCCGGAAAGTAGAAATGAAAACAAGATGAGTCACTCAGATAGAGATGGGAAGTGCTGCAGCAAATAATAAATCAATAAACTTTAATATTCTATCTTACACATAGATACGGTATTAAAAAATAAGTGTGTAATATCAAATTAATTAGTTAGTAAATATTGTTTGTTTGTAATAATTCAATTTTTATTAAATTTATTATATTTAAGTAATATTATTGCTTGTAGGTATTCTTAAATTAAATTATAGAATTAATGAATTCTGTTACTAATTAAAAGACATTAATAGCCTATATCTAATTTCATCGATGTAGATGAAACTAATTCAAAATTAAAATGTTTACATTTCAACCGCAAAACAATGAAAGGTGCAGGGGAGATAACTCTGAGTGGGACTCATGTTAAATCTTAAAATATCAGATTTCAAATCTTTAATGTCAAATTTTAAATCCAAAATAAATTTAATATCATGTCAGACTTGAAACAGAAGTCTGTAGTTTGGGGGACATGTTTTTGGAATTAATTCAAAAGATTTAGTCGCCAAACACTCATGTACCCAGCGAGCACACACTTAAAGGCAAGTCGGTATAGGTAAAGATTTTTTTATTTATTTATTTTATTTTAATTTTAATATTTTATTTTATACTTAATAATTTTTTAAAAATCTAGATGTGGAGGGTTAATTGATTAATTAATTAATGTGGGGTAATTACTGTGACAGAAGATATATTCAAATAGAGTAGATATAAATTGAATAAAGTCTTAACTATTATATGTGGGGGCTAATTTATTAATTAATAATACAGGGAATTAGGGGATTGCTGTAATGGGACAATGGAAGTAAAAGAAAAATAAGATAGGGGTGTCCTTACCGTTAGGGGTAAGTTAATCCTCCCGTGACAGAGGGTATATGAAGATGGAGTAGAAATTAAATTGAATAAAGTCTCAGTGGAAAACAGGTTAGAAAAGTGAAGTGGATCACAATTAAGTGCAAAAATATCAGTATGACAAGTAAAAATGGTGTTGTAGGCGGACAACTGTGTTAAAATATTTATAGTAGAAAGTGGTGTAGTAGTAGGATGTGGCCCAGTATAGAGGGTCAGCAGCCACGTATTAAAGAGTGAAATCAGAATACAAGGGGGTGTTGAATGCGAGAGTTGGCAGTAAGTGAAATAGTAGATTAGATAATGAAAGGTTCATTGAGTTCGTAACAGTGGTGTATCGAAGGGTGAAGTTCGGAGATAAAGATCAATTCCGTGATTCTTAGGCCCCCAATATATCTGACAGAGGCAAGGATAGAGACGCGGATGTCATATTGTGTAGTATTCCATAGGCTGGTGTGTTTGTAGAAAGAGGATATACGCACGTTCACGTGTTCCCTGATGCGTAGTGCTTCCTATATAGAAGCTATTGCACTTGGTGCATTATAGGTTGTATAATACAATTTGTGCGGTGGCACAGTACGGTGTTAGGGATAGAGTAATTGGTCAGAGAGCAGGTTCAGAGTATAATAGTCTTTTGATGAGTGTTGGCGCAAGGAGGTGCAAGTGTGGGTTAATTGGATGTCAAGTTTTTTTTGTGTATGGCCTTGCGAATGGCATTAGTTATTTTAATATATATTACGGGTAGAATAGGGATGTCCGGTTTGTGATTTTTGAGGAGGCCATATAGTTTGTGAATATTAAGGTGGTATTCAATATATGATGTCAATTTTTATCGTTGTTATAAGGTTTTTGAAAGATTTGTTAAAAGTTTCAATGATTTCGTTTATATTTTTTTATTTCTTCGGGTATGTACTTTTGTCTGCTAGGAGTTAATTCCATATATATATATATATATATATATATATATATATATATATATATATATATATATATATATTGATATATTGAGCTTTACACTATCACGATAGATTATTATTATTAAACGATAATTCAATTATCGTTATATAATTCAACATTTAAATTTTATATATATATATATATATATATATATATATATATATATATATATATATATAGTTTAAGTAATACATTCACAGAAAAACATTCCAGAAAACTAAATCTTTTGAATCTTCAAAATTTACACGCGTTTCTAAGAGCATAGTCCGATTATTATTGAGTAAATATTTAATAATCAACAACAACAAAAATAACGCAACGCCATTGCTAGAAATGAGTTTTACTCATATTTTTCAGAACAAAACGAGGCTCATCATCAGAAAAAGATAGAAGTAAAATGCTTGCTATCCTTTAGGTTTCAATCATAACTTACTATGAGAACTAAGGTATATTTTATCAAGTATTTTCTATCATCAAAGTATATCAGAAAAAAAGAATTTACCTTAGGGAAATAAACGTGCTGACCTCAAGCAGACGGGACTAGGACCACTACATACAGCGAAACAACTTCATTGCCCACGACAACTTGCGCATGACAAGGCCAGATGGCCTGGGACTAGCATGGAAGACTGATTGCAGCTACGGGATGTCATTTGACTACCGTAGCCGCAGAACACAATTTTTAATAATAAATAAATAAACGTTCGTGCACTCACATGTAGTATAAAAGTAATATATATATATATATATAAGAAATTACCAATATATATATATATATATATATATATATATATTTGTACTTAAAATGAATGCTTTTTATTTTATTTTGTAATTTATTTTTTGTATGCCATAGATATATTATTATTTAATATGTCATATATATAGTACTTAACAGATTGTTTTTTATTTACATGACATATATATATATATATATATATATATATATATATATATATATATATATATACAGGGTGAGCCAAAAGTAGGTGGACAGTAAAAACCATTTAACTTCTTGATTTACACAGCTTTGAAGTCTGCCTCTTACGCCTCGACAAAAAATGTTTTTTACTGTCCACCTACTTTGGGCTCACCCTATTCATATATATGACATTCTTGCACCGAAGTTGTTTTCTATATATTTTGCAACGGCCCTCTCTTACGCCTGTAAGAACTGCAGCGTTGGTGTTCACATACGTTTCCGAACCACTGGTAGGGTCTTCCGCCTGGCACGATTTAATGCAAAGTCCAAGACCTTCAAAACCTCGTACGGGAACACCTCTATGATTATGATGCGGTTTTCATTGCCCACGCTGAGGAGGATATGCAGATGACAATGGACCTCTTCTCTCAAGCATGTACCCCCTTTGGACTCACTATCAATCTGGAGAAAACTATGGTAATGCTCACTACTTCTCCAGGACTCTAATATGTAGTACCCAACATGTACACCAACGGAACTAGATTAAGTGCAGTTGACTCATTTGTATGTCTTGGGAGCATTCTCTACCGAGATGGATGTCTCAACTCTGAGTTACCTCTAATAATTAAAAAGGCTAGCAAATCTTTTGGTAGGCTTGAAAGGCGCGTGTGGTCAGACAGAGCCATTACCATCAAAATAAAACTGTGTGTGTACGAGTCACGCGTCTTATATGTTTTCCTGTATTCTTCGAGGACGTGGACAACGTATCGCAGAAGGGTCTTAGGAGGTTCCACCAAACGCGTCTCAGGAGGATCCTAAATATTAAGTGGCAATCATACACATCAGACACCAATGTTCTAGAGAAAGCTGAAGTGTTTAACATAGAAATGCGTATTATACGTAGTCAGATACGCTGGACTAGGCACTTAGTTAGGATGGGAGATTGCAGGCTCCCTAAGAAACTGTTATATGGGGAACTGCTGCATGGAAAACGTCTGAAACACAAACCTAAGTTGCGTTTTAAAGATTTAATAAAAAACAACAACCTGAAAAACCTTGATATGTACGTGGAGAACTGGGAGAGGATGTCTCTGGAGCGGTCGATCTGGCACAAGCGTATATATGATGGTTGTAACAGATTTGAAGCAAAGTTTATAGAGTACTTAATCTTTAAACGTACTTTGCGGAAGCAATCAGTGCCAAACGTCCCAGTCACATTTCAACATTACCATGTGTGTGGTTTATGTGGCAGAGTCTGTCTGCCAAGAGCTGGTCTACTAAGTTATTTTTTAATAGATTTCTATTATATACAAACATACGTTTCATGTTCACTAAAAAACATCAGTGTGACAATATATAATTACTGCAAATCGCACAAGTCAAACCATATATATATATATATATATATATATATATATATATATATATATATATATATATATATATATGCAAACATTTTTTTAAATAACACAATTCGTCTGTTTAATTATACCTTTTTTATTTTTTCAATTTTTCTGATTGTCGTTTTTGTATTAAAATTAACAAAGTGAATGAATGTCCCATAGGTATCACGAACGTTTTCGATTCTTCGTCGAATCATTCTCAGGCATCAAAAGCAAATGAACAAAAAAGAAGGAAAAAGAAGATAATGTTTTTAAAAGACGACGGAGAAACGTGCAGAGAACGTGTTTGCATTGTTCCAGGAATGTCATTATGGGATATATTTTTATTATTATTATTATTTTGTATAAAAAAAGACCATCAGAACAATTGAAAGAAAAGGTATAATTAAAGGACGAATGCTGTTATTTTTAACAATGTTTGCATAAATGAGAAAATGCTGGCTAAATACAAACACACACACAATATATATATATATATATATATATATATATATATATATATATATATATATATATATAGAGAGAGAGAGAGAGAGAGAGAGAGAGAGAGAGAGAGAGAATTAGAAGATTATTGGAACATTGAAAACAAAAACACTTCTCTTAAAAAAAATTTCAATTTATAAATTCTTCATTTATAAATTGAAATTTTTTTAAAAGGAATATTCACTACAAATTTAGCGAAATATTCTTCAAATGGTGTTGCTGATCCCTGTACAAATGCACTTTTGTCATTCCGTATGTTGGAACATTCCATTATATGATACAACATAATAATTAAATTGAAGAGTTGTGTTAGCACCATTGTAATCTTTAATTCGAATGAATCATTCTATCAACAAATTAAGACTAGACATTCTTTTTACTTTACGTCACATTCCTGTTCGAATTATTTCGGTGAAACGTCACAGTTATCCCCAATTGGAAGAGTCCAACTTTCCTCATGCAAAAATATTATCAACACAGGTAAACAACAGGTAAATAACTTATTGCCCCATATGGCCCGATGTCAATAACTTTGTTAAACTGTTGGATAAGGTATTTACTTTATGGATATCACTAATAGAAATATTAGAATATTAAGATACGAAAAAGGATGCCAAGTACAATTTTCACATTTTTTATAGTTGACAAATACAAAAACCGTAAACACAACATTCTAAATAACATTTATAAAACACAGTTCGTACTCAACAGAGAAACAGTTTAGGCTATCAACGTTCATGTGCAACAGGAATTGGAATAAATACATAGACGATACTGTCAAGTATGCTGTAAAGAAGGTGGGCTCTCACTATTGGTTAGTAAGCTTCTCACACCTGCCAGTATCTTATATATGTATAAGTCTACCATTCTCCCAACCATTATTGTTGCTACATGTGAGCCAGTGGACATACCACCAGTCTATATCTTGAACAGGGTACAAAAACCAGTCTCTAACCTAATAAGTCCCACACTGTCTACCAAGCTCAGCTCCTGTCCCATCGCCGCAATGTTACATCCCTGTGCTTGTTTTACACGTATTTCAATGGAATGTGCTTCGATGAACTTACTGCTCTGATGCCCCCTCGACGTACATCCACTCAACCAGCCCGATAATCAGCCACTCGTAGATCACAAAATGTACTCCGATGAACTTACTGTACTTGTACTCCCTCAACGTAAATACTCCCGACAAACACGACAAGCAGTAAAATCCCACCCTTTCGCTGTAGAGGTTTCCAGATGCCAGAAAAAGTTTATACTCTAATAGCTTATTTCTTTAGATCGCTTACCTCTGGAATTCCGTCTTTGCTCTCGGTTTCTCCGACTGTACAAACATGCAGAAATGTAAATGTAATATGAACACTGCATCCGTATGAATCTGGGTCCCAATTTAAATTTAAATGTAATATGAACAATGCATCCGTATGAATCTGTATCCCAATTTAAATTTAAATTTAATATGAACAATGCATCCGTATGAATCTGGATCCCAATTTAAATTTAAATGTAATATGAACAATGCATCCGTATGAATCTGGATCCCAATTTAAATTTACATTTAATAGGAACAATGCATCCGTCTGAATCTGGATCCCAATTTAAATGTAAATGTAATATGAACAATGCATCCGTATAAATCTGGATCCCAATTTAAATTTACATTTAATATGAACAATGCATCCGTATGAATCTGGATCCCAATTTAAATGTAAATGTAATATGAACAATGCATCCGTATGAATCTGGATCCCAATTTAAATGTAAATGTAATATGAACAATGCATCCGTATGAATCTGGATCCCAATTTAAATGTAAATATAATATGAACGATGCATCCGTATGAATCTGGATCGCAATTTAAATTTAAATTTAATATGAACAATGCATCCGTATGAATCTGGATCCCAATTTAAATGTAAATGTTATATGAACAATGCATTCGTATGAATCCTGATCCCAATTTAAATTCAAATGTCATATGAACAATGCATCCGTATGAATCTGGATCCCAATTTAAATTTAAATGTAATATGAACAATGCATCCGTATGAATCTGGATCCCAATTTAAATTTAAATGTAATATGAACAATGCATCCGTATGAATCTGGATCCCAATTTTAATTTAAATGTAATATGAATAATGCATCCGTATGAATCTGGATCCCAATTTAAATTTAAATGTAATATAAACAATGCATCCGTATGAATCTGGATCCCAATTTAAATTTAAATGTAATATGACTAATGCATCCGTATGAATCTGGATCCCAATTTAAATGTAAATGTAATATCAACAATGCATCCGTATGAATCTGGATCCCAATTTAAATTTAAATTTAATATAAACAATGCATCCGTATGAATCTGGATCCCAATTTAAATTTAAATGTAATATGAACAATGCATCCGTATGAATCTGGATCCCAATTTAAATTTAAATGTAATATGAACAATGCATCCGTATGAATCTGGATCCCAATTTAAATGTAAATATAATATGAACAATGCATCCGTATGAATCTGGATCCCAATTTAAATTTAAATGTAATATGAACAATGCATCCGTATGAATCTGGATCCCAATTTAAATTTAAATTTAATATGAACAATGCATCCGTATGAATCTGGATCCCAATTTAAATGTAAATGTAATATGAACAATGCATTCGTATGAATCTGGATCCCAATTTAAATGTAAATATAATATGAACAATGCATCCGTATGAATCTGGATCCCAATTTAAATTTAAATGTAATATGAACAATGCATCCGTATGAATCTGGATCCCAATTTAAATTTAAATTTAATATGAACAATGCATCCGTATGAATCTGGATCCTAATTTAAATGTAAATGTAATATGAACAATGCATCCATATGAATCTGGATCCCAATTTAAATGTAAATGTAATATGAACAATGCATCCGTATGAATCTGGATCCCAATTTAAATGTGAATTTAATATTAAAAAGACATCCGTATGAATCTGGATCCCAATTTAAATTTTAATGTAATATAAACAATGCATCCGTATGAATCTTGATCCCAATTTAAATTTAAATGTAATATGAACAATGCATCCGTATGAATCTGGATCCCAATTTAAATTTAAATGTAATATGAACAATGCATCCGTATGAATCTGGATCCTAATTTAAATTTAAATGTAATATGAACAATGCATCCGTATGAATCTAGATCCCAATTTAAATTTAAATGTAATATGAACAATGCATCCGTATGAATCTGGATCCCAATTTAAATGTAATTGTAATATGAACAATGCATCCGTGTGAATCTGGATCCCAATTTAAATTTTAATTTAATATAAACAATGCATCCGTATGAATCTGGATCCTAATTTAAATGTAAATGTAATATGAACAATGCATCCGTATGAATCTGGATCCCAATTTAAATGTAAATGTAATATGAACAATGCATCCGTATGAACCTTGATCCCAATTTAAATTTAAATTTAATATGAACAATGCATCCGTATGAATCTGGATCCCAATTTAAATGTAAATATAATATGAACAATGCATCCGTATGAATCTGGATCCCAATTTAAATTTAAATGTAATATGAACAATGCATCCGTATGAATCTAGATTCCAATTTAAATTTAAATTTAATATGAACAATGCATTCGTATGAATCTGGATCCCAATTAAAATGTAAATGTAATATGAACAATGCATCCGTATGAATCTGGATTCCAATTTAAATGTAAATTTAATATGAACAAGGCATCCGTATGAATCTGGATCCCAATTTAAATATTTATGTAATATAAACAATGCATCCGTATGAATCTGGATCCCAATTTAAATTTAATTGTAATATGAACAATGCATCCGTATGAATCTGGATCCCAATTTAAATTTAAATTTAATATGAACAATGCATCCGTATGAATCTGGATCCCAATTTAAATTTAAATTTAATATAAACAATGCATCCGTATGAATCTGGATCCCAATTTAAATTTAAATGTAATATGAACAATGCATCCGTATGAATCTGGATCCCAATTTAAATTTAAATGTAATATGAACAATGCATCCGTATGAATCTGGATCCCAATTCTCTATTCGTTTTTAGATAACTGGTCCGTGTCATGTTACCAGTGGAATTGGCGATTCGTTTATCCCCCACAAAATAATCAACGCACAAAATTAAACATTTATTTCTTGCAGAGACAAGGAACGACTATTTTCAAGGATATTCAGAAGTAGAGATAGGGAGAGAATGAGAAAGGGGTAAAGAGAACGAGAGATAAAGAGAATGAGAAAGAGGTACAGAGACAGAGAGCAGTAGAAAAGGAATAGAAACGGAGAGAGGGGGAGAAAAGTATATAAAAGAGAGGGAGAAAAATATATAAAATAGAGGTAGAATGCGAAAGGGATATAAACAGGGATAGATAGAGAGAGAGAACAAGAAAAGAATATAGAGAGAGGGAAAATGAGAAAGGGGTATAGAGAGATAATTAAAAAGGAGTAGAAAGAAGGATAGAGAAAGTGAGAAAGAGGTAGAGAAAAAGAGTGAGAAAAGTGGGAGAGAGAGTGTTAGAAAGAGGTAGAGAGTGTATGTGAGAGAGAGAGAGAGAGAGAGAGAGAGGGGTGATAAAGAGGTACCATTATCTACAGAGCAGCCAAGTTCCAAACTGTTTTTCCATTTCATCTAAAATGCCAAGTTTAACCAAACCAACCATTACAACTCTCCCAACTTTCCCCTATGCATATAATTATTCCTTTCGTCCATTTTCACATTTCAATATGTGCTATCTACGTCAGTGACCTTTTCTTTACGAACCTTAATGAACGTATTGTTCGCCATGTTTTTGTTGTCGTCATAACTCGCAATTCCAACGACGTGGGACGAGTCACCTTTATTCGTCCTCTCCGTTGCCATAGAAACCGTATGCTGACACAGAATCTCGGAACTAGGAATACATCGTAACATTCGAGAAAAGTAATAACACTCAAATTTGTGTTCGGACAAGTAATTTAGTTCTTCGGTTTGTCACCGGGGGGGGGGAGCGTTGTCGACCGCCACAAAATGAACGGAGAGAGGGGGGGGGGTAATAATTGCAGGTAGTGGAACAAAAAGTTGGCAAATTATTATAATTACTAGCAAAAATATGTTCCTCTGGTCGCATATTTTTGATAGTATATATGATGAACTAACATATACTACACTACACTGTGAGGATGGTACCACGATCACAGAACAGATACTGTACTACCCACCCAAATGAGCAGGTAATATTTAGGAGGATGGTATCATGACCACAGAACCGATACTACACTACACCCCACAAAAGGAGGACATAATACCTGAGAGGAAGATATATTCACGAACATATACTACACTACCTAAAGGAGGATGTAATGCCTGGGAGGATGGTATAATGACGAACGAACATATACTACACTACCCCACCCCAAAAGGAGGAGGTAATGTCTGAGAGGATGGTCTCATGACAACGGAACATATACTACATACCCCCCAAAGGAGGAGGTACTGACTGTGAGAATGGTCTCATGACAACAGAATACATACTACACTCTCCTCCCCTCAAAAATTAATCATCGAAAGATAGTAAATTTATCTGAAAAAGTAAAAGTACATTGAATTGAGAAGTAAAAGATAGTAATAGTACATAGTTTCGGTTTCAGATATAGAAGTAATAGTATAGTTGCGGCTGTAGACAGACAGATGCGAAATCTCCATTAGTCATAGACGTAATAGTATAGTTTCGGCTTCAGACAGACATATACCAAATCTCCATTAGTAATAGAAGTAATAGTATAGTTTCGGCTTCAGACAGACATATACCAAATCTCCATTAGTAATAGAAGTAATAGTATAGTTTCGGCTTCAGACAAACATATACCAAATCTCCATTAGTAATAGAAGTAATAGTATAGTTTCAGCTTCAGACAGGCATATACCAAATCTCCATTAGTAATAGAAGTAATAGTATAGTTTCGGCTTCAGACAGACATATACCAAATCTCCATTAGTAATAGAAGTAATAGTATAGTTTCGGCTTCAGACAAACATATACCAAATCTCCATTAGTAATAGAAGTAATAGTATAGTTTCAGCTTCAGACAGACATATATCAAATCTCCATTAGTAATAGAAGTAATAGTATAGTTTCGGCTTCAGACAGACATATACCAAATCTCCATTAGTAATAGAAGTAATAGTATAGTTTCGGCTTCAGACAAACATATACCAAATCTCCATTAGTAATAGAAGTAATAGTATAGTTTCAGCTTCAGACAGACATATACCAAATCTCCATTAGTAATAGAAGTAATAGTATAGTTTCGGCTTCAGACAGACATATATCAAATCTCCATTAGTAATAGAAGTAATGCTATAGTTTTGGCTTCAGACAAACATATACCACATCTCCATTAGTAATAGAAGTAATAGTATAGTTTCAGCTTCAGACAGACATATACCAAATCTCCATTAGTAATAGAAGTAATAGTATAGTTTTGGCTTCAGACACATATGCCAATTTCCATTAGTAATAGATTAAATCTATACGTTATTAATTCTGACATTGATTGATAATATTGTTTTTACAAGGATTACAAAGTTAAAAGATTTCACAAAGTCAGTATACACTGTGATGTTATAATATACCACCTCTCTTTCCCATCTCTTGCATTTCTCTTCTCTCTCTTCTACATTCTCTATCTCTCCTCCCTCTCTCTCTCGCTCTCTCTTCCTGTCCTTTTCTCTCTTCAGCTCACTCTCTTTTACCTTATTTCTGTTGCCCCTCTCCCTCTTCCCCTCTCGCTCCCCTTTCCTTTCTTTCTTTACTATCCTCTTCCACCCTCTCTTTTGATCATTTGCATCCTTCCATTCCTGTCACTATTTCTCTTATTCGCTCTTTATTTAAGTTATTCGCCCTTTCTTTCGAATCTCTTCTCTTCCCTACTGCCTCTTTCACAGAGAAGAGATGTTGCCGGACTTTCTCTACTGCACCGTTATGTCCATGGTAGGTGCTCGACTCAGCTCCAATCCCGCCCCCATCCCTGACAAACATTCACAGCAAGGACTCGCTTAGTTACAACTATATCACGGAACATTCCACTCCTCCCCTCTATCTCTCTCCCTCTGTACCAAAAACCAAACGGAACTTCCATGAACAAAGTTTATTTCCTAGAACATCTCATCCGTGGAACAAAATACCACGAGGCTGCTACCCAACCGACTATAACATGATCGTCTTCAAGTCTAATGTAAACGAATACTTGTTGACTCGTTCTCCTGGATAATCAATTCCTCTTAAGTAATCTTCTGCCCATTCTACGCATTGTTTCCAATACTGTCGTGGTGGCGATCAGCGTCCAACTGACGATCTCTTCAACCCTTATTGTCAAGGTGCCTCCGAGCATTGATAAGCGATGACACATTAGTAAAAAAAAAGGTGTGCACGGTGACAAGCAAGCAAGCTAACCAACTGCATCACTAGAGTTTTAGTAGCATATAGATAATATGCAGATCTTCCATCCCGCCTCCAACCAAATTGGCCCGTTTTTTTTCAACAATTCTTTTCTCTCTTAATTAGGCCTGACAAAAAGCTACACCGACAAAATGGCACCGCAATTAGCACCATATTTATGTCATTATTTGGAAACCAACTAATCGCACGTTATTAGTGATGTCCTTTCAACTCGACTGAAACGGATATTTACTTACGTAGGAGTGGAATAAATACTTCCAAATTATCACAAGCAACTTTTAATCAGTCGAAAATGTAGTCAAACAATTAAACGCCAACAATAACAAACGTTCCCTTTACAGGCATCTATTTACGAATATCAAACTTTTTAGAGCCTAAAAACATTATATTGCACGTTTCTCTAGCTTTCTAGATCGCGAGTCCAGTTTAATAATGACAAACCAGCAGTGACCCCCTCTCTACGGTGGCAACGTGGTAGTATCAGAGTTATGCTGTCTGCAACTCCGGTTCCTGGCAGGACAGGTTTGGCACCAAGCAGTATTAGGGCCGCAACCCAGCTAACAGGGTTCTGGTGAAAATCCAGCAGGAGTCGGCATCAGGATCCGTCACCCGCTGGTCACCTCTGCATCTGTGTGTGGCAAGCAAAGACGTTTCAGGTGGTAACCGCAAATCAATGGAGTGGAAGTGACAACGTTGCTTCTGTGTCATTCTTTTGTGTTCTGGGCTAAACCTTTCACGTTGCAGGTTTAACGAATAGCTGTGATCAACGGGAACTTCATGCGCACCAGACAATCCTGAGGCACGATATTTGTGAGTTCCATGCAGAAGTCCAAGTTGCCTAACAAACAAACAAACAAAGACACAAACAAACAAACAAACCAGCAGTGACAAGGCATATACGTTGTAGCGGAAAATCAATATCAATGAATGACATAGAGAATTCATACAAATATTAATTGAAATGTATTTATAAGCTCGGTTTAAAAACCAAGTAAACGACTGGAGTCTCTATGATGAAAAGACGAGAGTATGTATTTTTCATTAAAATCAAAATTAAAGATTTGGATGTTCTTATGATCGTGGGCAGCCTTTGTGCTCGTGCAAAGTTTGCCGGCATTAAGTTTGGTAGTAACTGCTAATTGAACAATGATGTCATGGAAATGTCTGGCAAAGATTTGTGTAGAATCTTTCGGCTGACTGCCTAGCTGCCTTTTATTTGTCGCTTAAATAGCCAGTACAAAACAGCTTGATTTTGGTAACTAATCGAAATTGTGCATTCTGTAAAAGAAAAAAACAATCAGAATTAAGTATTTATGGAAATTGCTTTGTTGCTTCTGCTTCTGCATCTGGGTTCCACAACGTATAATCGCAATCTTCTATCCAAGTCTTCTTTAACCGTTTCTTTTCGCAGTGATTTCCTCGTTTTTCCGTCTGATTTGCTCTTAGCTTCTTCTTGTCACACACTATCTTTATTCTTCTGTTTATTTTGTCTAACGCATTTACAGACGGTTTGTAAACACAGCGATAGGAGATGTCTATTGACTTTAGTCTTGAAAAGATCAAGGCTATAAGGAGGAGGAAAACAGTCAGCAGGAAGAGAGTACCACAGGCCTGCAGTTCTTTGAAAGAAGCTACTGGAATAGGAATCTATATTACAATGAGGTAGCAAAACAGCAAATTGATGGAGACCACTAGACCAACAAGTCCAACGAGCTGGAACAAAAGAAGAATGGAATAGATCCGACAATTATGAAGAGAAAATGCCATAATAGTATTTATAGAAAAGACTGAGACTATCAACATCCCGTCCGTGAGAGAGAAGGTGTTGAAAAGTAGAAAGGATGGAGTAAATCAAATTACAGATACGTTTCTTTATAGCACCCTCAAATGAGACAGAAATTCACCAACCCAAATATGACAACAGTACTCCATACAACGTCTGATAGTAGAATTGTAGAGATAGAGAATAGCCTCAGTGTGAGAAAGTGTTTGGAGTAATAGTAAGAACCGACTTTACGGGAGCAGAAAGAACAATGGATCTAATGTATGAACTATGAAAAGATTTGATGAGACAGAAAGACCAAGAAGTTTCAGAGTCGATTTCTCCTCAAGAACGGAGCCATCTATGAGAATCTCTAAAAGAAAAAGAACACGAGCTGAGTCTGAACAGGATTAAACGAAACAAGCCATTTCATACCCCAATCATCAACCGAACTCAGGTCAACGTCTAGATCAGCTGCATATCTCAATTGGTCTCAGGGAGATGGGTGAGAAACAACACCAGCATAGAGAGTTGTATCATCAGCATAGATGTTAATCTTCTGAATAATATTCTCAAGAAGATCATTGATATAGAGAAGAAACAGTGTTTGGCCTAGAATAGAGCCCTGATGAACACTAGCATTGATTACAGTCGATTAGCGATTCAGGAAAGCAGACTCCAATTAACCGTCATATAAACAAACGTTTCCTATAGTTACTACAACAAACTACATGAAAAGCAATAATCTGCCCATTTCAGGGCAAAACTTATTCTCAACTTACCACACGCGACAAACTTTCCTTTTAACGACAATTTTTACCACTGGTCCAGAAAGCCATCTTCTGGGTGAGCTGAATCATGCTGTCGTATCAACAAGACTACCAGTTTTATCGTTTTCTTTCTTTTCTTGCTTGTTGTGACTCACTTTTATTTATATTTTGCTTGTGATTCCGGCATTTTTATCGGCCACGCAACATAATCTTTTATCGTACTCAAATAAATTATGATCGATGTGGATATTTTTGTTTCATTATCAATCGAAGTAATTAAGCAAAAATAGTCAAGTCTATCATACTTTATTTGAGTGTCATAAACGATTATGTTGCGGGGTTGATAAGAATGCCGGCTTCAAAAGCCAAAAAAAATAAATAAAAATGAATAGCGACAAGAATAACGAATTGTTTCCGTCAAGTTTAATCTCGGCAAAGCAAAAAACAAGATAAACGATAAAAATAGTCGTCTTCCTGGACGACAACTTTTTGACCCAGTGGTTAACATTGTCCTCAATAGGACAGTTTGTCGCATGTGGTAAGTTGAGAATAAGTTTTTCCATGAAAAGGACCGATTATCGCGTACTATATAGTTCGTTGTAGTAGCCACGGAAACGTCTGTTTATCACAAGAATCGAATAAGTTTTTTCCCTGAAAAGGACAGAATTTCGCAGATTTTATTTCCTAGTAAACAAGTGTAACTTTAGTACCGTCCACTATAATTTAATTGTCACTAGTTTGCTTGTGACTTACTGGCCACAAAAAATGTCTACAAAAGAAATATTAAAAGTCTCATCTTGTCAAACAAACTGTGCAAACAAATGCATTTCATGCAACTCTTTCCCGTAACGTTAATAATCACGTTTTTTGGGGTCACTAAAACTGCTAAAACAAGTGAAACAACTTACAAGTCTATTAGAAAATTCTGCTATGTTGGTTACAACATTTTATCATGGAAATTTATGTCTGAAAAAAAGGAAAAATTCTAAAAACGCACGGCATGCCATATTTCTTGCATCGTCATTAAAAAACAAAACAACAAAACATAGAATAGTATGGCATTTTAGAATTTTTTCAAGATTAAGACTATGACGTTAAACCAAGACACCTTTCAATTTCTACTAGAAAAATAGTGACCGTTGGGTCCCCCATTCAGCTCAGGTTAGATTGCTTGAATCGAGAAAAAATAAGTTTGCAAAGCCAGTTAAGTTGGGGGAAAAATAAAACGACAAAGTGTAAAATTGGTCTTCGCTCTCTCTCTCTCTCTCTCTCTCTCTCTCTCTCTCTCTCTCTCTCTCTCTCTCTCTCTCTCTCCTTTGTTCGTGAGAAGCCCAACGATTGACTAAGAGAACAACAAAGAATCTGATTGGTTAACTAGCTAGCCGTGTATATAAAAACTACCGGAAAAGCTAACTCCATGCATTTTAGCCTGAAGATTCCCCCCGGGGATCAAACGCGGGAGCCTTTATGTAGCTTAATTGCCATAAATATATTTTCATAACTTACTACCTAGCTCTACTTACGTATCGAGCACGGTTGAAGTAAATACTGAAAATTGATACATAAAAAATTATATCTCTTTATAAAACTTTATGTGGATACATGAAATAGTAATATATATATATATATATATATATATATATATATATATATATATATATATATATATATATATATATATATATATGCTGAATTATTCCCTCTTATATATTTACATATGGCATATGTTTAAAAATTAGTTGTCTTTCATCATGATAAATAATAAATAATATTAATTACTGGATTAATTTGATTAACTATTTTTTTAATTTCTTATAATGTTTAATGTAATTTTTTAACTTTCTGCATTTTTATTTTTTTGTTATTTTTTTTCTAAAGATAATAATTATGACATCAGTGGATCTTCGTTTGGTGCCGGCCTATTATTTAAGCTTTAACTGTAACTCCATTTTCGCATTTATTTTATTTTGATTAAAAATATTTTATTAGGTATTCTTACCTTTCAAATTAATAATTAGCAATTACTAGAATTTAGTATTAATTTTCCACCTGGTTTTAAGAGCTTTATTTACAAGCTTTTCTTCAGAGGCTTTGACCAATATGCCTTTGTTGTTGAGGCCAGCTCCGTGTCTTCACTTTTAAAATCAACGTAGGTGAGATAGCTTTCGAACCCTGTAGGTTGTTTCGCATTCGTTTTCATGCCTTTTCCATCACCTGAGTTATTTTTCCATGTACTTTAAATTACTAAGCTTTTATTGGAACACTCATTTTAAATCTCCTCCTCTTGTTCTTCGTTTTTTTCTTCTGTTTTTTTTATGTTATAAGATGTCGCTACAATTTCAATATACTTTCTAATAGTCTCTGAAGATTGACAGATTGGCTATTGAATTGTAATTATCGCCCTGTCAAGAAACAGGTGCAAAAATGCAACAGATTAAAGATGAAAAGATTGTTTTTATACATAAGATGTAAATTGGAATGATGAACATCAACTGAGATGTTGAAATAAATATAAAAGTAAAAAACTGAAAAATAAAAATTCGAAGGAACTTATGAAAATTATGACTTTGGATTGATTTTTGCATGGTCAAAGGATATATATCTATGCTCAATATAATATCTATGCTCTGAATCTTGTAATACAACTTCATTGAGATTGTAATTGGAAATCTTTCGGATACTGTAAGTAGTATAACATTGAAAATATGCATTCCTTATAAATACCCCCTCCCCCCCATATATATATATATATATATATATATATATATATATATATATATATATATATATATATATATATATATATATATATAGGCAAACATTATTAAATAACACGGAGTGTTTTTGCTTGATAAGACTTTTTTTATTTTTTCAATTTTCCGAATGGTCCATTTAATGTTTCGGTCGAACTGCTGTATGTAAGTTCCATGGGTTTCTTGTTTCATTTTCTTTCCTTTTTGCGAGTACTTTCGATTTTATCTGTCAAATCATTTTCAGGCGGTGTTAGTGTTAGTTTATATATATATATATATATATATATATATATATATATATATGGTCTCGGAAGTTTCTCAACCATTAAAACTATATAACATTTTTTTTTTCTTAAATTAAAAAAAACTTTAAGTCCCAAGTCGAAAATCACTCAAGTAAGTCAATTTATTTTTTACAGTTAATAATAACTGTAAAAAATAAATTGACTTACTTGAGTGATTTTCGACTTGGGACTTAAAGTTTGCGTCTAACATTATTTAAGGGATCATCAGTTGTTTACCATGAAAAACTGTTTCGAGAATTTAAAAAAAGACAGTATTTAATTTCATGGCTTCCCAGCAGAGTTGATCAGACCCCACTTCCCTTAAAAGACAAAAACAAACGTTCCGTATACTAAATCTAAGTTTTGTTCCATATAAATGTTTTGCTAACTTATATTAGTTGTTAAAAAGATTTTTTTTAAAAGTCTTCCTTACCTGTGTTGTTCGTCTGTCTAATAAAATGTATCAGTTACTTACAAAAATGTTGCTGCATTTTAAAGTGTTTGGACGAATCCATTACACTATTATTTAGGTGATTAATGTATTCTTATTTTTAGTTTTATATTATAAATATAAAAAATATCAAGATATCAATATATATATACATATATATACTTTTAGTCCCTCCTCCTCCCCTCCTCCTCCTCCTCATCCCCCTCCTCCTCCTCCTTTGTTGTCCATCTCCCCATTGTCATCAACCTCAAATAAATACTAATATCCTTGTCCACTCACAGCATTTCCAATCTGCGTTCACAATCCAACTGCCGATTTTTTCTCACTCACAGCGTTTCCAATCGGTGTTCATAAGCTAACTGTCGATTTTTCTCTCTTTCTTCTTCTTCTTCTTCTTCTTCTTCTTCTTCTTCTTCTTCTTCTTCTTCTTCTTCTTCTTCTTCTTCTTCTTCTTCTTCTTCTTCTTCTTCATTTCCCCCCCTCACAGTGTTTCCAATCGGCCTTCATAAGCTAACTGTCATTATTTTCTCTCTTTCTTTTTCTTTTTCTTCTTCTTCTTTGCCCACTCCTAGTGTTTCCAATCGGCGTTCATAACTGTCGATTTTTTCTCTTTCTTCTTCTTCTTCTTCTTTTTCTTTTTTAACATTTCTTTCTTTCTTTCTCCCTTTCTACTGTATATATATATATATATATATATATATATATATATATATATATATATATATATATATATATATCCCTGTCTCTCTCTCTTTCTCTCTGTCTATGGGTTTACAAATATTAATATTGTTATGATATTTCCTATCAATTATGATGGACTATTCTTATTTTCTTCTTTATAGTTAGTTATATTACTTTTGTCTGTTAATAAACAGAGAGAGAGAGAGAGAGATAGAGAGAGAGAGGGCAGAGAGAGACAGACAGACAGAGAAAGAGGGAGTAAGATAACAGACGGAAGAGGCAGTGGCAGAGACTGTATGAAATAAGAGTGGGAGGTGGACAACAATATAGAGTGATCTTTTTGTGATCATTTAATAAAATAGTTTATGAGGCCCAAGACCGAAAACGTGATATGTATGATTGAATAAAAATAGCAACTTGTGTTTACTTAGTAGCATACACCGAATCGCTAATAATAGGTTTGTGTTTCGCCATGAACTATGAAAAGTGTTGATTTACCAAACAACCAAACCAAAAGCTCACGGTGCCCAATGAAGAACGAACGAACCCCTGGCGAGACAACATATGTCACTTCCTGTCATTTTCTTCATCTCCGGTTTGCCAAAAAGACAGGATAATGAGGGACTGCGGTTCGAACTCTAGAATAAATGGCTAATTTAGCAGGTCTGTTACCCATTAGACCATATAAAAGTACAGTTCATAAAATTTATTTTGTGTGTGTAAGTGGCCTAATGGATACGGCTGTGGACTATCGGCTATGCTGAGTTAAAATCATCTCAGGCCGTGTTGAGATTTACGCACAAAAACCGTTGGGGAAGGTATGAACTCATCATTTTGTTCTGCTATGAGTAAAATAGCAACGTGTTCAATAAACGCAATGGGTGTTGCGTTTCGACATGAAATCACTCCAACAGATACCATTTGGATTCTTCGGATTACCGCTCTCATCTTGTATGTTATTATCACACCGTTTCGGTCTATGTAACCTCCGACCTTATTCAGGTGCCTCCTGTCGAAATCGGCAATCTTTGTGTCGAACTCTAGAATCTGTACGGAATTTCGAGCTGAACACTTTATTTGTTCTCGTTCCGTCAGCCATATACCGTGAGAGAGATATAATTTTTATATATCAATTTTCAGTATTTACTTCAACAGTGCTCGATACGTAAGTAGAGCTAGGTAGTAATTATACATATATATATATATATATATATATATATATATATATATATATATATATATATAACTTCTTTGTAATAGCACTACTCATAAACTGGACTGACCGATTCACATAATGTCTAGCTACTCCCCCCTCTACTTCCCATCATTACTAATATAAACAAATTAAAAAAATACGAACAAACACCTCATCAGCCCATATCCACTTTAATTACAAGAGCAAGAACTTCGACTTTCACAAAAATATTTAATTTATTTATCAGTTATTAGACTAATCTAACAAATCCATTTAAACAACCTCAAACCTTTATTTTCCAACTAAGTTACCTCCCTTAGACCCAGCAATTTCTTTATTAAAATTACTCTGGACTGTCTAAAACAATTTTAACACGATTTCAACTAACGGTTTTTCCTTTCAGAACGCCCACCTTAAAACCCAAAAACGGTAATGGCTAATGATACAAATTCATAAAATTGGCTCACGGGAATTACATAGAAACCTTTCTATTTTTTATCTTTTTATTTATTTATTTTTTTTCTTATGTTTTAATTTCAAATTTTATTTTAATTTTATTTTTATTTTTATTTTATTTTTTATTTTTTATTTAATATTATATATATTATATAGTATTTATTATTTTTTATTCCCTTTAATCTTATATTATTATATCTCTCCAAATCTCCTCCGGTTTTAAATCTCAACAGTTTTATTACACTAAATTTAAATTCAAACAAACATACATAACACACTGAGCAAATAACGCGTTCCAACGAGAGTGTCATGTGACGTCACATTTCCAAAACAGATGACAACAGAAGCTGAAGAGAGCCGGATGGCTAAGACTTTCCGAGCTTGAAACCGACGGTACGAATGTTGTACTAATTTTTCTGTACCAATATATATATATATATACTTTTAATTATTATCCATATCTATATCTATCTATATATATATATATATGTGTGTGTGTGTCATCCTTATGGAATCTTCAGTGTGGAGATAACTGTTTTGCTGCCCCAGACACGAGTCACCTTTTAACTGAAATCTGAACCTCTTGGTTATTGAGGCCAACGTAACAGCTATGATTGGTGTTCAAATCTACTATTTATAATTATTGGTTCCCATATTGTATTCAATTCTATACTTGGTCTACTTATGAGGCCATTGTCGTCAAACATATGTGCTGTTTTTTTTAGACAAAACATTCTGAAAAATAACTCCAACAGGGTTGATATGTCGTGAATTAAACAAAATTATTATTTTTTTGCTCCTATTTTAATGTGCTAGCAGAGTTGTTACGTTCAAGTAAGTAATATTTAATTAAGTTTAATTTAAAATCCGAGCGAAACCTATTCGAGCGATCTATTTAACTTGACATGGCCGCTATGTAGACGTTGATGTGGCGTAAAACTGTATTTCGAATGATAATCATTTGATGTACAATTTTGTTATGTAGATCCGCCCAAGTATCTCTATAAAGAAGCTCGATTTGTCCGTCGGCCTGTCACACTTAAGTTTGGAATATCATTCCCATCGCTAAACGCGTAGAATGAATGGACGGATCTTAAGAATGGACCCGTTTACTTGCAGATTGTTGGGTTTTTTTCCGCCGTGACAAGAATGGCATGGACGATGTGTTCTCACGATTGCAAAATCCACCGCCGGTTGGGAATGATTTCTTCTGACATGGCGTTAACTTCTAAAAATCGTTGTGAATAAGATGCGACATCATACCCGCTTGATCGCGTTCACCCCGATTGACGGAATTGACTTTTACTCGATTTCTTCCAAATATGTCACAAAACACAAATATCAAAAATGTATTTTGTAGAAATTTCTAAAACCGTTGAAAAGTGAAAAGTACGAGAGTGAGCGATGAGCAATCAAATATGGCAACGATTTTGAAACATGTTTCTTTTTTCAATTGGAGTATTAAACAGAGATTCGATCACTTAGCAGCGTCGAAAAGTAGTTATCACCTGACACCAATATGATAAAACAGTCGTTATTGTATAAGGACAAAAATAATAGCCGAAGTTTACCTCGGTTATAGAAAACAAAAACACACCATAAAATGTTGAATTAGCTGATGTTTATCGCGGTTATAAAAAAAGGTAACCGCAAAAGTAAAAATCAACCGGTTATTATCTCGCTTATAGAAAAAAGCTCACCACAAAGTTTTTAACTACCCGGTGTTTACCCTGGTTATATAAAAAAAGCTTACCACAAATTTTTAAACCAGTCGATGTTTATCGCTGTTGTAAAAAAATTCACGACAAAAGTTTAAACCAGCCGATTATTATCTTAGTTATAGACAAAAGCTCACCGCAAAGTGTTAGACCAGCCGGTGTTAACCGCAGTTACAGAAATAAGCTCACCACAAAAGTTTAAACCAGCCGGTGTTGACCGCGGTTATAGAGAAAAAAGAAGCTCATCACAAAAGTTTAAACCAACTAGTGTTTACCGCGGTTATAGAAAAATAGCTAACCACAGAAGCATACAATAGCGGGTGTTTCTCGCGTTTATAGCAAAAAGCTCATCACAAAAGTTTAAATCAGCCGCTGGTAATCTCGATTATAGAGAAAGCGCACCACAAATGTTAAAAGCCGCCCGTGTTTACCACCGTTATAGAGAAAAACAGCTAATCAGAAAAGTTTAAAAACAAACACAAATAAATAATTTATTTTTCATTTGAATTTTCTATCATTTTTGCTAGTATTTCGGTTTTTTGCACGTACATTGTTTGACGAAAAGGTTTTCTTATCGCTCGGTAATTGATTATTACTTGTTATTACCACTGACCTTTTTATTGGTGTTTAATTAATACTTCATTATTTCAAAAGATTATCTCGTAGAAACGGTATTAATTAGCATCATTAACGAAAGAGTGCCAATTTGAATGTATTGCACTTTTTTAATTAAAAGTAAAGTTAACAAATAAAGATAAAAAAAAACTTTTTTCCAAGATTTTATTGCATTAATTTTATTATTTAGAATTATTAAATAACGTTTTTGCTGTGAAAGTTAAATCTAATAAATAAAATAGTTAAACCTAATAAATAAAATAGTTACATATAATAAATAAAATAGTTAAATATAATAAATAAAATAGTTAAATATAACAAATAAAATAGTTAAACCTAATAAATAAAATAGTTTAATATAATAAATAAAATAGTTAAATATAATAAATAAAATAGTTAAATATAATAAATACAATAGTTAAATATAATAAATAAAATAGTTAAATCTAATAAATAAAATAGTTAAATCTAATAAATAAAATAAAGCCAGTTTGTTCTCCGTTTTCTGATTAATAGTTTATTTCATACAACATCAATATTTAATTCTATTTCTATCTCAGTATTCAATTCTAGTCTATGTTTTTAATAAAGTGTATTTAACTCGATTTCATCGATTACATATTTAATCATATCGATATTTTATTTTCTTAGTGATATTTCAGAGAAGGGAGGAGGAGGAGGAGGAGGAGGAGGAGGAGGAGGAGGACTTGTTTCACACATATAAGTTCGTCCTCGCACTGCCATTCATTAAAAACCTGATTTTATTTAATAAGAAACATTTTTCATATGCCGCGGTTCTTGTTTCAATTTTCTCTCAACTGTGTTTTGATTGGCTAATCGACATAATTTGTTATAATTTTCACAAATTGCTGCGTGAGTGATAGCTTAAAACTGAAAATTCATTTGAAGAGAGAGACAGACAGACAGAGAGAAAGAGAGGGGAGAGACAAGGAAGCCGAAAAAACTGCGAATCGAATGAGATCAAGCGTGAATTGAACACTTTTAACAAAAAAAAACAACATATATAAACCGTAAGTTTAAAATATATTAAACCTTTCTTGTATGGTTCCCCCGTTATTTCTTCAGTGGCGTCTACTTTCCCTTTTCTCCATTTTTTGATAAGCGATTTTACACCGGAGTGTCAGGGAAAAAATAAATGACCGAACAGTACGAATTTTACGGCGAATAACCAACCTTTATTTTATTTAAAGATAGATTTCTTCATTTTATTTTATGGAAACCAAACAATAACGACAACAATGATAACAGCCACCTTGAAAATAATCGTGTTTATGTTTTCAGCGTCTAAAAAAAACAAATCTCTTATTTACGCTTTCAGCGTCCAAAATTAGTTATATAACAATTTGGTTCAATTATTAATTTAATAACCAACCGATAACGTAATAATTAAATTTAACTTTCAAAATCCCATTAAAAAATGTAAAGTAAAGACTCCGGTCAAACCGGTAAGTACAGTTAGTAAAAATCACTAAAAAAATTAAAATAGTAAATTTTTAAAATTTAATTAATTTTGACTGCAGTGAGATTTTGTCTTACAATCGCCACTATATATCGGCTCAACTGGCAGTATTTTGAAAAGAAAAACCGAGTCCTAGAAAATAGTCTTTTTCATAAAAAATAAAAAAATAAATATAGCCTTAACCAAGAAAACTAGATGCAGCTTTATAGATTTAATAGATGGAAATAGTAAACATAAAAATTGAAATTTTATTTTCATCTTTCAAGATGACTATAAGTAATATATATAGCATAAGTTTTTAATTTAATATAATTCCTTTAGGGGGAGGGGGTAGAGGCTGTTTCGGGGTCACACACCCTTAATGGAAAAGTTTACAAAAAAGATAATAATGTGTCCATGTTACTCACCGTGGTGCCTAGAATACGTATCCCAGAATTCTATAATGATAATTCCATTAGTTTGACGCTCACGGGCGCGCACAGGTCAAGCTAAAATGTTATTACATAATATAACTCAAACTTTGATTTAGAACAATTGTTTTTATTAAATTTTTCGTATCTTGCTTATTTAAAAAGTTTTCTTGAAGGTGGGGGCAGTTTAAGATTACAAAATAAATAATGTGTCCACTTTACTTACGGTCTAGAATATAGCATAATTCATAATGATTAGTTCATTAGTTTAGGAATGAATCCTGTACATAGAAATATATAAACATATATACATACCTAATTTTATATATAAAGTTATAGACGAGTTAGAAATAGAGAGCAGACACACAGGGTAGAGAATGAGGAAAACAAACTGGCGAGAAGAGGAGAAAATGCAGACTTATGGATAGGATGGGGAGACAGGGGAATATAGAAGGAGAGATGAACTGCCTATGTCAGCCTATTAGAGTTATAGAGATGGGTTCAGCTGTGCCTATTAATATATAGATAGCATACAGGTTTAATAATCTGTTTTGGTAAAGCTATCTAAAGAAATATAAGGGATGTAATTTCAAGGATTATACTTACAATAGTTTACCCGGTGTACTTAATGCTCGGTCTAGAAAATATAAAGATATTTTAAATAGAGACAAGAGGAGTGGTGTTAAACGAGATACCATTACAATATCAATATTTGATAAGCACTTATTTGTGACTAAACCGGTTTATCAGTACAGCATAATCACGTTGACAGTACAGTTTTCGTTAAGTTAAGTGTCTTTAAGCTTGGTTATTAACAAATGGGTGACCATTTTGGAATACCAGGCGTTGCGAGAAGACGGTGATGCTTCTCTGCAAAAACTTACCGGCATCCACATGCGGTTGAGGACAGCTTGTGAATTTAATATTCTCTAGAAACTTCCACCTTCGTCCAGGGTGAATGCCGCACCAGGTACTATGCAGGTACAATGTACCGTCTTTGGTTAGTAGTATCGCGGAAGTTGCTTTTGCTAGCGTGTTGTGCATTGCTTCAATCCTTTTGTGATTTGAAGGCCGCACCTGCAACGTAGTCTGATTCGGAAACTTGACGCTGCAAAAGCAATCAAAAACATTGTAAGAACTTCAATGTTCTACAAAGTTTGACTTTGGCTATAAATTGAATACACTCTAATATAGAT